>CAJNDS010000846.1:360000-497500 GCA_905221605.1 Symbiodinium natans | reverse complement strand
ACTGGCAAGCGCTGAGAGAGGGGCGCTCACTCAAGTTGACGCAAGAGATGCCAGAAGTCACTTTACAGATGGCATCACATCATTTGACATGGAATTCGTGTGAGACCGTAAGAACGGCGCACATTCCTGCTCTTAAGCACCGTGCATAAAGGGAGTCCGAAGCATGTCGCCGGGTACTGGTTATCAGCCGATCATGCAAGTGTTACTTTGTCAAATAGACTTCTTCACCTCAGCCCCCAAAGGGAGCTGCGACATTTGACCCATTTGTGACCCTCGAGGGAACCCTGTTGGGCCCTTGCGGGGACCTTTAACAAGTAAGGAAAGTCGTGTGCTTGGACGAAGAAGTTGTTTCGGCTGGGAGCCTTCTAGTGACCTGTCCTTCGCCTGAACAGAAGAATTATACAACTGGGAGCAGCATTGCACCAGGGACCCTGAGCATGCAGACCTGCGTGTCATTTTGAAATGCACTTGTGAGCATGTTTAAGCAGAAGCCTGTCATGTTGGAATCCATCTGTGTGGCCCTCCCTGGGTCAGTCATCCTCCAGCTGTTTGTTAAACTACTTATGCAGTATGTTTGATAGAACTTAACGCTTGCGGATCATCTGCGACATCATGCCAAATGGATGAAGATACGAGAAGCACTGGAAATATTCCAAATAAAAAATATCGAACCAACTTGTGGTCGATATCAACCCACTGACAAAAACTTGAATGCAGAGTCTGATGTCGGTAAAATCGATACATGTAATGACGTATGGGTTCCAAAGACGCTTCTTAATCCGGTCTGTGTCGCTAGGCGTACTTGTTCGCTGGTTTCGGGATGCCTTCCTTCATGTATTGAAGCATCACGGCGTTATCTGTCCAACTCTTCAAGCGATAAGCCATCTGAGGTCCTTCGGATTTGGTAACCAAAGTGGTAAAGCTGCTAGTAGAGAGTTTGTTCATGGTGATGAGATCTTAGCAGTGTGTTTGAAAAAGAGCGGAGCATGTTCCCCAACTCGATCTTCAAAAAAGAGGCGAGCCAGGCAAGCCTTTTGCCAAACTCTCTCTCGCACTCACGGATGACACGGATCCCCTTGCATGACGTCGTTAATGTGTATCTCTCTCTCTCTCTCTCTCTGTCTCTCTCTCACCGAGCATAACACATTGGGTCTTACTCTTACAAACAACAAGTGGCCACAACATGCCAATCCCTGACAACATCATGCTCAAACCCCCCAAAAATGCCTGGGATTCACGACGCTTGCTAGTCCTGGGCAAAATCTCGCCAGTTGGACTCCTCGGCAACCCGCCGCTCCTCGATCCGTTTCCGCTCGGACTCCTCAGATAACTGTTAAGTCCGATCACTAGTCGCTCGAAAAACTTTGAACTACGACAAGCTGCTCCAAGTACTGTGAACTCTAAACGCCTTGTCGTCTACTCGTAAGGCAACGCCCTCTCCAAAGCCGCTACTCGGCATCAGGGTGCCGCACTGGAATCCAAACCCGAAGAAGTTGGAACCATTCCGGTCAACAGCAGCTGATCGCATGATGAGTTCTGGATGCTTCCTCCATGCCGCTGCCTGTGGCTGCCAGCCAACACCCATCTGGGAAACCCCCACAATCCCTGACTGGCCTGCTTGTCTCGCCGTAGACGTTCCATCCTCCGACGCAGTGTACGAGTCTGTACAACACCCTCAAAACCTAGCATTTTGCTAGCTTTCCTTTTGCTAGACTGCTAGAGACGTTCCTACTCAGTGGCTTGACCTGCACCTGACAGGCTTGGCACTTGTGGTCACAGCTGGCCCCGAGGTCCCCCCACCCAAAGCCTTAACAAGCAGAAGGCGGGGCCAACTCTTCAGGGCCCCTGTCCAAGCACCAAAGGCCCTGGCGCACGCTCGAACTCTTCGCGCTGCAGCCGCTCTTCCTGCTTCCGAACTGCGGGGATGCGACTTTAAGCTCACTTCAAGTCTAAGGGATTTCGGAAGCTGTAAGTATGGCCTGTGCTCACAGTTGACGCCGGCTGACGGTCTTGAAAACATTAGAATTACGAGGTGTTGTTTCTGCATGAAAAAGGCGCGCGAAGTCCAGCACCTACGGTGGGACCCTCACAAAGTATGTGGGAATGTTGCAGCGAACTCAGACCGCAATAAGAATCCACGCCCTGCGGCGCCGCGCGAAAACCCCAAGCCTTTAAGTTGCCCTGCCAAAGCCCCTTTTTGCGTGTGTGTTGCACTTTCTTGCACCTCATATTATATGAACTTCTCTTGGTTCCGGCCGGGCACCTCTTCTTGCTCGCGCCGCCTCGCCTTTCCAACAGTTCGCAGGCGAATTCTGTTGCTTTTGGGGTTGACAGTCACTGTCAGTGGTGTGGAGCAGGGTCCGCCTACGACGGCTACGACCCGGTACCTTACTTGATGTCTTGAGGGCGGCCTCCTCCTCCTCCTGCTCACGCCTTCTCCGCTCCCGCTCCTCCTCCTGCATTGAAGGCATTTGAAGGCGGTGCAGATAGCCCTCGCCCTCGACTGCTCTGGGGCTCAGCTTTACAGGATGAGGATATCTGCGTTACCGGCCACTGGGTGGGAGTGTCGGACATGGGAATGCAGGCCAGATGCAAAATGCCTTTCTTCGGGTCATATTCACTAGACGAGGCCGTCTGCCCAAATGCAGTCTGACTAACTTGGTCGATGCACAAATGCCCAAAACTTGCTGGCAGGCACTGCTGGCCTTTAAATGTTTCTTTGCTGGCATGCACTGCAAAGTCACAGGCCTCTCTTCTGCGCTCCTCCTCTAATCGTCGTTGCTCCTGCTGCAAGGAGCCAGAGAGCAAAGCAAGCGATGATGCTGAATGCACAATCTCGTGGAACAACAGGTGGTGGTATAGAGGGTTCGTGGGGCAAATGCTTCAGGGACCTGTATCACATGCCGGGAACAAGCACAGATAAGCAAAGCTCGCATGTTCCTTACCCGAGGCTGATGAACAAGCTTTCTGGTGAAGGCTCATGCATTCAACATCCCAGAGCCCAGGCTAGGTGAACTTGGGATCCAGGCCCGGGCCGGTCGCTTTGGCTTGTGATGGCTTGAGGCTACATTTGATCTGGGAACCTGCAAAAAGACAGCAGCCCCAATTTCTCCAAGCCCGCTCGCTAAGTAGGGCTGTAGGTTCTCCACCACAACGCCCATCTCCGAATTGCAAGCGAAAAAAGGGACGTAAACCAACCCGAGGAGATTTAAAAAAAAAACGCGACCTCCGCTTCGCGTCGTCTCTCCCGTAGCTCCTGCAAGAGCCCCAGGTCGGCCGGTAGGTCTATGGCATGCTGTTTCAGAAAGCAACTTCCGAAAACTCCAACCCTGTGCGTATGCACCTCGGCCCTTTCTGCCATCGCCTCGGTTGAATGTGCGGGGACATGTTGTGTCATGCTTGAGCCCTGCAGTTCGGCCGGTGATCTTCGGGCGACGGGTGTAACAGGAACCATCGCGCCACGTAACAGGAACCACGTTTCAGACCGACTACGACGTAACAAGAACGAGGGGCGACATCAGAAACAGTACAGGCCTCCCCACAGTTCCTGGTAGAGCTTTGGCTAGTTCCTGAAACAGTCCTAAAGGTGCTGAAACAACTCCCTGATTCCGGCTGCAACGCTTACTCGTGGACCAGACTGTCAATTTCGATGGACCCCATGTGCAGCAACTTTGAGGTTGCGGCGGCACGCTGCTCTTCATGCAGGGCCTCCGCAGCAGGAAGCCAGCTTCCGGTTTGGGATCCCCTTTTGCTTTCTCACCCGTGCATCCACACAGCCCTGCAGCCTCAGCAATACCCTCAATCTCGTGCCTCGGCAAGATCCAACATAGGCTGCTGCTCTTTGCGCCGGAGCCTCCTTGCGAAGGCTGGCAAGTCTGGGAGCCCGTCAGGGTGATGGAAAAATCTGACTGTCCCAGAAAACGTGATACTAGAAAAACATGTTCTGTACGGGTTCCATTGAGGTCCAAAGCTGTATCTTCGGGGCTCAAGGGTGCACTCGGCATCAAGGAAACTCCGAAACCCCAAGAACTGGGCCTCAGCAGAGTCCCCCAATGAGATCAAGCCAGGCTCAAAAACCCAAAGCGCGCAAAGATCTAGCTCACACACGCCCAAGACAACCGACAAAAGCCGCACTAAGCCCGACTAATAAGAAGGAGGGAAGGAAGGGCAACTTACTGCTGTGGCCCATGACCGCCATAGCGCTGAACGGTGCCCGAGCTCCCAAAAGAGCTTTGATGCACAGGCAAAACACACCTCCCCTCTTTCCCCTGCGCCTTTGCTGAGCTTCGAAGCGCTCCAGCACACTCTGCAGGCGATCCACCCTTGTTCGAGATTGCTCAATTGTACGGCTCATTTCGGTTTACGGGGATTTCCATGGCCGTGGCTTCAAGATGCTTCCAAAAAAATCGGACGACCCAGGGCAGGCCTCCGAATTTCGCCCGAAGGTCTCATTGCAAAGTCGAGTTGACAAGCTGGGCTAGTCTTGAACACCAGGGACAGCCGCATAGTTGCGACGCTTGGGGGAGGATTGCATTACAGGTCCCGTCCGGTGCATGTTCTTTCGGCTCAGGCTTCCTGCCTTTTGCAAGGATACAGCTTGGTTTCTTTAAACAGCGCAGCGAACAAAGAGCACCCTGGCAAACCCCGAAGCTCAAATGCCCACCGCAATACTACGTAGACAGAGGAGCCCACGTCGAAACTCGAACTCAGGTGTTTACTAAGCTCTGCGCTCAGCCCGCATCTGCTCTGCTACGGCAGACTGCCCGGCCTCGCAGCACAACTTGCATGGAACGTATTTGATTGACTTGTGTTTAGAACAGCCAAGAAGCTTTAACCCATCCCTAGGAAAGGATGGATAGGGGGTCTTCTCGCTTTCTTCTTTTACGCAATGTCCATCATGCCAGTCTGTGTCAGGGGATCCCTCAAAAGGGTTCGAGGAAGTCGCTAGAGTCTGCTAGAGTTTTGCACATCGTTGGTTTTGCTGCACATGCCGCCAAGGAGTAGGCTTCTGTGGATCCAGGAGACTATACGATCGGCAACATCGGTATTCGGGGGGATCGGGAAATCTCAAGTTGCGACTTCCGGCCTTGGCAGCTTCAGACGCGAGCACGGGCGCTGGCCTGTAGTGCAGGCGGTAGTTCACACTTGCTGCGAAAGCAAAACAGGGTGATAGAGACGACACATGACGACACCCCTTGCACTGCCTTCCGTCTTGCACCCATGTGCACCCCAGTCTTGATTCTCCATGGCTAGACTAGCGGCTAGACCGTCTCACATCCCCAGCTCCGAGCCATGACGCGACCACTTTGTTGCGCCACTGGTCTTGAGCCTGGGAGCAGGAGTAGATCTCCATGCCCTGGACTGCCCAAACAATTACCTGTGTGTGCTGCGCAGGGTCAAGCCCAAGCCAAGCATCCCGCACACACGCGGAATGCAAAACAACAATCGCCCAAAAGTTTCCAGTCTCAGGCTGGGGCCTCTTTCTCCCTCTCACCCCGACCTCCGGCATGGTGCTGACTAATGACTGCAGATGGGTCCTGGTAACTGTCTGTGTTTGCATGTTAGGAATGCTCCCCTGCTTCCTTCGGTGCTTGGTTCCCAGGGCGCAGGCCTTTCTTCCAGGCTTCTCTCTTCTGCACTGCCTCCGTCTCCACGCATCAGCAAACACTTTCCCATGCCATGCTGGAGACGAGCATGAGACAGCAACAGTGCTAAGCTATGAGGTAACTGGCGTAGGGACTTGAATTTCCATGGAATCCAAGAACTCTCGGGAGTCACGTGCTTGGGTTGACTTTGCACAGTTGCCGGCGCCACAGGAGTACTGTGGCAAGAGAGGCCTGTAATGAATCTGAGTTGGGCCGACAAATCCGTCAAGGCAACTCCTCGAGGCTCACAACCAACGCTTCCGACTTTGACAAAATGTATCACAGAGGAAGTCTCGTCTCCCAACTCAAAAAAGCCATGATGAATGATGGCAAAAGGCTCACCCACTTCGGCTGTTCGGCCAGTAATTATTGTGATGATCCGGGCAACGGCACACTGATGGTGGGCACTGTTGCAGCTGCGACCTTGCTTTTTTGTATCAGCAAGGCCTCTCAGGGCTCAGGCCGGTGCTAAGGATGGGTTGGGTTCGTCTACAGCACGTTGGTCCTGATCCACCTGGAAACCCAAGACCCCTCATCCAAAGACCTTGACCCGACACCCAGAAAACCCACCCGA
This sequence comes from Symbiodinium natans, assembly GCA_905221605.1. Lineage (NCBI taxonomy): Eukaryota > Dinophyceae > Suessiales > Symbiodiniaceae > Symbiodinium > Symbiodinium natans. The sequence continues at coordinate 491,281 of CAJNDS010000846.1, read as the reverse complement.
AACCACCCCAAACCTGTCCAAAAGCCTGAATCGCAACGACCCTGCACCCAGGCCCCGAGCTCGATCGAAGACGGAGTCCCAGTCCTTGGCATTGTGCCACATGTGCCCACATATGCTGCGCGACCTTCTTGTTGAGAAGCACTCTGCAAGATCGAATCTTCAGGTCTGGACCCAGAGCTGCTGCTCCGAAAAGTTTGGGGCCTCCTCTTCCTTCGCCTGCGCCTCACAACTTCCCACATGATGGATGAAGTTAGCAAGGTGGCCATCAGGGCCACTTCAGTCGGGGCAACTTGGAAAAATTGTCGCTTGCGGGTGTTCTGGCCGCATTTTGTTTCGCAGGCGAAGACATCTAAGAGGCCCATGCAGCCGACACGCACCCAACCGGGCACCCTTTTGGAAGGCCTCTTGTGCCTTTGCTCGAGCAAGGTCGCGGAGGTCTTCCTTCACAAAGCTACATTGTAAGTCAAAGTGCCAGGCATTGTCAAGAGCAGGCTTCTAAAAGGTATGGTGCGTTGCGACTGCGGCGAGCATGTCATGATACACTACGCCCACAAGATTTTCATACTTGCATTAGCCTGTAGTCTAGCCGGAACTGACATCCTGACTTCGCCACTCTCGCCTCGGCTTTGGCCTTCGCTTTGGCCTCAGCCTTTGCCTTGGCCTTTGCTTGGGCCTGGGAGCAGATCTGTATTCGCACCCGCGTGGTTGAGCTTTCCAGCAGGCAAAGAACCTGTACGTATGTTACCTTTGGTGAGGTTGGTTGAGGTGCTATTGCTTGATGCAGGAGAAGCAAAAGCCTGACCATCGTTACAATGCTTCTCTTTGTCTCTGTTTGACTCTCTTGCACATATGACTTCTCACTGCAGCATGTTTTTTTTAGAAAGGTCCCGTACGAAATTAAAATAGTCTATCCCAGTCTATCCAATTGCTATTGAGAGCTGGGTCATCGACTTTCATCTTCCGCTCCTCCTCATCAATCTCCTGGCAAGATGGGATGCGAAGCAAGTTGCCCAAGGGCAAAGACATGCCTGCGCTACAACGCTGCATAAGTCTCATGAAAGCTGTTTGCCCAAGTTCTTGCGGCCTGAATGCGCTGCGTCAGAAGCTCAATCTGCGCATGGATCAGCTGCTCTGGGTCTTCCAGGCACATCTGCCTGAGACAAGGGAATGCCGGAGGAGAACAGGAGGTGCTTGCTTTCATCTTCCAGCACAGCACGCAGCAGGCTCATTGGTTGAGAAAAGCTGTCGAAACGAAAGTGCACGTGCGCCATTGCAGTTTGTATGCACACCCGACCCCCATGAGACCTGAACCTTCCAACCCTGCTCTGCGTATCAAAGTTCAAAGACACAGCCCACATGAACCCAAACACAAGCTCAGATCCACGCTCCAATTCTTCTTGGCTCTCGAGGTACAGCCTGAAGTCTGTGTTGGACAGGCCGTGGCTCAACAGTGTCACGTGCAGGGTTCTTTGCTTGCTCACACGGCGCAATGGCAACATTACGCTTTCAGTGCGACACAGAACACTGGCATGCTGGGCCAAACTGCCATACGACCATACGCTGAGCTGTCAACTCGACGAGCTTGTCCACTCTCAGTGGTTTCCGCTTGCGCTGCGCATTCGACCTGCGGCTCCAAGGGCCAAAGAGGTCCAAGTCTTGCATCCAGATCTCCAGAACTTTGGGTTCAGGTCTCGACAAGAGTCCCTGCGAGACCGCATGCACATGCATTTGCAATTCTAGTTCTATCGTTGAAGTGTGGGAAACTGCCAGGTGTGACAAACAGAAAGCACACAAGTGCTGAGGCGATGGCGCAGCAACAGGGCGACTCTGGAGCAGCCTGCCCATCCCAGCTACCAACAAACTTACATGTCTCTGTCGCCTATTCTGCAACCAGTACTAAATCGTTTCTGCAACCGAGTTTTAGCTGGTTTCGACCACCGATTAATTTATGGTCTTGCGGCTGATTCTGGCCCTTATTATTTGCTGTGATTAGCTGGTTTGTGCAAGGTTGGTTTCTGCACCTATGGTGTCTGCCCCATATTGGCAGCTGGCTTTTTCCACCAAAGGATGGCAGCCTTTTACCTAGTACTTGCGAGTTTCTGCACTATACCGTGAGCTGGTTTCTGCCAGCTGTTGTTTATGGCTGATTTCTGCCACCTATTATTACCTGGTCTCGGACACCCATTGCTAGCTAGCATCTGCAGCCTCTCATCGGCTGGCTTCTGCAACGCATTCTGCCACGTAATATTCGCTGGCTTTCGCCCACGACTAACAGTTTCAGCCGCCTAATATGAGCTAGCTTCTGCCACCCATTAGTAGCTCGCTTCTGCGACCTGGAAGTGTGCCAGCAAGGGCGCAGCTGGGCCTTCGGCACTGCTGGGGGCACGAGAGCTTCAAGCTCGGACAGCAAAAGAGGCGTGGCATGGACGTCGACGGGGGCGGGTTCGGAAGAAGGAAGCGCTTGCCGGCTCATTCACTTCGCTGTTCTGGTGTTTTGTCTGCCACTGTTTGCCAGGCTTGGCAGTAGAAGCTTCCTCTGCGAGCCTTCTCTAGATATCGCCTGCAGATTTCCTTTCTGCACACAGGGCAGCTTTGAGCATCTCCTCCTGGGTCCCTGGACATCCCTGGACCAAACAAAGGCGTTGGAGCTGCTCCTCGCCACCTGCCTACAACTCTGACTTGCGGCCCTGCGCGGCCCAATTCATTTGCACCATGCGAGAGTTGCATGTCGAGTTTGAAGGGGGCAACTGTGCCAACCTAGGTGAAGTGGCATGACTTTTGAAACGAGGCTTCCGTCAAACATCTTCCACCGCCTGCCTTGGCTTGCATCCTATGAAACCAAGCCCTTCTGCACTTTAGTTCTTGCTGAGAGTCCGGCTTTCTCCCCAGCTTCACCCAATAAACCATTATCCTCGGCCAATGTGTCATGTGTCACAATCAAAGCATCATGGCACCCAGAACCTTCAGGGCCTGCACAACCTCAGCCTCTCAAGTGCTGAACCCAGGAAACCTAAAAAAATGGAAGCCTAGGACGTTTTCATACGTTTTACGGAGATGCTCTACTTCGGTGCACGCACAGGCTTTAAGGGGTGGCTCTTTTGCCGAGGTGCTTTCGGGAGCTGATGCTCACCGTCACCTCTGGGAACTGAAGCCTCGGATCGTGGTTGATCTTGTTGCAGATAAGCCTTGAAAAGTCTTCAGCCTTATGCCTTAACATGAAGCATCATGAAGCATTCCAAATCCTGACAGCTCAGCTTCCCATCCCTGGCTTTTTTTCCCTAAACAAGTTCGCACAAGACTGCGAACTTCTAATGCTCCCCAAGTCAGCCCCGATCATGCGGAGACTCAGAGCACGGCGATATCTCAGAGCGGCTGGGTGCGAGCTGCTTGGCATCAGTCGCACCTCATGTTGTCGTCAGCCCCCAGGAGGACTCAGATCAACTCTGAATTCGTTTCGCTCCGTAGCTTCCGTTTGTTGGGCCGCCTTGATTCGGAGCATCTGTGGACTGCTGCCCAAGCAGCGAAACGAACGTGCAAACTTCTGAACAACACAGCGACAGGATATTGGCATACCACGATTCATGAACATCCACTACAAGGTTCCGACGGCTACCCTGCAGATTCGCGATGTCCAGCAATGGGTTCCGCCTGGTTTCCTGAGGAGGCCGTGGCTGCGTACTGCAATTGCAGCGTTTTCAAGTTTTATTCTCGGGCCAGTGGCATAAGCATGCCAAGGTGGCCTAGACAGCTAAACCGCGATGTAACCCTGCCGCTGACCGTTTCTTTGCCCAGATCCATGCTGGATCTATCGGGCCACTTGCAGATGCTCAAAGCACCTTAGCAACCTAGCAACCCTTAAAGCCTTAGCAACCAGCGGCTTGCTTCTTTTTGGTGCGCATCGGTCCTTGGCGCCGGTCTTCGGCGCCGCGAGGCGCATGGCGGCGAGGGCAGCCTCTGAAAGGCGCTCAGGAGTTGCGTCTCGAACCGTTTGTTGCATCTTGGGTTGGGTGCTGAGTTGTCTTGGGCCTGGCTTTCAGGGCCTGGCTTTTTGAATGGCAGACTGTTGCAACTTGAACCCAACTCCAGAGCCCACCTCCTCTTGTACTTTTCGATTTTCGTCGCTGGTGAACATCTCCTGGTAAGGGGCTTCTCCGAACCCCGTTCGACTAAAGAGGAGAAGCAGTAAAACAAAGGTGGCTCATGTCAAGCCGCGATCCCCAAGTCAAAAAGGCGCGCTTTCCCTCCGACGTGGGGCTTGCGCCTCGCGCTGCTGGCTCTTCAGCAGCTTTTGGCTTCCGTCCTCTTTCCAAGCTCGGAGGTTCTTGACCAAGGTTCCATGCAAGGGAGGTGGGTTGTCAGCGTGCGAATGGGTTGCCAGACAAGGTCCGTTTTGGAAGTGGACAAGTACAGCTTCATCTGCGCATACACAACAAAAGCCGGAAGATAACTTAAACGGAAACGCTCTTCGACGTCCTGCTGCGAGATGACTCGCTGCCTCAGCGGCCTCGGAAGCCAGCAAATAAAACATACCACATGCACACACACACACACACACACACACACAAAAGCACAACCAGAATTCCAGTTTCGGGAAGATGTAAGAAGTCACAGCACTCGATGCGCTAAACAGGCTTTCATCAAGTCAAGCATGAAGCCACGTCGCCAGGTCAATTTGCCAACATGCCGTGTGGTCAGCAGAAACAAGGCTTCTTGAGAGCAAACTCTGTCATGATTCCGGTGGGTCCTACGGCACCCCTGAAGACCTGAAATCCTGGAAAAACCCCCAACATGCAGCTGCACTTGGCCCGCTTGGCCCCTTGCTGCGGTTGTGGCGCGGCTTGGGGCTGCCCCAGCAACGCTTGTGGCGCTGGGCCAGGGATTGTTCTTTAGCGCAAGTCAGGAAAGTTAGAGAAGACCTGGTTCTCCCATTTGGGGTGAGATTCCCAGGTTGCTGCAGGGCTGTTTGCGTCCATCAGGGCACACTTTGCTTCCTGACCGAGAAGCAAAAAGGCAGCTAGCAATTAAACTCAAGTATTGGAGGCCTGGAGCGCGGCCGCTGATGACGCGGGGCATTTTCCGAGACATGGCTCCTCGGAGCCCTATGCACTTGCACTCGCGCTCTCAGCACAGCCCAACTGGCATTGAATCCTGGCTACAAAGTCTTGGAATCCACCGAGAAACCCAGGAGCCCATTGAAAAGAGCTAGAAGGTCCATCCTTTCAATCCTTTCCATCAGTTTTCCATCCTTTCCTTCTTCCTCGAGCGTATGGGGCAAGGGCAGCGAGTCGTCCGCCTCCGGTGGATTCTTCGTAGCTTGGACTGTGCTAAGCGAGGCGCTTAGATTACCAATCCCCCTCATACGTGTCAACACGCAGCTCAAGCTTGCAAAAGGCAGCGTTCTACACCACAACATCTTGGCTTCTGCATTCCTGCATGAAACCGAGCATGAAGCATGAGTCTTCAAGCGAAAGATCCCATTGAAATTCACCCTCCCTCTGTGCAAATCCACTGAGGGCATGCCAAACCGAAAAGAACCGATTGTCACTGCAATAACAAAGCCGAAAGAAATCGAACATTGCACCTCTGTTGCAGGTGTCCTCCCGGTCGCGCGGACCTTCTGGTTGGAATGGGGCTTCGCATTGGAGATCGTGTCTCGTGTCAGAATCCCCCACCCCAACTGATTCTTCCGTGTCTTGGAAAGAGCCCTTCCTGCCCTTAAAGCCCTTGCCCTTCGAGTGCTTGGAGCCCTTGTGGAGCCCTCCTTCGACCCGTGGAGCCCATCCTTTTTGCGGCGAAGCTTGTTTGTAGGTTTTCGGCAGGGCCACCCCCGGGTTGGTTTGCGGAACTTCTCGTGCTCTGCGTCGTTCGCTTCTTTGTTTCCACTCTACGGCCTCTGCCACAGCTGTTTCTCCAAGCATCGCGCTGGCGATACTTTGAGCTGAAAACAAGTCCCGAAAACCACCAAACAAGCTGGGGGGGGGGTGCTATTTGACATAAGCCTCTTTTTAAATCATTACAAATCTCTCTCTGCCGTCGACACTGCATTGAGACTGTGCTACCGATCTACTTCTGGCCTACTGCGCCACCACGATGACCGCACTGGCAACACAACCCTTGAACTCTTCGCACGGGCTGCTTTCGGGATGAATCGGTGTCCAGTTTTGAGCAGAGCAGCGTCCACCCCAGTCAATGCAAACTGTTCCTTGCGGGGCTTGAGCCCGCGACCTATGGCTCAGAGGACCATCGCTCTAACCACTGAGCTAAAGGAACTTGAGTGCCTCAGCTCGAACCACACCAATATTTGGCTTCGCAGTGACTGGGAGGAAGTGGGCTGTGGGCCGCTTCAGGCTCAGCGGTGAAAAGCCTCAGCGGCTCTAGCGGGCGTCAGCGTATGAGCAGCCTCAGGGCGGGCTCGTCGACGGCCTCGACTGTCACGTTCTGCGCGCACGCGTGCAGTGTTTGCCTACACAGTGCAGCGGTCGCTCCATGGCTGCTGAGCCCGCTGCGGCCGTTCAGGCCGCTGAGCCCACTGCGTCACAGTCACTGCGAAGCCAAATATTGGTGTGGTTCGAGCTGAGGCACTCAAGTTCCTTTAGCTCAGTGGTTAGAGCGATGGTCCTATGAGCCATAGGTCGCGGGCTCAAACCCCGCAAGGAACAGTTTGCATTGACTGGGGAAGGGCAGAATTGGGAAGTGCTTTCTGGGGTGGACGCTGCTCTGCTCAAAAATGGACACCGATCATCCCGAAAGCAGCCCGTGCGAAGATTTCAAAGGTTGTGTTGCCAGTGCGGTGATCGTGGCGGCGTGGTGCGGCGCAGTAGGCCAGAATATAGATCGGGAGCGCAGTCTCAATGCAGCGTCGACGGCAGAGAGGGCGCGAAGCGGAAAGAAGATGGAATTTAGCAGGGAAGAGAAGCGGTGGAGCTGAGGTGATGGTAGTGGGGCGATGGTAATGATTCATGATGGTAATGTGGTGATGGTAGGGCAGTGGTAGTGTGGTGGTGGTCGTGTGATGGTGGTAGTGTACGCCGCGGACGCCCGGACCTTCAACGGCTAGAAAGTCGACTTTTGTAGTAAAATCTAGTACGCCGGGGACGCCCGGAGTTTCCGTGGCTGGAAAGTCGAATTTTGTAGCACAAACGTAGTACGCCGCGGACGCGCGGAAGATGGTAGTGCCGTGGCGGTATAGTGTAGTGATGGTAGTGCGGTGGTGGTAGTGTAGCGGCGGTAGCATAATGATTACCGTGGTGATGGTAGCGTGGTGGTGGTAGGCTGGTGTGCTTGGGCGCAGTGGTAGTGTGGTGGTGGTAGTGTGGGGGTGGTAGTGTGGCGGCGGTAGTGTGGTGGTGGTGGAAGTGTGGTGGTGGTAGTGCAGCGATGGCAGTGTGGTGTAGTGATGGTAGTGTGGCGGTGGTGGTAGTGTGGTGGTGGTAGCGATTACCGTGGTGATGGCAAGGTTTCAAGCATGCGGAATTCCGCCTCCACGATATTTGCGAGGTTTGCAGGTTTTCGCGCACGTGGATTCCGCTTCCATGCTGCGTGCGAGGTTTTCGTGCATGCCACCACCCACTACGTTTGTGGCTCAAAAGTCGACTTTCCAGCCACGGAAGCTCGGGCGTCCCTGGCGTACAACATCTGCACTACAAAAGTCAACTTTCCAGCCATCGCGCGTCCCCAGCATGCTACATCTGTTCTACAAAAGTCGACTTTTCAGCCACGGAAGCTGCGCTCCGACACGCACGATCCCCGTGCCGGAACCCCTTTTTGAGAGCCTCTCGGGGGCCTTTTCTGGGTCTGCTGAAGGGGGCTTCGCCTCGCCCCTTACTGCATGTTTGGCCCCCCCCCCCTCCCCCCCCTCGCCCCCTCCCCCCCTGACCGTGACCCCCCCCTGTTCAGTTCCAAAACGCGCGCAAAACGCACAGCGGGACCGCGACAGGCCACGCAAAAACGCACAGCGGGAGCGCTGCGACACGCGCGATTTTTACAGAGGGTGCACGTGTAAGATAAAATGTGCGAAAACGCACAGCGGGAGCGCTCCGACACGCCCGATCCCCGCAGAGGGTGCGGGGACGCTTCAAAATACGCAGAAACGCACAGCGGGAGCGTTCCCCGCCGACATGCACGATCCCCACAGAGGGGTGCGTCGCGCTAGCCGCGGCGAAACCCACCCCAGCCTAGAAAAAAGAGAGAATTTTAATAGAGCGTGAGATGGTACTGTGGTGCTGGTATAGTGTGGTGATGGTAGTGCGGTGGTGGTAGTGTAGTGATGGAAGTGTGGTGGTGGTAGTGTGGTTGTGGGAGCGTAGTGATTAGTGTGGTGATGGTACTGTGGCGGTGGTAGGCTGGTGTGCTTGGGCGAACGTTTCTTTTCAAGCTTTCGGGAAGTAAGTGGAGGTGCACTGGGTCGCTGTGGACAAATGTGGCCTTTCGGGATGAGATGCCCTGGGTCTGTGCTGTGGCAGAGGTTTCCCGGGACGCTCCTGGGCCTTTCATGACAGCTGGAGGTCCCTGACGACGGCGACGACACCAACAAAGGATTTTGGAGGAGGAGGGCCTTCACACATGTTCGGATTTTTGTGGACCCTCTTCGGACGGTGTGTCTGTGTGGGACAGGTGCCAACGAAGACACCTATCCATTGGCTGCGATATGGATTCTGGACGCAGAATCCACGCACCTGCAATTGGCTTCAAAGTCGGGCCCTTTTCCATTTGAGAAAACAGGTTCAAACGTCAGGCTCTCAGACGACAGTTGCATGGTCTTGAGGTTTCATATTTCTCGATGAATCGCTACCTGGCAAGCTCCTAAAGCTACCGAATGATCGACTCCCCCAATACCATGATCGTCACCACAAATACCCTGTGTGTGTGTGCCCTTGCATCATCTTATAACCACCCATATCGCCTCACTGGACCCTGTGCAAACCCTTATGAGATCTTTATGAACCCACTTGCAGCCCTTCTTAATTTAATCACGTAGTACACTTACTTGTGCACGTGCCCGTATTGACTCTGTTGGAGAACGTGTACGGTGAAGCTGTGGTAACAACAGGCTCCAATAAAACATCAACAATTCAATGAACCAGAAGCCCGAACCCTTACACCAACCCACTTGACCATGGTGGGGTGGGGAGACTATACGCCCGAAACTCCACACCCCGACACCACTACACTTGTCACAGAGGCGTTGGGTCGAGGGATGCTACGTACGCTGCTACATGAAGACCCATGAATGGGCCCCCATGCAGTGACCGCGGACATGGACGGCGCGGAGGCCTGCATGCCACGAAATTTTGTTGTTGGGCGTGGAGGATGTTCCTGATTTTCCTACGTTCAAGTGTTATAGTGCTTGATTTTTAGGTCCACCAACAGGGATGAGCAGCAAACGCTGCAGGGGATCAAATCTGATTTTGAACCTGTGATTTACTCTGGCCGCCTCGGACACCTCATCCGGCGAACGGATCCTCAGCAATTTTTCGTGGATGGCTTTGTTGCCAATCCTGTAGGTTCAGAAGGCTGTAGGATTCCGAAGGATTCCACAGGGAAGAAAGATCCGAGCATGCGAGGCCTTTGCCAGGGTAATTACTTGCCAGGAAAATGAGAACCAACATTGGTTGGCATCAACAAAAGAGCCTAACCACGAAGCCACATGCTGAAAAAAGACCCCTCCATGTATCAAAAGATAGTGCAGGAATCTGGGTGCCCTGCTTCACTTTCCGCTTCCGCTTCTCACCCGCCCCGGCTGTCACTTCCGGAGGCTGCTCCGTCGACTCCTGGCCAGGGCACAGTTTCGCTTCTCGCAGAAGGGGCAAATTAAGCCAGAAGCTTCAGATGTTTCAACGCTCCGGAAAACTCATCCGACCCTACAACCACAAGCAAGGCTAAACTCTCGCGGTGAACCGGACCGAAGGACTGGCTGCGTAAATGGCTGCCATCTGAAGCCTGGGTACCACACAGTACCATGTATGAATGTGCCAAGTTTTGCTTGTGACGATGCTGTATCGAAGTGAAAGCGGAAGGGCCCCAAACCCCAAACCTGGGTGTCCAAGCATTGTTACATGGTCTCTCAATACGGGCCCTTAAATGGGGACTCCTGTTTCTACCCCTTATACACCCAAGGGCCCATACTTCAGAACCCTTTAAAGAAGGTGGACCATATCAAGACACCATGTAACCACGCTTAGCGGGTGAACACTGACAATAGCGTGCCTATCAAGCGTCCATGTTCGTAAGTGTAACGTATCCCGGTACAAGCCGAAGCCTGGCTCGGTGTTTACATGAGATGAACCCCTGCCTGGTACGCCGAGACGCGCCTGGGGAACACGGATGCCAAAACAACCAAAGCTCCCACATGCCCCAGCTTGTCGCACGCAGCGTTATGGTTTATCAGCCTTTGGTGCTTTGGTCTGACAGATTGTAGGACCCTGACTCAATAAAATCATGTGGCTACATTTCCAGTGGCCTTTCCCCCCGGTTACGCTTCACACGAGATTAAGTCCCTCGCGCAGAGCCGCTTCCGCCCATTCCGGCTTGGAAGGACCAGGCATGATGCTGCTCCAGCACTCAACTTTAAAAGCTTCTGCTGCAGGGTTTAGGGCCCTCGGAAGCTGCTTAAGGCCGGTGGGGGCTGGGTGAGCAGGTCGGGAAAGGATGGCTTGGGATCTTCAAGGGCGAAGAAATATTACAAATTCATTGGTCGGTTAAGGCTGGTGAACTGCTTTCCTTGAGAACTCAGCTGGTGGCAGAGCATGTGTAGACTCCACAACTTCACGCTAACATGCCAAACTTCAGGCCTACTCCAAGAAGCCAGAGAGCACGAAAACCCAAACTCCCGCAAGCATGGAACGGCCCAACAGTTCCATCCCACAAACCTTCCTTCAAGCCCGGCCAAGGCACTGCCAGGCAGACGGTGCCCAAAGTCAAGCCAAGCCCCAAGCCGCCCTTTGCCCTTCTAAAACCGAAAGGACTAATTAGCAGCATGGGTTCAGCCGGACAAACTGACATCTCTGCCGCTGAAAGACACGATGGACTTCCCCTGATGTCGCGGACGTCAGGATTTCCTGCTGGGATGATACCTTGTTGAAACATGTTGAAACTTTTCCGGGGAGCCAGGATCGAGAAGCATAAACACTGCACATGACAAGCTTGAATCTGAGCGAACCATGCCTGTTCCTCTTCTTTTCACAGGACAGGAAGTCTGCGCTTGGCGCGATGCCTCCTGTAAGAAGCCCAGTCACCACACTTTGAGCAACGCAGGGACCCATCAGGGTGCCCTACAGCCTGGCTCAATAGCTTCGATCGTCGGTCCTTGCGAACAGAAAGATAATGAAGGAACAAACCTTCCTGAGCAACACGGTCTGAAGGACAATTGGGAGATTGAACTAAAATTAATCGGGGCTTGGCTGCTTTGAGGTTGTGTCAGTACAGCAAGTCATCCGCACAAACACTCAATCACAAGCATCCCGGCCCCGCCACCAGCACCATGAAATGCTTAAAACCTTGGAGAAGCCTCTTGGGCTGCGGCTGTCGATCTTGCATGGGCTAAGCGGCTAGTGCGGAAACTGGAAGGAGAAAGAGTTCAGAGCCTATGCTCTCAACACAAGCATCGTAGCCACTTCAAAATCTGCAACCTGGTTTACAACGCCCCCGCCACCCGACAGCCACACCCCAGTGGAATGCTGGGACACAACCGGGCACAAAAGGAGCTTGCTCCCAAACTCATTCTCCACTCGCTCTCCAGATCAAAGCTTGCAAGTATCTGCAACATAACAGCTGTGAGATGCGCAGAAAAACCTAAATAAATCATTGTTTTAGTTGCATCTCGAAGTTCTTGCAGCGCTGCCTGGGGTGCGATATGACATACAGCCACCGGTAGCCACCAGGAGGGCATCACTGGTTGCTCTCTGATACGGAAAAAATTGAAAGCCATCCTTGATTCAGCATTGAAAGAATGGTTAAACTGCTGAACTTGCTAAGCTTCATGTGAAGAGGAGTTCGGGGGGCGCATGTTGATCACTCTTGGCAGCACGTTTCCCTGGGACCTTCTGCCCTCCCCAAGTTCCCACGGGGCGCTCTCTTGGCAAAAACTCCGCTGCTTGGCAGCAGAGTCTAACTGCATCTGAGAGCCTGACTTGTCAAGGAAGCCCCTCTGGAACGACAGCCTCTAATGGAACTCCTCAATAAAAGCGGCTCACCAAGATACGCCACAAAGCTAAGACCTCCCACCGAATATTACCCGCTCCAGACTCAGAATACAGGCCGGTCGTAGCGTGCAAGCGCGCCCGTCATTACCATTTCAGATGTGGGGCCGGACCTGGTGCTAGATCGAATATCTCAGTCCAGAACCTTCTCTCAGTTTTCAAGGAAGTTCCTTGATACTGCTGGTACATGGAGACACGGTGGACATGGGTATTCCGGTTTGGTTCCGCCTACCCGATTAGAGCTGAATGACTTCACCCACAACAAGGCTGGATTGTGGAACCTCCCTCCAAGACTATGTGCGCGGCCAGCGGGGGCCGACGCCGAAAGAGCAGGAGAAGCTCTTGTTCCTGTTGAGAAGCGGGCAACTTCAATTTAACTCATGTCAACCCTGGTCTTGGAGCTGCCATACACATTATGAGTCTCATGCGTCCATACGCCAGGGCCAAAAACACCAAACTCCAATTATCTCCAGCATATACGTTTGACTCGTTTTGTTGCATATGACCTCCCCCAAAAGTCTCAGCTACCTTTCTCTTTTAGGGAGGAGGCGGAGGGAGACTGCAACACTGTCTTCGCCTTGGCACCAGGCTTCCAAAGTACCGGTGTGCATGTCCAGTTTTCAGTCTTACACCCCCCAAAAAAACAGTCTTCTAACAAGCCAACCACACCGCATAGCCGGAAAAGTTAAACACGCGAGATTTGCACTTCAACTCTGACACTGTACGGATCTGGAAAAGGAAAAAGCTGACACACCAAAAGTTGCGAAGTGAAGCTCTCGCGGCTTAAAAAGTCACAAAGTGCGTTGAACATCAGCGTTTTCAATCCGCGTCGGTTTTCTCCACACCTCGCTTCATCAAGGAGAAGTCGGCCGCTGGCATTTCAGGTTCCAATCCTCTTACGACACAGCAATGATATAGCCACCAAAAACAGTTCTGTCGCCCGCACGCAGCTTCGCGTGGCCACATTGAAGGGACGGGAATATTAGATCCCAGATCTTTTAAGGACGTTTCCCAACTGGGGGGCCTGGTGCTGTCAACCATCTCTTGCTTCTTCGACTCCATGGCTGGGCCATCATATCCTGGGCTGCGATGGTTCGTTGCTCCCAATGTTTCCTCTTGCATCTTCGCTGCCCCATCCTTTGAGACACGAGCCGCCAGGTCTAAATGCTGCACCAGCCCTCGCTGAACACACAGCCCGAAGTACCACCCAAGGCTCGCATGGGTCCGGGACTGCGGACTTTCATCAGGTCGGACCTATAGTACTGCAGCTGCCATGACATCGGGTGGGTTTTCGCTGTCACAGAGTGAGGTCGCTGTCTTCGGCGGATGAATTACATGCGCATCGACGAGATATGCAAGTTTGGATTGGGTCGTCTCGAGCATCCAACGAATCTCGAAGCCTCAAAAGCCAAAACCTTGAGACGAGCAACTCGGAGGGCAGCTTCTTGCCAATGGAATAGACCTTGGTTTGGGTTGAGCGTCACTGGGGGACACTCACATGGGCCTCACAGAGGCAAAGATCTGAACGCAGGGTCCACTCAAAGGCTCCAGCTGGCTGCTTCTTTTTGTGACAGTCCACTGGGTAGTGATATTTTGGGCCTGCCAGTGTCGAATGCGCGGCCAACTTGCCAGCAAGTAGAAGGTCAGCATGCGACATGCCGAGCCTGGGATAGAAGCTACCCAGGAGGGCACTGCATCCCCAGGAACCATGGCGGGGCGAGACTTCAGCGACCTGGACACTTTCAAGGCCGGTGTTGTTGGAGGCCACACATGGTTCGGGCGAGTTTCAAACGCGAATTGTTGTCACGTTGTTCTGCTGTCCTCGCACTTCCCCGGCACATGAAGCACAGGCGCACGCGGAAACTGGTTGTGTTAGTCGGTTTGTTTCTTCCTTTTCCAACTGCACGGGCACAACTTTTAGGCGTGCTTGTCCGCAATTCTTAACCAACTTGCGAAGTTTTTCAAACGAATAAGGAAACATGCCGCAGCTTTGATAGCACGCGTGTTGCAAAAGCCTATGTCATGCCCAAGCCATCATTGGGCTCTTCCCTCCCTGCGCATGGCAGAAAAACGGAAGCAATTATGTCATGCATAAATCATGCCTTTTCCATTGTCAAACGTTATATCCGTGACTGGCTGGAGGCGGTTCGAGCTGGCCACCCACACCCGAAAATCACGTACCATCATCCAGGAACCCACTTGAACCGCAACAAATTGTGTTATTTCGGGTATGTGCGGGAGTAACGTGGCAAACCAGTGTGCGGCTTCACGGGCACGACTTGCAGAAATCTTTCCTTGTAAGGGTCAACACAAAGTCTGAGCAGGTTTCTGGGTTTCTGCAACTCGTCGTTCAAAGTTGTGATGTTACGCCCTTCGGAAATTAAAAACTGTTGTTGTCACGGACGTTTGCAGAAGCCGAGAACTCTGGGTAAGTGCAACAAATTGTTTTGTCAGTTGATACGACATGAGGGAAGTTGCTTACAACTACAAACTTTGAAGGGTAGATTTTCGGGAATTAACTAAGCGTAACTAAGCTGCAGTCTGAGGCCCCTCTCTTCCCTGTGCTGGTCCCAAAAACTCTGGCAATGAACTGTCGCAAGCTCAGCTAAAGGGCTGCTGCGCAGCTTCCGTTCCGCAAGTGATTTGTCACAGGCTCATGTTCACATCCAAATTCGATCTGTCGGTCTAACTGTGAGTCTGTGCTCATCAGCTCGTTAAGGCGACGTGTGGCTGGCACTCCTTGTGCCGTCCGCGGATGAACCATCCCGAAACAACAACAACTCTGCGCTGGACTGCCGACGAGTAACCATGACGGCGGCTTTTTTCGGCTGGCGTCGATGCCCTGCAAAAAGCGCCCAGGGTTCTTAACATGTTCTTATCAGCTTCTCATCGGCATCAGATCACACAAGCTACAACGCAAAGCCCCAAAGCGTGGTTCTATTTGGCGCATCCCCAAACAAATGGTTCTTCCAGTTGCACAAAACCGGAAGGCGCAAAACCAAGGATTTCCATGCATTTCCATACACCAAGTATTTGCTGGCCACCTGACCGATCAGGGGGGCCTTCATCAGCTGCTCAGTCGATATTTGCGGGGCATCCTTGGCGTTCTTGTTGCCTGGATGTGGGAGTAGGTGGGAGCAGGTGGTAATGTAGTCCGGGCATCGGGCTGGGGCACAATTACGCCACCTCGGCTCTAACACTTCAGCTCTCACATCAACTTCGCCGCACCCCCTTCTCTGAAGCAACCAAGATGCCGAAATCATCATCACCCCTGCCGCGGATGCTGAACACAGGCTGCTTCTCCTTGAAACCTTGGCTTGGCTAAGCACCGGACGAAAGAATTAAGGCTGAATCTTCACTCTTTCCAAGGATTCCAGTTGAATCGTTTGCAAGCAAAAGCAGCTTTGCGATCTACAGCCTTCGGCAACGCATGCAAAGTCACAGCAACAATCTGGAGACCTGCAAAAGGACAATGGAGTCAATGGCCTCAATACCCTCATGCGACAGTACATCTACCGATTGGCAGCCTCATGGCCAGACCATTTTGCCTCCAACTGCCCAAACTACAAAGACCTCCAAATCCTTCCAAAACAAGAGGCAGTTCGTGTCGTAGCTGTAAATGGGACCCGGGATGGACTTTGTCCAAGAAGGCACGCCGCCACCTCGGAGAAGATGGGAGTACTTCATGTCCAGCTTCCCCCTCCCACACCCACACACACACATGCCCACCACACCATGCTCTGCGGCTCCTTGCCAAAGCTTTGCTGTTGGAACTGGGGGCCGTGGACCGTGGAACGTTCGAGAATCGCATTGGGGTGTGAAAGGATCCTTCAGATGAACTTCCACTCCAATAAGATTTCCGCCTATGACCATCTCCGGCTTCGGGCGCATGGAGTACACTGGCTGCTTCTTCCTGGGCTGGCAGCTTGATTCGATTGATGGGGCTTCTGCTGTGATTTTGCGTCTTTGGTGTGCCCCCCAAAAAGCCTTTCATCTCTCACAGTTTCCGTGCCCGCGAAGCCCAGTACACTGAGACCCTAACCTCTAACTGAACTCCATCCTTACGATATTTCAACCCCCTCCCCCCATTCGAAAGAAGCTCAGCTTCCCTATCGGATGCACTTTCCCAAGCCAAGGAGCACCTAAACCCCCTGAACACCACAGTGCTACACGAAACGCGCCGAATCGAAAGAGCTGAACACGCTCACCCCTCTCGGAGCCCCTTACCTGTTCGTCCCGGAAGAGCAGGAGCCCTAACATCTCTGACAAAAGTTGACATAAGCAAAACCAGTCCTTAAACTAGCGATGTTGACTACAAGCCCAGGCCTGAGAAATGGTCGGACCACGCTGGACCCCTACGTCCCGAAAGCAGCCAAGCTTCTTGAAGCTGTTGGTGTCGTAGTTGTATTGAGGGCCTGGACTTCATGTTCATGTGTTCGTGCGGCTCTACAGGTTCCCTCGGCTCTGTGTCATGCGGTGTGCTGCAGCGACAGTGCAACGACCACAAACCCAGCAAGCGATGAATCTGGACCAACTACCCATGCAAACCCCAGAGTAACGTCATCCGAGTTGCCTGGGATGCTTGCCTGCCACGATGGCACAGGGCCTCCAATGATCCTCGAGAAAATCAAACTATTCCTCCAGTTGTGCGGAGTGAGTTGCTGGCCAGCAGGGTGTGAGTTACCATAGTGTTATGATGTCGCTGCCGCTGCCCAGGTCCCCCTCTGAACCCCCTTTGCATGCAAGTGTCATCTTCGGCTTTTCGGCCATGCTCCATTTCCTGGGTGGCATTTGCGGGCGAAAGAAGCACAACGCCCCTGCTCTGTCGTTGGACTCACCCTTGCATGCAGAGCATGCTGCCAAGAAAAACGCGCCAGGCTCTAACGTTAGACAAAGCATGTCGATGCCAGCAAGGCGTCGGGGGCGTGGCCGCCTGCTTCTTGTACCTTGGCTTGCAACATGCAGTCGGGCAACGGGGATCTGAGTGTCCAAGTTCGATTCTGTGTGGAAGTGCTGGCCGCTTGAAGGCATTTGTGCCCGTTTGTGTCCGTTGGTGCTGGTATTGGCAGGAGCGCACACGAAGTTTACACGTTTCAGGGATGGTGAAACGAAAGATCGGCCAAGCTGCCCTGCTCTCTTGCCTGTGCTGGCAGCTGCAGGAGCACCCGTCGAGGTCTTCGCTTCCTTACTTGAACGCTTGACCTACTGTTGCAACAGCGACTCTTGAAAAAACTGCCGAAGCCCCAAACCCTGTACTTCCAGAGCAACAACAGAGAACTTTTTGCAGCTCCGCAATTTAACAAGCCCATCCGAGTGGCGGAAGTTGCACCGTCCTCCATGACAGCTGCGCTTGCAACAGGGCCAAATGCCCGAGCAAGGTCCTACACGATCACCTGGAACCTCCTAAAGCTCTTGTTGGAGATTGGCTCCGTAGCAGGAAGCGCTGCGAGTGATGACTTGACCTGGACACCTGGACATTGGCACACATCCACATGACGCTGAGCCCAGCTCCAACGGATCGATGGGTGCACTCTTCGAAGATCAAAGGTCAATGGGCAAGATTCTTGTGTTCCTCTCTCTAGAGGGAAAGAAACTAGTTCCAAAACAAAGTATGAAGCTTGGATCATTGATATGTTCGCCTTACAGTACAGATAAACATCAGCTGAACAGATTCAGCCCTGCAAGTTTTTGACTCAAACCTTAGGCACGCTGTCCTATCGCTTCGAATGGCTTTGTGAAGCGCCGGTCGTGTTTTTGAGACTCAGCAGGGCCAACACGAAGGGCCAACAAAGCGGCTCCGAGGTAGCTACAAGTATGTGTGCACACCTTATCAGAACCCCTGCGTTCTCAAACCCGTGCCACAAATCATTGGCTCAAGCTCTCAGAGGGCAACTAGCATTCAGCTTGGAAGGTGTTTGTGGCTCTCTGCCAGGAGGCCCCAAAAGGCCTTGTGATAAATGCGCCAGCCGTGAGTCATTTTCTCCGAGGTCGCGACATTGGTGACGGATGGGCTCAACACGAAGGGATTTTGCATCCCAAGCTTGACAACGACGCACGAGCTCAGCTTCACTTGGGAGTCTGGGGGGCTTCCATACGAGCATGGGAAGCAGCGCGGTGTTGCAAAAGAACTGGACTTCAGCTACCTCCCGTGAACCGATTGATACAAGACCATGGCCCACCCCATTCCAGCCACTCCAGCCCACATGTAGGACCCAGGGTTACTCTTACATCGTCAACAACAAGATCCTCAAAAATCTGAAGCCCCCAGATTCTTCTACTGGATCCAAGCGGAGCGAGTGGCACTCCGTAGCGCCAATCTAAGGGCAGCATGTAGTTAACCATGTAGTTGCTGTGTTCGGGTTCGATATGGAATGGTGTTGCAAGGGCAGGCTTCCATGTACGCTGCGTGATGATTCCTAGATCAGAATTGAGTGTGATTCTTGGGATTAGTGTGAAGGATTTGGGTCAATGAGCATTTTGGACTTGAGGTGAGCTATGTCCCATCGACAGAGCGGGGACGCGATCCATGCCATGCTTCAACGTTCGCTTAGTTGTTAGGAGGGTGTTGGCGTATTGAAGGAGTCTGTCACTGGCTAGTATACAGCGCTGCAGGTGATAAACGGAGATGGGGCCGGTGAGCCATCACAACTGGGAGCGCAGTGCGCCTCCTGTGCCTTTTTCAAGCCTATCATGCCGTAGGCGTAGAAGGCCGATCGATGTACTGTCTGGCCCAAGACGGGGCCATGTTGAGTGACTGTGCCGAGATGGATCACCGCCCCCACCTCTTCCGGGGTGGTAGCCACACGTGGCATCTATGTCGGAACAGGCCTTCAGCCGCGGCCAAAGACACCTTGCGCTGCATATTTGGTGCGTGCCTCGCCTGTCGCCTTCCATGCCAACTTGAATTAGTCTTGCAGTAATTCTGACACCTCGCATCTCCTCATCCTCATCTTCTACATATCCGACTAGAAAGAACTAGGAGAGGACAGCAAGCACTGGGGGGGTGCTTGCATCATTAGCTGCAGGGCATGCTCTTTGCGCAAGGCTGAGTGTCAGAGGCCGGAAAGCAATATGGCGAGCAACTCCTGGCACCCCTCCCGGCCCTCCCCCACCCCAACATCTGCCCAGTCATGCTGCCCAAGGGGCTCGCGGAAAGAATGGACTACGGATCGGACCACACCTTAGCGTTTCGGGATGTCATCTGCTTGGTGCCCCTCCACAACTCTGATGGAACCCCGACCTTGAACTCACAGCTCGATGACATGGCCAGCCGCAAGACCCTCCCAAGTTCAGCAAAGTTGCCAAGCAGAAATCGGGTAGCCATCCCTTGCTGGAGCGATCCTGTCGGAGTTCAAGGCGCTGGTTCCCAACACCTCTGCATCAAATCCAGAAGTCGCGTGCAAGGCAAAGCAAAACAACATGTGACGTCGGTGTCCTGGCAGTCTACGTAAGTCCAGCCTCGGGCAGCGAGATGCGCGTGTGGGGTTCGGGTGCAAGTCTCGAGTTTCGATTCCAGCACAACCATCCGGATTTGGGATTCCTACTCATGAGCCCAAGTCTGAGTAAGCCTGAGGGTGTCAAGCTCGCAGGTTGATACTCAAGGGTACTGGGGCTCGGTGCGCTCGTTCTTCTTTTCTCTATAGGGATGCACGACTTTGGTATGTACTGACTCCATAGAACTCTCTCATGAACTCTCTAGGCGCCCGCGCCCTCCGTGGTGAGTGAACTAACCCACACGAGGCAGAACTCGCCAATCTCCACGCTGCACTGTGACTCGTCTCGCGCCTGGCACACGGCAAGGAACATAAAATCTGAATGGATCTCATCGAAGTTCCTCTTTCAGTCTGCTCTGAGCTCTGACAGCGCTTGATCCAGTCTCGCGGGCCTCCCACTTGGTTTTGGTTTTCCTGAGCCAAGCAGGTCCACTGGATGGGCCGGGTGAGCACATGAGGCGATCCCGGAAACTCGCTCTAACACCAAAACTGGAAACTTGTCCACTCACGGCGGTCACTCGGCCCGCGAACGATCAGCACGATCCAGTCAAATGGGAAAACGGGTGGAACAAAAAGTCTTCTCAAAAAATGGCGGGGTGCATCCATCGCTGGCCATCCTGGAGCTCCACGAGGATGCATCTTGGAAGCCAGCCCACTTTTGCCTGCTCTTTTCAGAACTGCAGGGTGTTGTCTATAGGATTTTTGAAACAGCAGGGACTGTACTACGCTGCTATGCTTGCCCCCGTGACGCGGCGTTTGTCGCAGACCTCTGCAGTCCGACTGCCCTTCAGGAACCTCAGTCGTAGTGGCCTGGTCCTTGGCTAGTTCTGCGTGAATCCACCCATTGTCGGTCGCTGTCGTTGTCCAAACCTGCAGGCTTGTTTGCACGGATGGAGAGAGGGTTCAGGGTCGCCAGGTGGCCATGCAAGGATCTTGCGCGATTGGCGGTTGGCATTGTCAAACCTATGAGGCTTAAGGCCATTCAGTGACTTGTGTGCCGAGCCGTGCTACCCCAGATTGGTTACTGGTAGAACCTAAGGCCTGAAGCCTGCCCTGCCAAAGCTGTCCCGATGTCTGAGTGCCCCACGTAAACAAACTCTTGGTCAGAAACGCTGAGCTGGCTCGCATCACTAGCCGTCCTGCGCCACATTTTCCCAATATTCCGACAGCTGCGGACGGCTAAAATGACTAGACCCACGCGACCCCTCAAACCCCGGGTCCTTCAAACTAACGCTCAGCCCCTGTGATCCCTGAAGCCCAAATATTTCATGAAAGCGCCCTAAACTTGGCCCTAAACTTTCTCAACTTTCCAAGCAGTGCCGGTCCAAGCTTGTTTCGCTCGCTCGAGTCGCTTCGTCGGGGCTGCGGGTGCCGTTGCTGGCCTGGGAATGCCGAGCAACGCCGAGTTTCAGGGCTACGGGTTGAATCTTGTCATGAAGGCTATGCATGTTGCGGCTAAAACCAGACCAGCAGCCTCACACCGCACTGCAGAGATGCAAAAAGGCATGACTGGTAAACCTCTTATCTTCCGAAAGAAATACTCAAATCAACTGCTAAACCCACACTGACAGCAAAACCCAGGCACTGACAAACTAGCAACACGTACTGACGCAGTCAGCCCAAGACGAAGCACCAGGGAAGCTACCACAACTGAAAGGGCAACATCTCCCCAGTCGTGTTGCTCAAACAGCTGCTCAGCCCTTCATCACACATACATGCAGTGGAGCATCATGGGGCATCCCAGATATTATCGATATGCCGTGTGCAAGTTTGCCCCACAGGACTCTTGGGGCTCCCGGCTGCGCTGCGGGTTCCGTAGCCGCTGCCAATGGGGTGCCGCTAGAAGCCACCTTCGAGATCTACTGGAAGCATGCAGATCACTCAAATCGCTCGAAAGGACCAGAACAGTTTTCCACGCTGGGAGTCCTTCAGTGTAGAAATGCCGCGATTCGAATCGCGGTTGAGAGTGCGCCCGCATGCCCAGGTGGTAGGCAAATAGCACAAAAGGCCGTTCCAAGCCTTGTGGTTATTGCCTTTTTGCATAAGGATATTCAAGTCTTTAGACAATGTTGGGATCTTCCGAGTTCAAGCTTCGAGGCCCTTGTGTCCCAAGACCCAACCAAAGCCTTCAGGACCTCCGCACCTTGAACTCCACTTCAGAAAAATTGATTTTAACTGCACATCCTCATCGTCACGAACGTCACCTCACTGGTCGCTGCCGCAGCTGCCGGCTCTTTCTCAGCCGCAACACCTCAACAAAAGAGCTCTCAAGTGCACGGATGCCACAGCAAGAACTACACGGCTGCGGGTTGCAAAATGCCAGAGTCATATCACGGAAGGGCATCGGATTTCAAATGGTCTTGCGTATATTTATACATACAGGATGTCAGCAAGAACGCTGGGCCTGCTGGGCCTGCTTAAGTCTGCTTGACTTCTCGGCTTCTGGGCCAGGAACAACTTGCGGATTCTATAGATGTTGCAGGGGCTGGATGTTGGGGACAGCATTGTCACCAAATCAGGGCCTCCAGAGGGCCTCTCACGGTACTTCCACGGCACTCGAGCATGGCTTAAACTCATGCGGAACGAAGGCAACGTGCAGGTGTTGCAAAAGCCCCATGACCCCAAAGTCTGCTATGCAGTCTAGAGAAAGGGTTCGGGTTTATAGAGGTTGTGGGTTTAGGGCAAGTATCAGCAAGATGTACACCCTGAACCGCTTGCCCGAAACACCCGCACCGTAACGGTCTAGACTCCTAAACCCAGGAGCCCGCACTCTCTCCACTCTAAACCGCAAGACTCTACATACACCCCGACAGCCCCAAACACGAAGTGCACAAACCTTGACTCTTCCCCTCAACCCAGCCCCCCCCTCCCAGCGAAAGACCGGTATGCTGAGGGCCTCCGTTCTTTGACGTTGCCACTGTCGACGCTGCCTGAAAGATGCACAACGGTTTCGTTGCATGCTTTCTGTTTCCTTTCGGAAGCCTGCAAAACGGCTTCTGGGGGGTGAAGCAGAGCGTGCGGCAGCTTTGTTTTTTGAAGTGTTGTGCGCTTCTCTGATTAAAATGTGAGCCTTGTCGGCTTCGACCGTGCTCGGAGGATCTTCCTCGACCTGGACAATGTGTAAAGCCAAAAGAAACACGAGACAGGTGAATGCTCAACGTATGCCTGGTTGGAGTGCGGAAAGCAAGGCGAGGTCGGTGCGTAGAGTGTTATGTGATGCTATGCTTGACTGTTGTCGCTTTCGCTAAGCAACTCTACATGCCTGACTTTATTGGCGTTCCTTGACTGACCACATCCGATCTTCGTGCACCCCCTCCTCCCTCCCCAAGCACAAACTGGCACGGGCCAAGGGCACTGCTGGGAAGAAGCTACTCTTGCCGTTGACGTTGCCTGACGCAACATGCAAGGGCTTCGCCGGGTGTTCTCTGAGTACTCCGATATGTTTCAAATGCGCTACAGAAAAGTGAACAGTCTGGCATACGTCCTGAGCCTGGACCTCTCAGGCCGAAACCGTTTCAGCTGAAGGCTCAAAGCATGGGGAAGCTTCAATAAACAGCAGGCCTTGCTCGACCTCTGCTTTAACACTGCACTGTGTGGCAACCTCAAGCAACCTCAAGAACTAATATCTTAGAAAGCCTTCTGGAACCCGCACCCCCGCGTCACAAATCAACCTGACATGCCCTAACCAGGCCCAAGGAACGCTGCAGCAACACACTGCTTTACCTAACCATCAGCAAAAGGAAGACCGCGAAGTTTCCACAAGAGGCCTAGGTCGTCGCTGCTTTGCGCTTCTGCCGAGGCATCGGGGTCGCCGGGCTCGGCGACCCCTGCAGGGTCACCGGTGCCTGGCATTAGAGCCCTGGAGAATCAGCAGGGCTTCAAGCATGTTCAGGGGCTTGCGTCTGACAAGCAGGGTCAGGCTCTTGGGGCTTCGGGGGCTTTACAGTTCCTGTTTGGATTCGACTTTTGAGGTTGGAGCATGAACACAGACAACTACCCCGCGTTTCGCAGATGTTCCCTACTACGGTCATGCCTTGCAAGGGTCAGGTTGGAGAGGGATCTGCCGGGAGACAGTCTGGGTTGGGGATTGCTTTGCGTGTCAAATGCAGGCCATGTCGTACGAGCAAACATTAGAATCAATGAGGATTTGGGTGATGCCTTTGCTTCAGGTGAGCTGACTGCGCAGTAGAATCTGCATCTCTCTCCTCTAAATGCTTCGCTGTCAATGCCATACATCAACAAGGGAAGTAGCTGCAGCAAGCTGTGCAGGCATTGTGGGGCAGCTGCTGTACGTCGAGGTGCTTCTGAATAGGTTAGCTGTTATAGACAGCCGGTTCGGGGATTCAGTGCAGCTCAAAACCACCGGGTGTGCCTGACTTCTCTGAGTCTCCTGTCGCGAGGGTGGGGAACTGAGGACGGCCAGACTCTGTGAAACCGGTCCCTGCTCTGTGAGCGAGATGCTTAACTCCACTAGTTCTTGTCGACCAAACTTCGTGCTCAGCCCGAAAGTCGCAGTCTGAAGCCCTGCAGCTGCTCTCCTTGCTGTGGCATGTCATCTGGGACGCCTGACAGCAATAGGCGGTCGATCGCCTGCGGCAATGCGGCTGAAGGCTTCGTATGCAGAAAATCGAGGACCTCAAGATCAGCCTTTTGAAAGTCTACCCGAGTCTACCCTGCGCATCTTTTGGCTTGGTCCATCACACTCCATTCCCCTCCCCTACCAAGGCCCGAACCTTTTCTATACGCTCTCAGAAGAAAGTCAACAAGCACATCACGGCCGCTCTTCACTGCAGAAAACGTACGTTGACACTGATGAAGGGCAAGAGCACCAAGCATGATCTCCAAAACGCGACGAGCGTAGGCTCCCGAGGTTAAAGCGAATGAGGATTGTGGGCACACGTGCACCGAATCATGCTGCAATGCATGCGGGTTGCGTGTGCCTTCAACGCAGTCCTTTAGGGAGCATGTTGGGCTTACGACACACAACTTTTCCGAGAGGGCAGTTGCTTTGAGATTTATGAGTTTCTCTTTTGTTCTCTGTCCCTTCGAAGGTTCACCTCACATTACTTTCTTGTGAAATCCAGGCAGCCAAGCGTGCAAACTAGCAGTAACGACTGCAATTAGAATACAGATGCATTCGTGCTTCAGCTTGACTTACCATCCCGCGAAGGTCATTCGCAATTTCTTTCACCTTTGTTTCTTTGCTATTGCTGCCTTTGATCTCTCTATCCCAAGGGTTTTTTACCAGTTGCAATGTATAAGCCGGCCATCGACCTAGGAAGATGGCGATCGGACATGCGGTTTGTGAACTCCAGCCGGAGCTGCTTCCGCAAAACCAAGCAAGAAAAGCTCAGCAGATACAGGAAGCAAAGAGAAGTACTGCGAGCTGCCATTCATGTCGGTTTTTGTAAGTTCTGAGTTCTAAGGCTTTGTTCAGCAAATGTCGTGGCGCCTCGTGCTCATACGTCTACCTGAACTTCCCAAAAACACTCCCTCAAAAGACTCGCCGAAACACTCAACCACTGAAGTGGCCCAAGGCCCACATTGCCCCACCGTACGCACCGGACGAAAGTGCCTTGTTCACGTCCCAAGCACATTCGGCAAGCACCCTCCGCGACACTTCGTCGGAGAAGCCCATTTCCTGTCAGCGTTGGCCCGTTGATGCCAGGATGCCTGTAAACCCGACGCTTTCAACACATGCCAAGACCTTCTCAATCCAGCCTTGAGCTGAGAGATTCTGCCCATGTCGGCGGGAGTCGTACCTCAGGAAGCAAAGTAAGAGGCAGCTGAGGAGCTGTTTGAATCCAGGGCGCAAACCATGGAACGTGGCTCGTGTCGGCATACAGGTTATGTTTCTTTTGGAAGTTGTTGTTGGGTTTCGCACATTCTTTGGATACATGCGGGACACTGCCTTTGAGCGAAAGCTTATGCTCTCGGGATTTCAACATCTGAACCTGGTGTCCCCCTGCTGTTCCCAAATCTTCGTGGGGATTAGCGTGCAGAGTCGGTCCTACAACCAAACACACACGCCACTACTACACTGACGTTTCACAAGAGAAACACCAAGAACAGCATGAGATCCCAGCACAACAGCTACTAAGCAGCTACGGCTCTGGAATTGGGCAGGTGGTGCTTGCTGGCTTTAACTTGAACGCTTTAGAAGGCTACGCGGCGGGAGCAACTTTACGGGAACGCGCAAAACACACGCGGTGCCTCCGTAACCTCCTCTCTCGCTACCGATGGATGATGAAGTTCTCGTCCTCCGGCTCAAGGATGCTCAAGGGGTAGCTGCGACTGCTGTGTCTGGATTCAAGATTTGCGTGTTAAAAGGTTAGTCGCATCTGGCAGACTAAGAATAGTCTGGCAGCCGCGCAGCCAGGGGCTTCAATTGGATTCGATGCTCTGCCCTGATTCGGAAGACTAGCTGACTGGCTGAAGCAGGACCTCATGCTTCTTGAATCCGGAACTGAGATTGAACACGTCCAATTGCAGCTCCAACAATTTTCATTCTGAGTACTCCAAGTTCAGATACTGGAAGACCATGCATTGAACCAATCCCCACCTCTGAAGCGGCAACGCTGCCGGAGGCGGTCTGGCTGTGGCTACGCCTGGGGCCCTCAGCAGCCGTGAAATCAGGTCCTACCCACATGAGCTGGCGTTCAATTATAGGGTGCCCCTGCAAGGATACCTGCAAGGATAGCGGTAGCGGTCTATAGCACATCCGAGCCGTAGAGAGTGCAAGATGCAGAAGCGTGTAAAGATCGAAAACCTGACTCAGATCCACTTAGCCGAAGAGCACCTGCAGATCACTTCATGCGGGCTTCAGCTTAAGAGTCTCAAGAGCATTTGGGCATTGCAGGGTGTGGGCAATGCGCAAACACGCAATGACAGTTAAACCCCAGCAAGGGCAGAACGACAAAACTGGGGCCCATGCGCAGCTGCAGCCTTGGGTGGGGCCTGGGTGTGGTCTTGGGCTTTGGAGCCTTTCTCCATCAGTGGGCCGTTTTTGGTGTGGAGATGGGTGGAATGTAGGAGCTCAAGGCAACTTGCGGCGAGCCGTTTAGCTCCAAATGTCGTCCCTCACATTGCTCTGAGTTTGAATGACGGTCGGGATGCTGGATGTTGAGTACGATGGCCAATCCATGCCAACCACTGGCAAGAAAGGTGGTGGATACTTGTGGGCTTCCACGTCTGCAACTAGCCCGAACTCGAACATCTTAGCTTAGAGTCCCAGGTGTGCATATACGAATGTGCCAGGACGTACGCCGGCTAACCTCTATCTCCTAGGGGAATGGGGGGGATAGAGGTTAGAGGGATAGGAGGATGGGTTTGGGAGGGAGGGGGGTTAGACAGATAGATAGATAGATAGATAGAGGGTAGATAGATAGATAGACTAGGCGGTCGACGGACCCCCCCGGCTTTCTATCCATCTATCTAACCCCCCCCCCTCCTTCCCCCCGCCCTTCTCTCCGTCAATTTATCTATCTATCTACTAATTTTACGGGAGCCCGTCTATCTGTCTATCTAACCCCCCCCCCCCCCCTGCGGGTCTCCCAGCCGCCCGTCTATCTATCGGTCTATCTCTAACCCCCCCCCACTCTATCTAACCCCCCCCCCGAGCCCGTCTTATATCTATGTGGGTCCCCCAATTTTCTCAGCCGCCTGTCTGTCTATCTATCTAACCCCGCCCCCCCCCCGCCCCCCAATCGCCTAGCGGCCGGCCGCCCCTCCGTCAGACCACCTTATATATCTGTCTATCTACCCCCCGCCCCCCCCCCCCCCCTTGTTTGTCCCCCCCCCACCCCCCCCCCCCCCTCTATCTATCCATCTAACCCCCGCGCCCAGTCCTCCCCCCAAACTCCCAGCCGCCTGTCTATCTATCTATCTAACCCCCCATCGAACCCCCCCCCATATTATTTTACCCGTCTATCTATCTATCTAGATAGACGGGCGGCTGGGAGATTGGGGGACCCGCAGGGGGGGGGGGGGGGGGGGGGGGGGTTAGGTAGATAGATAGATAGGGCTCCCGTAAAATTAAAAGCCAAGAGGGGGGGGGGTTAGATAGATAGATAGACGGCTCCCGTAAAATTTTAAGCCAAGTGGCGGGGGGGGGGGTCAGATAGATAGATAGATAGACAGGCTCCCGTAAAAATTTAAGCCGGGGGGGGGGGGATACATAGATAGATAGATAGTACCTGACGGGTGGACCCTGGCAACCTCTATCCTCTAACCAGCATGTATCCGACAGAGGTTCGAGGATAGAGGTTAGGGGGGGGGGGTACATAATGGAATGTGCGGGCATGTTCGTAACGAACCCCTCGAACCAAGCAGCACAGGCCGAATAATTGGTTGAGGCCCAGACAGAGCCTGGAACGGCATTGCCTTTGCCCCCTTGGCTTGCGCAACTAAGACGGTCAACACTTTGGGGGAGAGGGAACGTGTGAAGCGTGAAGCAAACCGAAAAAAATGGACATGCACTCCACCTCTCCGTCACCTCACTTGCTGCCCAATGGCCCGGCGTGGATGGTGCGGTGGCAGCAGCACTAGCCTTTGGCGATGCAGCCGGCTCCTTCAAAGTCTTCAAGGGTTTATGAAGGTTCGCAATCGGCTGTTTCCCTTCGCTCCTCTTGCCATTGCGCGGCAGAAGAGGAATTTGGGGTCATCTGTGTCTTGCAGAGCTTGCAGCCACCATCGCCAACCCTTTAGCTGCCTCTATGCGCTTCTGCGTTGCTGCTAGAAACTGATGTTCCCTTTTTGGTTGCCCGATGCCACGTCGACTTCTTGGGCCTGCAAGCCTGTAAGTGGTCCGTTCGTTGGCTCATCCCCACATCTGCACAGGGAATGAAAGGCCGTTTGAAAAAACATCAGCCTCGGACCTCCTACCTGCGTAGAGTAAACGGGAGAACGAAAAGTTCATGTCAAGTCGGTCCAAAACCGAAAGCAAGCCCACAGCCTGGCGCAGACTCTCGTGTAAGCCCTTCTCGCAGCAAAAAAAGTTCCAAACCCTTCCTCTCAGCCCATAGCCGTCCTTCGCCGCTGATGCTGACTTCTGGGATTCACTGTGGAGGCTATGTAAACGCCTCTGTTCCCTCTCCTGGGATGTCTTTGCACGCAGGGCAGTCGCGGTTTGGAGGTGCTGGGCCTTTTCGGGTCGAAGCTTCACGAAACCCAATCCAAAGATGTCCGAAGCACAAGGCAAGCGAGGTGGATGAGTGAGGTGGAGTGCAGTCGGCGCTACGTCTGAAGCCACGCGGACTGCAGAGCTCCCAAAGAGCCAAAGAGTGAGGTTGTCTCAGGGGGCAGCTGCTCTGCTGGCCGCGTTTGCTAACTTGCGGCTTGGACCAGACGAGTTGCGTAAGCATCGATGAGCTCCCGCGGAATGGAACGCTTGACCTTACGTCAGCCGCGACATCTATGAATATTGCCCAAAGATGGGCATCCACAGAATTGCATCTTGTTCTGTAAGGTTGACATAGGAGGCTCAATACAGACAGACAGAGAGAGAGAGCGAGAGAGAGAGAGGGAGAGGGAGAGGGAGAGGGAGAGGGAGAGGGAGAGGGAGGGAGGAGGGAGGGAGGGAGGGAGGGAGGGAGACGTCATCATGGCCCCAAGCATCGGCTCACGGCGAGAGCCCTGAATTGCCAGACAATCAGAAGGAACGAATCTCGGAAAAGATCTGAGAAAATAACCCCAGAACCGTGAGCTTGTCTGCACTATTGGAGCTGATCAGGGCTCCCGGCTTCTACCCACTTCTTGCTGAGGTAATGCTCCTCGTACTTTTCTAGACACGCATCCACGGCCTGCTCAGGCAACGGGAAGAGATGGAGAAAAGGAATTTTATGCCTCCACGGTGCTCCAGCAACGAATCCGCACGTCATCAGCATGTTTCTCAGAATCTATCTGCCACTGCCGTCTTTTATGTCTAAACCGAGGAACCTCAAGTTATGAATATCACACTAAAACATAACATTCCAGATTCTTACCGGACGTCGCAGGGCCGGGAGTTTCTATTTCTGTCTAGCGCAGACTTGCTTGTGGGCGGTGGGGTCAAGAAGAATTCGGAACTAGGAACCACAAACCGTCGAGAGATCCACGAACATGCCGATCTGCTTCTTGATCTCTAGCCGTGCATCTTGCCTCGACCGTGTCGTAGGTAACGTACCCAAAGCCTCTCAGCGCATGAAGTTCCACCTGAACTGCTCACCAAGTGGTCGGGCATGAGACTTGGATTTGTAGTCGTCATAGCCTCGGCCCTCCTGGCCAGATGGGTCAAGCCACTGGCCGTGCTGACAAGGCACCTTCGTAATGGCTCCATACTGCGCGAAGCATTGCCTGAACTGCTCCTGCGGCGAGCGAAAGACTCAGCACTTCTAGGGTGTATGTTTATCCCAGTGGTCCTGGAGCTTGCTAGGTCCCTCTTCTTGAGTCATCCCACTATGGTAGGTTGAGGTGTCCTAAGAGAGCTTTCTATCATCGAGCTGACCTTGTTCTAGAGACACGAGACGGGCCTCGGTGACCGTGATGGGCACCCCACCGACGAAGATCTTATTCGGCACAAAACCTCCGAGATTCCTGCAGAGATCGGCTGTGCGTAAACGCTCCGAAAGTGTTTTTGGAGGTCGAAGGCTGTGATTTCAGGACCACGTATGGCGAAGACCTGGAATCAAAGCAAGACAGGATGGAAACAAAGGAAAGTTAGAAAGTTCGGCACTCTAGGACCTTTTCGAGACTTTGCAATCCCCAACTTGAAGCCAGCAACCTGAACAAAAGCCCATCCCCTGCCTCGCCGCCTGCGCAGCTATACTCATATGCGTCACGCTAGTAGCCTTGGCTTTGGGGCCTGGCCGCTGTGGCAGGGTAGGGCTCAACTTAGTGGCAACTGTGACATGTTAGCATGCCTGTGTTGTCGGTGTGTAAGCTGTGGTGGGGTTCTAGAGGGATCTACATGAAGGTACAGCCAGCTCATTGTCTGCATGATTCTTACATATCAGATCCCCGTGCTTTCAAGCCACAGTGCCTTAGAACATATACAGATATACAGATGGAGAGTGGTACTTGGTCTTTCTTCGCAGCTCTAGTGCTGCTTCGGTCCAAGCAGTTTCAACCTCAGGGCTGAAGCGGCTGAAGGCATATCAGACTTATCAGTGCCTATCAGTGTAGCTGTATGGCCAACATGATGTATTCCTGGTACCCTCTGGTGCCTGAGGATGACGTTGGTGACCGGGCTGGTCCTCCTGTATTTGGAGGCCTGCGACATCGCAAACTCTCTCTGTGGCTTCGGTCTCAGTTAGTCTTTCCTTTCTTGAGCCTTACTGACTTACTGCTCTCAGAGTACTCATGTGGGTCGGCTTAGGGCTTGCAAGGCGGAAGTGTGCACGGGAGAGGCACCCATGCTGTTGAAAGAGCTTCCGCAGAACGGAGGCATAAAGTTCAACGGTTCCAGTGCTTGGCCAACTCATCCGAGCCACATCATCGAACCACCAGAGACCTCGCAGGTCCTGAACCCTTGAAACTCAAGGTGGAACCATCAACCCCAAATTCTACAACCCGAACCTCACTTCACCGGCATCTGGGTCACCACTGAACAGTACTTAACAGCCCTGCTTAGACTTCGTCACTCATCCTACTTCAGTCAATGTTGCAGTATCTCATGGCGCTCGGAGCACCTGCTCCAGGCGGATCCACTATCGGCGGTACCTTGGCCGCGTCTCATTGCAGCCTTTGCAGCCCTTGCTGAAGATCTCTATTGGCGACTCTTGGAACACCCTCTGTGGATGTGGCCAGCTTTGGCGGGGATAGCCTGGCAGGCCGGCACAGTGGCTAAAACTTACATCGATCCGGTGTGTCAAGACAAAGTGACAAAGGATCAGACGTGAACTTTGCAGATACAAACCACTGAATGGACTGTGTTGCGCTTGAAAAGCCCCTCTCTGGGGCCTCATCGGAGTTCTTCCTCCCTTTCGGCGGCATCGCTCCGCTGTCAGGGCTACGGCGGGAGCTCCGAGGCCCAGCAAACCGCTCCCTACCCGAGCCAAGAAGCAAACGATGTGGACGTAGCATGATGTTTTGATACTTGGGGGACGGATGGGGGGCGGGGTATACCGTCCCCTTCTGACACTTGGCTCGCTTCTAGTCCTTGATAAGCCTTGTCTAGTTGTCGGCGCTGTGAGTCTTTCGCCTTGTAATTGTTCGAGTTTCGGGCACATGACAGTGCATCGCTCATGGAACGAAAGGTGGGAGGCAGCTTTGGCCTTAGTTAGGTGGCATCCAGCAGAAGCATGCACTAGCCTGTCATTTTGTAGTCCTGGCGCCCCATCGCAGTCACTGAACATGCTGGGATGGTACTTCAAGCAAGGGTCCTGAAATTACAACTTCAACTGGTGTGATGGAGCTCAAGACCCAAACCATAAACCACCAGCCTGCATGTTCAGCGTAAACGCAATTTCGGACTGTCATCGTGCGCCGGCAGTCGCCCCCAACCCCTGGACGCAGGCAAACGCTCATTGAGCACATTCCCTCAACGAAGGTCATGCTCTAACTCTAACGTTTGAGGCTCTGGAGGCCGGTGCCGACCTTGCGTCCACTTCGTGCCCCCTGCATCCTTCAGCAGTCAATAGTCATTCCATCAGCCCCGGTCTTGCAGTCGAAGGAGTGGCCATCTCCTGAGTGGTGCAACGTTTGTTGTAAGTGCCAAGGAGCAAGAGATTCTTGTGCTTCTGGACTTCTGGATGCTTATGCTCAGGGCTGGATTTTTTTGGAGGCTACGGGCCGCAGTACACGAACCCTCGACGAGACTGGGGGTCTCTAAAACACCAAACAGCTGCTTGAAGCCCCCATCGTTCTATCGGTCGCCAGGACCATCTTTCCAAAGCCCGTTTAATTGGCGTCCCAGGACTCCACTTTCTTTTTGTTGATGCAAGCACTAAACCAGGATAGTTTTTGGCAAAACCAACGCATTTCAGCACAACAAATCACAAATCTCTAACGCTGAGACAGCAAGTAGAAACAACGCTGCCCGAATCTTTGCAGATGCGGGTCCCAGCAAACAATCTCCGAGGAGCTCAGGGAAATCGCATGACCTCCCAATGTGGAACAAGTCTCTTGGTCTCCCGAGATGCAACCAGGGCATCCCTGCCTGAGGCGAAGCTCAGCTGGTGAGGCGCTTCTGCCTGAGTTCGATTAAGGCATCAGGGTCTGTTCCTGAGGATGGTGGGGCGACGGCCTTAGATTCGTTGCTAAAGATTTAGGACTGCTGACGCCAAACATGCCTCCCACCGACTGGCTCAAATCTCATGTAGGAGGTTGAAAGTCAATTGGATGCAAGCTGACATAAGGCGTCGAGCTCTGAACAAGTAATGGCAATGTCTTAGAAGGTTGTTGTAATTGCTTGAAACTGCAACTAATGGAAGCAATCACAAAGCTTCCGCTCCGTTGTCTTGAGGTGATCTCTTGATTGTGTGCAACTGACCCATTTATCGCAGCAACTCAGCTAGATGACAATGATGACACAACCCGAAAGAGTCTAGGACTCCAAGATGTTGCACGTCCTAACAGGACACCCTGAGATTCAGTTGGAAGATAGCTACGCTGACAATCCGGGTCTCGGGTCGCATGATGTTGCACACATCACCACAAAGATTGAAGGCTCTGGTCTGGGAGCCTGTCTTGAGGTGACGGACTACAGCCCATGATCTCTCTAGGGCTCTACTGTAGGGTTGGCTCAGTCTAGCTCAAGAGGCATTTCGCAGGAAATCCTGTCCGAGCTCCGCACGTGAGCAATGAAGCTCTGCTCAAGTTGCACGGTGAAGGAGGCACTTCCTTCACCCACCTGGCCCATGACTACCGTATCTGACCAGATGCGATGTCCTACACAGTGAACCCAAACACTGCTACTGCTCCCCTTCTCAACCTTCTCTGAACCTTCTCCCATTGGCCTCCTCCGAGTCGGCTTTGGTTCCTACGCGTGCGATCCTGGCCAAACTTCGTTGGAGTCCGAGCTTGCATGGTAACAGGGACTTGCGAGATGCTTGTCCGTTTCTTCAGGGCTTGGGTGTAGGTTCAGGGCTTGGGTGCCTTTTGAGGGCTCATCTTGGAGAAAGTTTCTCCGATGACATCCACGTCGAGCCTATGTCGCCCGTGCAGTGAACAAGCTGCGGCCCTCTGTCGTTTGTAATAAGCTGCCATCTCTGCTTGCAGAAGCGATCTTGGAAAGGATCGGGGTGGTCCTCAGCAGCTTGTCGGCCTGAGCGCCATGAGAACGAGATGGGCCAACTCTAACCCTCTTAAAGACCGACACGCGCCAAGAGTTGATCCTTTCCAAGCCGTTTTATGCCGAGGCGCAACCTAAGGTAGCGTTTCTTAGTTCTTTCCGAGCATTGGAGGATATCCTTCCCACAGGTGCCCCGGTTCTCCCGCATCCCTTGCAGCCCCAACTTCACAAGCAAGCTCGGATGTTCCTGGTGACCTGGTGCCTTCCGCTCAGACAAGGATGCCAAAAGAAAGCCCCAACACGGTCCCGCGGGCCCGAAGCTCCAGCTCAGGCTCTTTGAGCTCCGTGCCGCTGCGGACAAGAGCGGCCAAGGCGGTGGCCCATCGTCCCCGAGGTGGACAGAGCCTCGAAGATTTTGCTAGACGGGGACGGGGAGATACGGGGAGGGGAGCTTCGAACGATTGATGGACTTGTCTTGTCTTTCACAGCCGAGCCGTGCTCCTCTCGGACTTCAGGGCTCTGCTTACGGACCCAATGCGGAAGGCTTGAGGGCTCAGGGTCTGAGAGGGTTTTGAGACGACGCGTCGAGGGTCTCGGTTAGATGCTCGGGCTCTCCAATTTCGAGCTAAAGAAGCAGAGATGAGAATCAGCATGCGTGAGGAATTTGAATGGCCTATCTATGGTCTTGTGGTGAGAATACTCTTCGGCCATTGGGGGATCCTGAAACCCAAAAGTCATCTGTCGACCTTTTTGCCACAACCTCAAATTCCTAGCCCTTTTTAGAAACAGATCGCAGACCCCAACACCACACCAGCCCTGCTCACTCAGAGATGAACGCAAAGGGCCACAGCAGGGTGATGTGAAGACTGGTGTGCCTGTCCCAGCCTCCAAGGGCACTCTCCAAAACCCCTCCCCCCTCTCCCCCTCCCCCCAACCAAAAAAAGTGAACCCATTCTTGGAACCTCTTCTCTAGCTTGATCCGGAATAAGACTCTGCAGCAGCAGTTTCGACACAAAAACATGCTGGAGCCCAGCAGATGCCCTCAGCTCAGGTGTCACGAAAATCCGCATCCTCGCTTGCTCTTCAAAGTCCCCCTACGGCTCTCGAACCTGGCCTAACGCCAATGCCCCAAACACGGAGAGCACAGCCCATGCGCTCCTCAAAGGCACGGATCTTCAGGTCTGCGCTGCCTTGGCTCTTTTGTTGAGCCCCTAGAGAGGCAGTAGAGCTATAGGATTTTCCGGATCCGAGGGCCGAGATTGATGAGGCTTTGAGCAGACAGGTACAGTGGGATCCCAAACCATTGTACTTGGTTTTTCCCAAGGTATCCCAAAGCTGAGCTGAGTGAATCGAAAACCCCAGCTTAGACAAGCACCTCGGAAACACCTGCCACAATCGCCGTCAGAGGTGCAGAGCAAGGCAAAGCGGCCCGATTGTGAGAAGCTGATGCAAGACACCTGGCGCGAACGGCATTGAACATCCTGCCACCCATATAGCACCTCTGTCCACTGAAGTAGTAATGCAGTGCCTCTACATTTTGTCATTTTCCCGATGCTCTTATAAGCCCAAAGCACAGTTTCAAACACATGTTCACTTGAGATGCCTTAGCCCGACAAGATTGCGCCAACACAACAAACGTTAAGATTGCCTTTGCTTTCCTGCTCGTGCGTAATTAAGAATCAGCACGTCCGCAATTTGTGTGAGCCATGTCAGGTTCAGGGAATTGATCACTCCACTGGGTTCCGTCGCTCAGCCTGGTTCACACTTGCATTTAGGCTTCTGATGTGCCTCTGGCCAAGAGAAGTAGGCCGCTTTTCTCGAGATGCTTCAGCTTGTTGCTTGTTGCAAGGTTGTCATGCCTGCACTGCCTTGGAGCACGGCTCTGTTTCTGCCATCTGCCTATAGCCATATTCGAGCAGGTGATGTCAGGATATGTCAGGTGTAAGATCTGCGTTTCAGCCTGGCCTTTGTGTTGGGTGCCAAGGTTGCAACAAGGCGAGCGTCCGGAAGACTTTGCAACACCTTGGATGAGAGAATCAAACAAGAGCAGCAGCAAGTACGAGTACGACACTTGCACCACTTGAGATCTGAAATTTCCAAGTGTGGGAGACCAGTTTAAGCCTGTGGGGGGGCCAATGCAGCCAAGGAACAACGGATCGGTCTGCCAGCCAAAGCAACCTGCTCTTCGGAGCTATCCCGCAGATTGCAAACTGTCCACTCTCCGACATTTTAGAAGCACTTGACAGCGCTTTCTGGGTTACTTTGGAACATACGCCTGCTGGGCGGTCCGAGCAGTCACACATGGAGAACCCCATCTCCATTTACAAGAGTCTAGCTTCCTTAGCCGCCTTCGTGGTCATTAGTGTCTTCGGCTTGTGTGGAAACCCGGTCATCTTCCTCAAAGCGGTTGGAACGATGACTGCGTGGTTTCTGCTTGAAACGTCCGCTGAACGTGCCCAACCCTCCAAACCCAAGCTGGCATGAGCTCTGCGGCAGCTATGCGAGAGGATCAAAGTGGGCCTCGGTGGTGCTGCGCTCATCCTGGGCGCCGGCGTGGTGCCATCGAAGCCGAGGCCTTGGTGAATCGTGCGCGTCGCCTTTTCGGTCTTCTGGGCTTTCCGAAGAAACACCCCATATGCCAGTCTTACCAGAACAGAAAAGCGCAACTCAAATTTAGAGGAGGTTTGTCAGGACAGTTCTAGGTAGATAGGCGCTTGAGGACGGGATCTTTTGCGTGGTCAGCATGCCATGCACGGCGTGGCCCGTGGGACGAGACGCTTCATCAAAGGCCACCTGCATGAAGTCCTGGAAGAACATCACCCCTATCCCTAGCCGTAATCTTTGTGACAATCTACCGCTTCTATGCTTGCTCACACTTTCCTGGCTATGTTAAATGCTGCTCAGCTGTTGCAAAACCTCGTGGAACCTCTTCCTCTCGAAACTCTGGCTTCCTTTTCAGCACTGCCAGCCAAGGAGAAATGCAGCCAACTTTTCTTGTCTGACAAAGCACGTTGGTTCGTCTACGAGCCTGGGTGAGAGAGGGACTAGAACACCGATCTCAAAAGCCAACTCACTCTGAAGAAGACAGACCTGAAACCCGTCGCGCACCACTTATGGGCTTAGGCGCAGAAGTCTTAGAAGTCTTTTTTTCCACGGCATCTGTCCGCCAGTCTCAGGGTAGCCTGTTTCTCAGGGCGATCCAGTGGAGCTTCTGCGCCTTTGGGGTTCACCCCTTGCCCCCGCGTGCAGGCGTGTGCCCACGTTCACAGTCCATGCGCGTGGCTCTTTCTTTCGCGGGGCGAAGGGTGGGCTGGGCCAACCGCTCTTTCCGGGGTCTGAGCTTCCAACATGGCCAGGCTACCTACTTACCTACTTACCTACTCCACATCGGTATGGCCGCGTTCACAGGCAAATCCTTGTACGGTTGCGGGAATCACGTGCACTCGGAGTTTTTTTGCGACTCTGGGCGTGGCATTTCGGCCCCTCTTTTTCTGTTTTCTTTCGTGGGGTCGTGGGGCTTGAGGCGGCAAGCACCGTCGCGCAATTCGCGTGCCCAGTCTTGTGCGGTGCGCAGCAGCAAAGACGGCCGAAGCCAAGCTAAGCTCGGGTTCATTTCGTTTGCTTCTGTTTCATTAGGGCATGTAGGGCGGAGACATCCCCGAGAACTCTCTCTCTCTCTCTCTCTCTCCCTCCTTCCCACTGCTTCACATTCTATTGGTCTTATTCATCTTCATCATCTTCTTCTTCACCATCTGCTTCTTGTGCCGGCAGGTTGCGCCCGAACTGACAAGCCTCCTGAAACCAGTAAGTTTATTGAAGCAATTCCTGCTGTAACCAGCCTGTAACTGCCAAGCCCATGTTTTCCTCATCAAATCGCCTGAGAGCTCTGGTTCAGGCCGAGCGAGACCCAGCCCAGGCTTCTGTTCCTCGGGCTGCTCTCCTCTCGTTTAGCCGGGTTTAGACCGGAAGCTCAGGCCGCTATCTACAAGTTATTTGAAGGCGCCACGCACGGCGGTTCCAAGAGTACTGCACAAATTCTAAGTCATCCGAAACCTAGAGCTACATGTGGCTTGCCCGGAAGTTGAGCAACTGGCCAGTAACTGCACACCGTCCAAGTCCGTCAACGCCACTCTCTCCCCTCCAAACAACAAGACGACGACAACGACAACGACCACCACGACGACGGCGTCGGCGTCGCCGACAGCGTCGACGAGATGATGAACCACAACGACGACGACACGATAACAACAAAACAGTCGACTACGATTACAACTTGGAGTTGCTGCTGGGGGTGGGGGGCGCGGGGGCGCTTCCGTCCCAAAGCACAAGCCCCAGGGCCCCGGCCCATGCCATACCATTTGATATGTTTGATAAACCTTCACACTAGCCCAAAGTAGTTCAGCAGTATTGTGAGTCAAACCCGAGAAAACCGAAGACATCAATGACCGGAGCAATTAACAGAGTCGCTGAGGAAGGTGGTGGCCGGATGTTTGTACGCATACACGTTGCCCCATCCTGCTCGGTCCATCGCGCTGTCCTTGGGACCACGTTAGCGAATGACTTGGGGTGTATCCAGCAAGTATGCTTGGCCCCCAAGACTTTTAAACATCAACCAGAAGCAACAATTCTCTCTGACGCCGGCCGTCCGCTTCAAACTTGGTGGTGTACCCCAAGCTCTGCAAGTATGCTACCATGGCTTTGCAGTCGTTGTCGATTTGGTACACCTGTCAGGCTTGGTACGAGAAAGGCGTAACACGGTTCGGTTCGACTTCTGTGATGAAAGGCCTTACTGAAGCTTAAAAAAAACCGAGCCCACAATGACAAGTCAGCCGCAGTCAGCCTGTCTCCCTTGGTCATCCGGAAAGCAGCACTCGGACATGAGGTGCGGAACTTGATCCGGCATAGACAAGATGGGCTCTAGGTTTCGCAGCGTTGTCAGGTCCATGCCCTGCATGTCAGTTTTGAGCTTGTGCAAGGTGTTCTTCCTCGCAAGATATCCACGTAGAACAGTTGCCGCTTCCAATACCACCACGGTAATCTCGTCTTCGACAGGAAACCTTGCATGGGTGGTTCCTGCAGTCGTGGAAGACAGCGATGAGGACAACCCGTCCCTGTTGTAGCGCCGAAATGTTGCATGGCCAGTGTAGTTGGACACCGCACAGCAAAGCACTGCCACGTCGGTGTTTGAATGGCTGCCCTTCCGCAAGTACTCGCAAACGTCAGGCAAAGGATCCACCAAAACCTCGGCTGCACCGCTGGGCGCAACTGGGCCAGTCTGACTGAAGCTCTCTGAGCCCTCACAAGAAAAAAGACTGTATCGCACCAAACGCCAACATGCAAACGCGGCCGATCGGCGAGGAAATTGTTGCCTTCCGCACGCATTGGGCTGAAGTTTGTTCCGATGTTGATATCCACGACACGGCCGCTAGGCTTGTCGATGGAGAACCTGGGTTCAGGCTTGCCTGGGGCTTTCCAGGCTGCAAGCTCCCAAAATTAATCCAATCGCCACTACTCATCCAAATTATGGCTTTGAGTTTTTTTTTGCCCGAAACTCAACACCAACAGAATTGCCAAGCCAAAAGCACTAGGATGGCTTCGGGAAAGATCCCCGGGCGCAGCCGAGATGCTCCTGAACTGGAGTCTGGTGTGCCGTGTCCCTGGCATCCTTGAGAGGTGGAGTCTTCTTCCGTGTCTTTCTACGACTCATTTGACTGCTCCAAACAGCTGCAATCCAGCATGTGGTGGCATGTGGAGAACATATGCCTGCAACCTGAAAACGGCATCTGAAAAAAAAACCAGGGTGGCACCAAAGGAGGACGTTCGACCAAGTGCTAAAGATCCCGTGCCTTCCGTGAGGTCTGCACCAGCTCGGCGGGAACCGGCTGCCCTGAGCAAGGAAATGCGAAGCACACGATACAGCCTAGGCACTGCTGGGTCCTAGTTCCGCCCTTTTTCGCCAAGGTTCTCTCAGTAGAAAGGTCGCCTGTATCCTCAGCCTCTGCAACTGTGTCCGCTGCCAGGCTAGCCTCGTGTGACTCGCATGCATCTGCAAGCTCTGCACGCATGGCCATGTGCCGATTTCGCACTACTGACAAAATCCTTATGATTCGCTTCTTGGTTCCACACAACTCTTGCCAGGTTTATTGGGACCAAGAAACGGCCTGGCTCTGCAGCATCACCGGGCACTTTGCCATGGTCGGCACCTGCAACAGCAACAGTGGGGTGGAGGGAAAGCTGTGGATTCCGGTGCATCAGCTGGCCGCCAGCCCCAACCTCGACATCACATCATGGAACCCTGAACGCCAACGAAACCAGGCACAGCAAAGAGACACGTCATCTTCCGACCGCACCACCCAGATCCCCATCCCACCCACATGCCTGAGCCTCGGAGCCACTGACCTCAACCGCAAGGAAGGCAAGGAGCAGCGAACATGCCATCAGAGTTGGACCTGCAGCGATCGGCGAGATTGTGAACAAGGACACGTGCATTGAATTATCAGGAGGCTGAAGCTGAACCGACCAACACGGTGCTGGCCTGGCCTTGTGAAAACATGATCGAAAATTTGCTCAAACTGAAAATGAAAGAATAGGTCCGCTGTAGCCCAGCTACTAACAAGATTCCAGGGCCTTAAGTTGAAATGAAAATGTGCGAATGCAACATGCGTGGCCTCTTGCCATTCAAACAGTTTATTGTAGCAGTGTACCACTGGACATCCGCTCTCCTAGCGGCGCGGTTGCGAGAGAATCGCGAGCCGTGTCTCCGGTCTTCATCTCCTCCTTTCTCCGCTCTGCCAAGTCAGGAACCGGATGGTGGGACTCGATTATTGTCAGAACCGCGCATTTTCAGTCTCCGTGTATATTTCTATAATCTCCTTTCCCTTCGGCTTCGGAACTGCTCCAGAACACGAGGGCTGGAGACCCCGATCGCTTGGCTTTTGGGGAAATGGGATGGCATGAACTGTGTGCGCACTCCCCACACGTGTGCATGTGTATGTATGTGTGTCTGTTTGTCTGTTTGTCTGTATGTAGGTCTGTCTGTCTGTCTGCCCGTGCGTGCCTGCGCGCGACCGTGCGCGTCCGTGCGTGCGTGTGTGCGTGCGTGCGAGTGCGCGTGCGCGCGGTGCATGCCTCGTATAATCTCATGCACTTCGCTTCTGTCCTTGCCGGCCAGTGGTTTCGAGACACTCTCCGAAAAAAGCTCAATGTCTCACATCCTGCTTGCGTGGGCTACCGAATTTCAGCCGCTTTTGCAATACTTTCGCGAAGCTTGCACCCACAATTTCTTGTGAAGCCAAAAGAGCCACGTGTGGATCAGAACGGGCCACAGGGCCTGCAACCTTGATCTTTCGCAGACCCTCTTCTAAACTGGAAAACTTGGGACCTTTAGAACAACCCTCAGATCGCGCAGGCCAAGTGCTGTAAGGTTCGAACTCTGCATTGCCACCATGATGTCTCAATCTGGGGCTATCGGTTTCCTCAGCTGCGAGCTCGCAGGCACGCTGGCACACAGGCATAATATGAACGTTCAATGTAAGAAGTGCATGGATTTGCCACTTCTTCTGACTGCTGAAGTCTGTGAGGAACGTGTACTAGAAGGAATTCAGCAGGACGAATGCAAGAGTGCAAACCGTCTCCACCATGCTAAGCAGATATGTGATCCTGACATCCCAAGATCATAATTAATTATCGATATTGCATTTAAGGGGAAATGTCTGTGCACTCACACACGCACACACACACACACACACACACACACGGTAACTGCGGATTTGAAGAAGTAGCGACATGCTGCGCAACACTGGAGCATCTCCCCAAGCCTCCGAGGGCCATCCCAACAAAGACATATTGAAGAGCCGAGCAGCTCAGGAATAAGGTCCCACATGGTCTGGCACAGTCCATGGCGGCATGGAGCCCGTCGGGTGAGATGCGAGCCCGTGAGCCCATCGGCGGCCAGGAAATAGCAAAAAGGACATGCTCTCTCGTTTTCCCGGGTATGATTGGGTTGGGGGGGGGGGGGGCTGTCTCCTTTCACGCAGAGCAGAGGGTTCTTGTTGTACACCTGGCAATGGAAACAACATGTTGGCCCCACATGGGAGCCAGGCAGGAGACTTCAGCAGCACAGCTTCCGACAGCTTCGTAGCCACGGGCCTGAGAGGCCATTAATCAACCGCTCGCGGCCAAAGCAGCTTTGGGGCTTTGCATTGGGTCGCCCCGAAAAAAGTACAAGCCCCAACAGCCACCCACTCCACCCACTCCACCTTGCTGCGTCTCCGATTGTAACCCTTGACGGCAAACACCCTCATTCCAACAGCGGCGCTAAAGCCAGCTCATCTGCCTCACTGAAGATCATCACCGCGCTATCCGTGTCTGCTGCTGCAAGGCAAGCCGCCTTGCCAGATGCGCCAGGGGCATGTTGATTTGCTTCTTGCGGTTTTCTGCTTCTGCGGTCTAAATCCAAGCTTCTGTGCCACCGAGATGCCACCCAAAGGAGTTCAGGGCACTAGCTTTGAGTGAATAACCCGTGTTGAGAACCACTTTCGGCCCAACTTCAAGGTTCAAATCGTGACGATAGGTCAACTCCGACCGCTTCGCCTGAACAACCTCACCTCCAAGAAACCCCATGTCGGCTGCTGCGCATTCTCAGGCCTGGTCTTTGCCATCACCTCTGAAACAAGCAGAAAAAGAAAACAAGCAGACGGCAGCTCAGTAGCGTGCTGACGGTCGGAGTTTCCAACACCAAGTCTTCTGCCCCATCTGTACACATTACAGCTTGTCTCTTAAGTGGATGTGTGCCTCTTGCCACGGCATGGCCACGTCACACCTACGAAATGCCACTTCAACGTCGGTTGTATTCATGTCATTCATTGAGGTCATGGCTAGTTCACAAGTTTCCTGAACTCCAAAGCGCCCGTTCTCCTGTCACCTGGCTTATCAGTGCAGCTCAGCACCCCGGCCTGTATCCAAGAAGCAGAGCACCACCAGTCGTCTTTCGTGCTTCCGCTGGGCCACGGCTGCCTGGACCAGGACAACTCTTGAGCATAGTCATCTCGAGCATCGCGTTCTCGTCTACTTGTGCAAGCACTTTAATTTACACTCAGCTCCCCGTCGAATTTAGGGATGCTTGATGCAACGGTCCAGGTGTAGGCTCCGTGCGGCGGCGGCCACATCGAACACGAGCAAGGCGCCAGACCTCAACACAAGAGCCAACTGAGAAGTACCTTCAAGCAAGCTGACCTCGCAACCAACCTGCAATCCCATAAGGAGTTTGTGGCTCGGGTGCCTCACCCCACGAAGACTGGGACTGGGATGACAGCACAGGGCTCAGCAGCTCAGCGGGATCGACTCGCGAGTGAGCAAAAAGAGCTTGTCAAAAGCATTGATGCAAAACCCTTGACTGGGCGCTCCGTGCTGAAAGCTGATCGCAATCTGTCGATGGTGAGGATGGAACGCCACAGCCTCCGTGTTGCAGCATAGAAGCTTTGATCTCTGGGTCGGGATGTTGCATTTATGCTCTTGCTCGATGCATGGAAAAATCTTCACGTGCTCGCTGGTCTGCATGGGCTTCCTCGAAGTCATACAACATGCCAAGCCACTGTTTGCCCTGGCCTGCGCTCTGCCCCTAACCCGCACGCAGTGCCTCTACCTGCACCTCTGGCAGGGGAACATCTCGAATCTGGTCCAGGGACGGGAGGCTCCAAACCTCCCAAGGAGGATACACTCGCGTGCAGCTCTGATGGCGCGCACATACAAACGAAGTCTTGCTAGTAGGCGGCGTGGGCCCTGCCACCATGTTCTGCAAAATGTGGCCTACTCAGGCGCGAAGCCAGGCGAGACAGAATGGATGCAATCTCAGGTGCCCCCTTGTGGAGCCTACCTAGCCTACTAAGAGGAGAGCCTTGCAGCGCCGAAGAGGAGCCAGCCGAGGCGCCCACACCAGCACGCACACATCGCACCAACATGACGCTCCGGCATTTCTGAAGAGATTGGGCTGCTCCTGTTTTGAAAAACTGGACAGCGTGCGAACCAGCAGAGGCCGGCCTTGAGTGATCCCTCTGCCGCACTGGCCAGCTCTTTGGATGCCTCAGATACGGGAAGCGAGATTTGTCCCACATGAATAGGACGAAGCTTTGAGTATCTTCTGCTCCGAAGTTCAGCGACCAGTGGAATGCCATGAGCTACAGGGGTGTCTGGGGCCGTGGAAGCAAGAAGTGATATTCATTGTCTCCGTCACCCACACCATCCATTCCAAAGGCATGTCTGTGAAACAGGTGCAACCAAGCCAAACCCCATACTGAACGCTACCACTACCACTACAAAAGCTGCAAAGACCCGTGCAACCGTAAACAAGCCTGACAGGTAGGTTGTTTAGGGTAACGAGACAAATCATGCTGTAAA
The DNA here is from genome assembly GCA_905221605.1 of Symbiodinium natans. Classification (NCBI taxonomy): domain Eukaryota; class Dinophyceae; order Suessiales; family Symbiodiniaceae; genus Symbiodinium; species Symbiodinium natans. The sequence continues at coordinate 446,987 of CAJNDS010000846.1, read as the reverse complement.
CATATGTAAACCAGCTCCACGCTCCCAGGCTGCCCGGCATGGCCGAGGGCCTGGGACCAGTTCGTCTGCAACTGACATGACTACATGACTAATCTGAGCTGCTTTTGAAGCAACATGTGATAATCAATGATGGCTGGCATGAAGCAAACTGGGGACCGGCGCTGCTCGCAGGATTGTCGTCTTGTGGGACCTCAACAGCTCAGATGAGCCGATGAGCCACAATCACGTGATCTTCGTGCAGCAAAACCAAACAACCTCTGAGCACTGTGCAAAGAACTGCTAGCTCTCAGGGTCTGGCCGGAGCAGGTCCTGGTATTGGTGTGACTGGAGGTTCAACCTTGTCATCGTAGAGCGCATGTGATCTGAGGTTTTGGTCAGCTATCGCGCTCAGGCCGACAGTCCGAACGAGGCACGCCGGTCCCCACCACAGGGAGGCTGGTCCCAACAAACTGCGCAGGGAGACTTCAATTTGCCCCTCCACAAATTGATTCCTGGAAACGGATGTTGTCGAAGATCTGCTTCAACAGCTTCCTTCCCCCCGTCTGAAATGTTCGTGCTAAGACTCCCTGAACAAGCCTGGAACCCCCTGAGGGTGTGAGCATTGATTCGGCAACCTCTGCCCTTCTTGTCGCCTTATGGCAACGATCTCATAGTGTCTGTTAAGGGCACTTGCTGGCACCGCAACCCTGCCAAACCCTCCGCAACCCATCCTACAAAAACTTCAAACTCCCGAAACCACAAAGACACAAAGAACTGGGCTCGGCGCATGCCGACTGACCCGTCCGCTGTGCTACACAGCACCTCCGACACGCTGGTGCCCGGTCTCGAACCAAACGACTCTTTTCAGGCATTAAGAAGCACATTGCCGTTACTCGTAGTCTTTTTTCTTCTTTGTTTTTTTTTTTGGTGGGGGTGGGGGGGGGATGTTTCTGGTATTGGGTTGAAGCAGTGCAGAAAGCCGGTTGTGCATGGGCCGGTCCAGGACGCAACGGGAGCCGCGAACGTGCTCTTACAGATGCCATCGCCTTGCACAACCTCTCAACTTTCATAGGGCTGTATCACGAACCAATGAACAAAGGTATTCGGCTGTGCCTGCTGTTTCGGCTTCAAGCAAGTGGCCAACAAGAGAAGCAGCGGCAATGCATCAACACGCTACTTAATACATCAGCGGACAGGCGGACGGCAGACATGCGCAGGCTACTCCTCGAGTCCTCGACGTTGAACAACCTCAGCCCGAATCTCACAGCCCCCTAACCCCCCACAAAGCCCCTCCACAAATTCCAAACCTGCTGCCCATCCAGGCTGATGTCGATGCCCGTCAGGGCAGTCTCGTGCAGCGCATGGAGGTAGAAGGACCGGAAGTCCAAAGGCCAGACCTTTCTGAAAACTTGATTGTTTCTGTGGGATTGGCCTGGTGAAATAGTGGTGTGATTCAGCCACAGTGTTGTCGTTTAGGCACCCTGCCCGCACATGTCGATCGGAAGAAGCAGTCACCACGAAGGACTCGTTTGCGCAAAGACCAGTGATTGCCTCCCAAGTGTTGATGGGCTGATGGTTTTGCGGAAAAGGAGGTAGGGCTCAAGCCTATGGGTTTTTAGCTTCTGTGGGCGCATGATGAGCCACAAGTCATCGATCAGATTTCTGTTCAGTCCTGTGCCACAACGAAGCAAATCAAAGCCTTAAGCCGCCTTCATTCAGGAGCCTTCAGGCATGAGCATCATTGAGGCTTTGGCTCTGAACTTGAGCTTCTTGGATGCTGGGCAGACTGTCGGCCACACACCTTGTGCATTCAGTCTCGCGAGGCAATCAATGCTTTTTTTTGCATGTGCTGTAAATCTCCCAACTTCGCAACACAAGAAGGCTCACCAGTCAGTACTGACCAATGATGTGCATCTCGCCGTCAAGGTCCCAGACTACACAAGCTGGACCCGTGTTGGAGCAGCAACTCAAACAACGGATGTGCAGGTTGCAATGTCGTTTCAGTCTGTAGAAAGCCTCCAGATCCTTGAGCACTTCTACATCCAGCCGATCAATGATGGCATCATTGTGAAGATACAACTTCTCAAGATCTTGACCAAACAGTTCTTCGATGCAGTCTGGATCGCCCTCTGCCATGAGTCGTCCGACGGTGCGCGCATCAAAACGTCTGACGAACCTCTTCAGCTCTGTCCGAATGTTCTCGCAGGAGTCGTGTACAGCAGTGAACCCCAACTGTTCAGCTGATTCCTGCCTTAAGTCCGAAAGCTTTTCGGTGTTGTGAACTACGCGGTCGCCCAGAATCAACACCATGCCATGGTCGAACTCTGCAGCTGCTCGCGCAAAGTGCATGCGAAGGTCCGACACCGTTTGATCTCTGGGAACTGACACCACGACACTCTTGCCTGCTAGGCCCAGTCGCAACCCCACGGAAAAACAGTCAGAGGCATCTTTGGCATCTTCGCCCTTGGTTGGCTGAGTAGTCGGAGGCTGACGCGAGGGCGACTCTGTCATTAGGGTGCTTGTAGGGTGCTGACAGAAGGAGCAAGTAGCTTGAGCCGAACCATGTGCGACTATGAGCCCAACTCTTTCCCGCTGCTTCTCCCAGAAGAAAACTCCATGTCCAAATGGACATCTATACTCTGTACCCGCCCGGTGACCGAGCCCTGAGAAGGGCACTGCGCGCCGCCTTGCGGTTGCAATGCAATGCCCCCGTGATTGAGCAAGATGCCTCAAACCCCCACACTCTGAGTTTTGTCTTACATCCCACACCTGCAGCCCTTTATGATGCATATGTGTGGATTGAGGCTGGCGCCAAAATTCTTCAAACATCACCCCCTAACCCTCAGTCCGGCACCGATGGCACACAGCTTGGCCACTGCCACAACATCACAACAATGGAAAGACGCTACTGCAACAAAGACTTTCCCAAACATGAAGGCGTCCAATCCAAAGTCCACACTCAGGCTTGGCAACCTTGCAGTATAGGTCTTGGCTTTCGAGAGTCGCGTCTGGTTGTGACAAAGGACTGGCTGCAGTAGCATGGGGGTGCGTGTGCCCCTGCTTACACAAAGCTCATCCGGGCAGCACATGTTATGCAAACGTGAGCAGGAAGCAAAACACAGAAGCAAAACAAGCATCCTTTAGCCATAGACCAATCAACTGATTGCAACGAATCAAAAATTCAGAGCAGGCACGGAAGTGGGCTGCAGTTTCGCGTCAAGCCTCTGAGCCTCTAAGCCTCTTTCCCGTGGAAGCGTCTATGTTTGTCCAGCCTCTTTGAGTTAAGCCTCTAAGCCCCTATTCCGGAGAAGCATCCACCCTTTTGCGGACTGGCTTCACGCCTCAGCCTCTAAGTCTCTTTGCGTTGGAAGGGCTTCAAGCCTCTTTATACGCCTCTTTGAGCCTTTGCGTTTCCAGGCTTGCGCGTAAAGTCGCTTAAATTAAAGAGGCAAAATCCCCACAAAAGGTAATGATAGGCTCTTGTCCATACAGCCGCTTAAAGGCGCTGGCAGACGCTTATGCAAACTTCAGGTTGGCAGAGGCACTTGTGCATGTAAGCGCTGGGCTCGAAATCTGACAGCCCGCCCCCCCCCCCGTGGGTGGCTTAAATAGGGTCTATTTGGAAGCTGGGACTCGGGTTTTCTTATAGCCATACACGTTTCCACGAGGGTACGCTGCTGTCACGTCAGTCGTACTATGGAGGCCTCAGGAACAAGAACCAGGTAGTTCCTCTTTTCTCTTCTCTTTTTCTCCTCAATCCTAAAGTCGAAGGCTCTCGTGAGGAGAAGAGAAGGGAGAGAAGGAGGGAAAGATAAGAGGAACACGATTTTCATGGGAAGAGCCAAGAAAAGAATAGAAGAGAGATAAAACAAGGCGCAAAGAAGATGGTACTCTTCTTTATCTATCCTCTCTCCCTTATCTCTCCGTTCCCTCTGTCTTTTCGAAATGAGAAAAACAAAAAGAAAGATGAAAAGAAGAAGGGTTAGGAAAAGAGCCGAAGAGATAGGCCGAAAAGAGGGGTATGGTGAAGTACGGCAAAGGTCCACGCACAAGGAGTCACCTTCTGCTTACCCTTCCACTGCTTGATTTTACAAGCTCCTTTCTTGTGTTTTATCAGTTAAAATTAAAAGGAAACAGAAGGAGAGAAGGGAAAGGGAAGTGAGAGAGGAGAGACAACAAGGAGGCCATTTTAATTTCCTGTGAGTTATCAAAAGGAATGCAATATTATGGGAAGAGCAATGGAAAAAAAGAGTGGAAGAGAAATTAAGACAGGAGAGGGAGGTGCAAAAATAAGGCAAAGAGAAGATGGTGCCGTTTTCATCTCACCTCTCGTTCTTATCTTCCTCTTCTCTGGTTCTTTTCCCTGTGAAATAAAAAAACAAAAGGAAGGACAATGAACATATAAAGGAACCCGTTTTCGTTTTCCGTTTGGGCACAAGGAAAAAAAACAGAGGCGATAGGGCGAGAGGAGGGGTTTGCTGAAGCATGGGGAGGGTGTACGGGCAAGGGGCCAACTCCGCCCACTTCCCCCATCCATTGAAAGAGGAAAAGGAACAGGGCCTCCATTCCCCTCTTATTCTTCCTTTCTTGCGTTTTTGTCGTTTAGAAGGGAACAGGAGAAGAGGAGGGAGAGAGAAGGAGAGAGGAGACATAAAAAGGGTTGCATTTTTAATGGGAAGAGCAAAGAAAAGACCAGAAGAGAGATGATGGGAGAAGAGGGGGAGACAAAACAAGGCGCACAGAAAATGGGCAGATAAGAAGAGAGGAAAGGGAATGACCAAGTACAATGAGGAGTTCTTCAATTTCCCTCCCTATCTCTTATGTTACTTTTCCTTCTTGTGGGGTGTCCCTTTTTCTCTTGAAGATGCAGAAAACGATTGAAAAGGACACCCGTTCCATCGCCCATATGTAGGGAAAAAGAGAGAGAATCATGAGCATCAGCTGGGCTTGCTGCCAATCCAACATGGGCGTCCCTTTTAATCGCATTCTGTGTCCTTTTTTCTCGCTTGAAGATGCAGAAAACGATCCAAAAGCACATCTGTTGGAGGAAGAGAGAAGGAGAGAGGAGAGATACCAAGAAGATGGCGCTCTTCTTTATCTATTCTCTCTCCCTTGTTTCTCCCTTCCCTCTTTCTTTTCGAAATGAGAAAAACAAAAAGGAAGAACTATGAGAAGGAGAAGAGTAAGGAAAGGAACAGAAGAGATAGGCCGAGAGGATGAATATGATGGAGTATTATGGAAAGGCTCACGCGCAAGGAGTCACCCTCTGCTTACCTTTTCACTGCTTTATCATATGAGTTCCTTTCTTGTGTTTTATCAGTTAAAAGGAAGCGGAAGAAGAGAAGGGAAAGGGAAGTGAGAGAGGAAAGATAACAAGGATGCTATGTTTCCCGAAGCGTGCTGCAAGGAATAGAAGAGACAGGAAGCAAGGAGACGGAATCACAAAATAAGGCGCAAAGCTGTACATATCATCTCTCCCTTGTCTCTCCCTATTCCCTTTCGAACTAGAAAAAACCATTCTTGCTTTTCACAGATAGGTTCCCTCTCTCCTCTTCAGGAAATCCCCTTTCCCTTATGTTGCTTTTTGAAGCGAATAAGAAAAATAGCAGATAAGAAGAGAGGAAAGGGTCAATTTCCCTCCCTATCTCTTATGTTGCTTTTCCTTCTTGTGGGGTGTCCCTGTTTCTCTTGAAGATGCAGAAAACGATTGAAAAGGACACCCGTTCCATCGCCCATGTGTAGGGAAAGAGAGAGAATCATGAGCATCAGCTGGGCTTGCTGCCAATCCAACATGGGCGTCCCTTTTAATCGCAGTCTGTGTCCTTTTTTCTCGCTTGAAGATGCAGAAAACGATCCAAAAGCACATCTGTTGGAGGAAGAGAGAAGGAGAGAGGAGAGATACCAAGGATTGCATATTTAATGGGAAGAGCAAGGAAGAGAATAGAAGACAGATGAATAGAGAAGAGGGAGAGACAAAACAAGGCGCAGAGAAGATGGCACTCTTCTTTATCTATTCTCTCTCCCTTGTTTCTCCCTTCCCTCTTTCTTTTCGAAATGAGAAAAACAAAAAGGAAGAACTATGAGAAGGAGAAGAGTAAGGAAAGGAACAGAAGAGATAGGCCGAGAGGATGAATATGATGGAGTATTATGGAAAGGCTCACGCGCAAGGAGTCACCCTCTGCTTACCTTTCCACTGCTTTATCATATGAGTTCCTTTCTTGTGTTTTATCAGTTAAAAGGAAGCAGAAGAGAAGGGAAAAGCAAAAATTGAGCCCAACATTTTAGGACCAGGGCTTGCGATCTGACTCTTTGGAGCAAAAATCGATTCCAAAATCTTATGGACCAGGGCTTGCGATGTTACTCTTTGGAGCAAGAAATGAGCCCAAAATCTTAAAGACCGGGGCTTGCGATTTCACCTTTTGGAGCAAATACTGGGCCCAAAATCTTAGGGACCAGGGCTGCAATTTGACTCCGTGGAGCACAAATCGACCCCGAAATCTTAGGGACCAGGGCTTGCGATTTGACTCTGTGGAGCACAAATCGACCCCGGGGCTTGCGATGTCACTCTTTGGAGCAAAAATCGACCCAAAAATCTTAGGGACCAGGGCTTGCGATTTTACTCTTTGGCGCAAAAACTGGGCCCCAAATCTTAGGGACCAGGGCTTGCGATGTCACTCTTTGGAGCAAAATTGAACCCAAAGTCTTAGGGACCAGGGCTTGCGATTTGACTGTTTGGAGCAAAAACTGGGCCCAAAATCTTAGGGAGCAGGGTTTGCGATTTGACTCTTTGGAGCAAAAACTGGGCCCCAAATCTTAGGGACCAGGGCTTGCGGTTTGACTCTTTGGAGCAAAAAATGAACCCAAAATCTTAGGGACCAGGGCTTGCGATTTGACTCTTTGAACCAAAAACTGGGCCCAAAATCTTAGGGACCAGGGCTTGCGATGTCACTCTTTGGAGCAAAAATTGAACCCAAAATCTTAGGGACCAGGACTTGCGATGTCACTCTTTGGAGCAAAAACTGGGCCCCCAATCTTAGGGACCAGGGCTTGCGATGTCACTCTTTGGAGCAACAATGAATGCAAAATCTTAGGGACCAGGGCCTGCGATTTGACTCTTTGGAGCAAAAACTGAACCCAAAATCTTAGGGACCAGGGCTTGCGATTTGACTCTTTGGAGCAAAAACTGGGCCCAAGATCTTAGGGACCAGGGCTTGCGATGTCACTCTTTGGAGCAAGAAATGAACCCAAAATCTTAGGGAGCAGGGCTTGCGATTTGACCCTTTGGAGCAAAAACTGTGCCCCAAATCTTAGGGACCAGGGCTTGCGGTTTGACTCTGTGGAGCAAAAATTGAACCCGAAATCTTCGGGACCAGGGCTTGCGATTTGACTCTTCGGAGCAAGAAATGAGCCCAAAATCTTAAGGACCAGGGTTTGCTTTGGAGCAAAAAACTGAGTCCAAAATCTTAGGGACCAGGGCTTGCGATTTGACTCTTTGGAGCAAAAACTGGGCCCCAAATAATAGGGACCAGGGCTTGCGATGTTACTCTTTGGGGCAAGAAATGAGCCCAAAATCTTAGGGACCAGGGCTTGCGATGTTACTCTTTGGGGCAAGAAATGAGCTCAAAATCTTAGGGCTTGCGATGTCACTTTTTGGAGCAAAAACTGTGCCCTAGTATTGGGGGGAGGAGGGCTCGTGATTTAGTATTGGGAGGAGGCCCGGGCTCGTAAATTAGTATTGGGGGGAGGCCCGGGCTCGTGATTTAGTATTGCGGGAGGCCCGGGCTCGTAATTTAGTATTGGGGGGAGGCCCGGGCTCGTGATTTAGTATTGGGGGGAGGCCCGGGCTCGTGGTTTAGTATTGGGGGGAGGAGGATGCCCCAGCCCCCACCCCCCATTTGGAAATAAATGAATTACTTGAATTAATTGAAATAATTGAATTAATTCAATTCAATTAATTGATTTATTTCCAAAGGGGAGGTGGAATTAATTTAATTAATTGAATTAATTCAATTATTTCAATTAATTCAAGTAATTCATTTATTTCCAAATGGGGGGGATTCCCCAGCCCCCACCCCCCCCCTTTGGAAATAAATGAATTAATTCAATTAATTGAATTAATTGAATTAATTCAACTAATTCAATTAATTCATTTATTTCCAAAGGGGAGGTGGAATTAATTGAATTAATTGAATTAATTCAATTATTTCAATTAATTCAATTAATTCAATTAATTCATTTATTTCCAAATGGGGGGGATTCCCCAGCCCCACCCCCCCCCTTTGGAAATAAATGAATTAATTGAATTAATTGAATTAATTGAATTAATTGAATTAATTGAATTAATTGAATTTCAATTAATTCAATTAATTCATTTATTTCCAAAGGGGAGGTGGAATTAATTGAATTAGTTGAATTAATTCAATGATTTCAATTATTTCAATTAATTCAATTAATTCAATTAATTCAATTAATTCAATTAATTCATTTATTTCCAAAGGGGGGGGAGGGGTGGGGGCTGGGGAATCCCCCCATTTGGAAATAATTGAAATAATTGAAATAATTGAAATAATTGAATTAATTGAATTGATTGAATTAATTGAATTAATTGAATTAATTGAATCAATTCAATTAATTCAATTAATTCAATTAATTCAATTAATTCCACCCCCCCCTTTGGAAATAAATGAATTAATTGAATTAATTCAATTAATTCAATTAATTCAATTAATTCAATTAATTCATTTATTTCCAAGGGGGGGGGGTGGGGGCTGGGGAATCCCCCCCATTTGGAAATGAATGAACTAATTGAACGAAATTATTTAAACTATCGCGGCTCGATTTGGCTAAATTTTGCCGGGCAGCCTGCGGGCAAAATTTGGCCAAATCGGGCTGCTCTTCGTATGCCATGAGAAATGCGCGGCTCGATTTGGCCAAATTTTGCCCGGAGGCTGCCCGGCAAAATTTGGCCAAATCGAGCCGCGCATTTCTCAGCGCGTACGACGAGCAGCCCGATTTAGCCAAATTTTGCCCGCAGACTTCCCGGCAAAATTTGGCCAAACCGAGCCGCGATAGTTTAAATAATTTCGGGCCTCCAGAAAGGCGCGGCTCGATTTGGCCAGATTTTGCCGGGCAGTCTGCGGGCAAAATTTGGCCAAATCGGGCTGCTCGTCGAACGCGATGAGAAATGCGCGGCTCGATTTGGCCAAATTTTGCCGGGCAGCCTCCGGGCAAAATTTGGCCAAATCGAGCCGCGCCTTTCTGAAGGCCCGAAATTTTTGAACTATCGCGGCTCGATTTGGCCAAATTTTGCCGGGCAGCTTCCGGGCAAAATTTGGCCAAATCGGGCTGCCCTTCGTATGCGATGAGAAATGCGTGGCTCGATTTGGCCAAATTTTGCCCGCAGACTTCCCGGCAAAATTTGGCCAAATCGAGCCGCGATAGTTTAAATAATTTCGGGCCTCCAGAAAGGCGCGGCTCGATTTGGCCAAATTTTGCCGGGCAGCCTCCGGGCAAAATTTGGCCAAATCGAGCTGGGGGGGTGGGGTCTGCGGAATCCCCCCCATTTGGAAATAAATGAATTAATTGAATTAATTGAATTAATTGAATTAATTCAATCATTTCAATTAATCAAATACATTCAATTAATTCCACCCCACCTTTGGAAATAAATGAATTAATTGAATTAATTGAATTAATTGAACTAATTCAATTAATTCAATTAATTCAATTAATTCAATTAATTCAATTAATTCAATTAATTCAATTAATTCATTTATTTCCAAAGGGGGGGGGAGGGGTGGGGGCTGGGGAATCCCCCCCATTTGGAAATAAATTAGTTAATTGAATTAATTGAATTAACCGAAATAATTCAACTAATTCAATTAATTCAATTAATTCATTTATTTCCAAAGGGGAGGTGGAATTAATTGAATTAATTGAATTAATTCCAATTAATTCAATTAATTCAATTAATTCAATTAATTCAATTAATTCAATTAATTCAATTAATTCAATTAATTCATTTATTTCCAAAGGGGGGTTCAATTAATTCAATTAATTCAATTAATTCAATTAATTCAACTAATTCAATTAATTCCACCTCCCCCTTTGGAAATAGATGAATTAATTGAATTAATTGATTAAATTCATTAAATTCCAGGGGAAAGTGCAAATTAAGGAATTTAATGAATTAAATTCTGTCTGTGCAACCCTACAGGACCTAAAATAGGGTCTATTTGGAACATGGCTCTTGTGAATAAGTATACGTTTTGGGGCCTGTTTTCCTCTTGTAAATACGATTCCCAGCTTCCAAATAGACCCTATTTAAGCTGCACACCCCCCCCCCCCCCCCGCCCCTCCCCAACCCCACCCCCACCCACCCAACCACCCCCACCCACCCATCCCCCCTCCCTCGAAGGTTTCGGCGTTACGGTTTGAACTGATTCTTGTTCTTCGGGGCGGGCAGAGGACCTTAAAACCCTAAACCCTAAACCCTAAACCCTACACCCTACACCCTACACCCTAAACCCTAAACCCTTAAACTCCACGGGGAGGTCAACTTCGGAGCGCCCATGGTGCAGCTGCCATTCAAGTGTCATGCCCTGGGGCAGGCGCCAGCCAAGGGCCAGATTCCCTCTTTTTTTTTTTTTTTGGGGGGGGGGGGGGGGTAGGGTTTAGGGTTTAGGGTTTAGGGTTTAGGGTTTAGGCTTTAGGGTTTAGGGTTTAGGGTTTAGGGTTTAGGGTTTAGGGTTTAGGGTTTAGGGTTTAGGGTTTAGGGGTTAGGGGTTAGGGGTTAGGGGTTAGGGTTTAGGGTTTAGGGTTCGGGTTTAGAGCACGGCTTTTGTGGCGCTTCTATAGGGTTTCGGATCCCGCGCTTGGGGATGAGAGAGGGTTGAGGATCAAGGAGGGAGGGCTGAGTCAGGGTTTCGGTTCGGCCCACGAAAGCCGAGCAGCACTTCAACACTTAGAAATTCAGCTTCGGTTCCCACCCCTCGACCCCCCCTCCCCCCCCCAAACCCCCACCCCCCACCCCCCCCCCCCACCCAACTTCCAGAAGTCCTTTGATCCTGCAATAAGGCCAAAACCTGCAAAGCCCCCACATGCGGAAACAGCCTCAGGGGCGTAAGACGCCCGGAAGATTCTACCAGTATCTCACTTCCCCTCAACCCGAAACCTGAAACCCTAAACCCATCGAGCCCCTTTGAGCCTTCATTGCAAGCACTTTGGGTTGCTTCTTGTGCATCGAGGGAGCGAGATTTCAGCAAAGTTCGTGGCATTTTCTGCCCGAAGAAGCGCCCTGAACCTACACCCTCAATTCCGCTGGTGTAGGGCTTCGGGGCTTAGGACTTAGACAGGCTTCGCATAGAAGCGGCTTAGGGTTGCCATACTTTCTTGAAGAGGCCTTGGGGAACAGGCCCACGGGAAGGTATCCACAATCCTCCACTAATGGCACGATGCTGGCCCTTGCATGCAGCAGGCGCCAGCGCTGGATGCGGTGAATGGGCATGCCACGCCGGCTGCTTCTTTGATGGCCCTTCCGTTCGGGGTTGGGGGTTTTATGACCGGCATGCTGCTGCCCAGGTGTTCAAGTCAAGATGGCAAAGGACACCCGGGACCCTGAACCCATCGAAGCCCCAAACCCGAAACCCTGACTGAAAGCAGCAGTGCCGTGCCAGCGTGGACCTTGCGCCAGGCTACCCCCAGTGACGGCAAGTATGAGGCGCGCGCGCAACACGACTCGAAGTCCTAGGTTTCAGAACCCAGGTATCCAAGGCTGAGCCAGAACCCCGACCCAAAACCCTAAGCCCTGAACCCTAAACCTTAAAACCTTAAACCCAAGCCCTATTGTGAGTGTTGCGACCTAAGCCAGACAACCATCAAGGGTCGGCAAAAGTCGCAACGAAACAAGGCGTAAAGACACTTTTGGGCGTCTCTGTTTAGGGCATATCGTATATGTCCTAATCCCTAAGCTCTAAACTCTAAACTCTAAACTCTAGACTCTAAACCCTAAACTCTAAGCTCCAAACTCCAGACTCTAGACTCCAAGCTCTACACTCTAAACTCTTAAACTCTAAACTGCAACCCCTTTTGGTGCTGGGGCCTAAGAAGGGTCTAGGAACCCTAAACCCTATACCCCAAACCCCAAACCCCAAACCCTAAACCCTAAACCCTAAACCCTAAACCCTAACGCTTAAACCCTATACAGCCCTAAATGAAGCTTTGCAGATTTTGGTGCCCATCGCCGTGCCGGACGAGGGCACCTTTGACTGGCTGGACGCCTCTCGCCTCAAGAAAGTCTCGGGCTGCAGGGCTTCGGGCTGTATAGGGTTTAGGGTTTAGGGTTTAGGGTTTAGGGTTTAGGGTTTAGGGTTTCGGGTTTCGGGTTTCGGGTTCAGGGCTGAGGGTTTGGTGGGTTTAACCGCCCAAGGTAAAGGAAACACTGCAACTAGCAGTTCGCCACCCATGCGAAGCCCAATGCATTTTATGAACTCTGCGTCTCCAAATATATCCCCAAGATCCACAGAACCGGGGCTCCCCCAAACATCCCAAATCCTAAGCCCTAAGCCCTAAACCCAGGACTTCTTGGCCAAGAACCCAAGGCCGGACACAATTGATTGGACCTTGTGATGTTCAGCGTTTAGGGTTTAGGGTCTATTTAAGGCGACTCGGTCTTGGGGATTGCTAAGGTTCTTAAGAGAGTTTGGCTTGTGGGAGTTGTGGGTTTAGAGGTTTGTGGTTGTAGGATGTGTTAGGCTCTTGACCTTTGAGGTCTTGCGTTCTCAGGCTAGGACCCAGAGTAGGCGCTGACTCCCCTGATTGGGAGGTTCAGGTTTCCTTACAGGCATCCTTTAAACCAAAAGGGCACCCTTTCTATTCCTAGGTTACTTTTGGGTCTAGCAGGGATTCAGGGTGTTTTTGGGCTCCAGGGTTTGCGAGGTTCATGCCCTAAACCTGCTGCGTTCGGCTCACAGAGCTGCTTGCGGCTGTTAGGCGTTTAGGGGTCTAGGGGTTTAGGGATTAGGGCTTAGGATTTAGGGTTTAGAGTTTAGGGTTTGGGGTTTAGGGTTTAGGGTTTAGGGCTGCAGTGTGTTTCGGTAGAAAGGTTTGAGGGTTTTTTGAGGTTTAGGCCTCCGGGCTTTTTATGTTTTGAAGGGTTATCGGGCTTCTAGGGTTGTTGTAGGGGTTCGGGGGTTTGCAGTTACAGGCTGGGGTGCGACCATGCGACACTAGAGATTCGGAGGTTGGCGCCGAGGGTGGATCGATCGGCTTCCTCCACCCTTTAGGGTTCGGGGTTGAGGGGGGATCTTAGCTACCCAAGAAAAGCCCAAACTAACCGGTTGTCAAGCCTTGCATGTGACGTGTATGTTGTGTGCGGTTTAGATGGCGTGGGGGACAGTAGAGGATCGCACGATTGGGTGTCCAGGAGTCGGGGTGCTTATGACCCTACTTGAATCCAAGCCCTCAACCCAGCTTCCCTGAACCCAGCTTATATCTGCGCGATGGGGCCTAAAGCCCTAAAGCCTGAACCTTCAAGCAAAGTCCAACAGATCTTTTATGGCGCATCGGATCCACCGATATTCGGGTTTGGGGCTTGGGAGTCAGCACAACCCCCTGATTTGAAGCCCTAAAAGGGGCCCAAAACTCTGAGCCTCCTTCCAGGGTTTCGAGCTTAAGGGGCTTCTACTATTGGCTTAAGAACCCTCCCCCCCCAAAAAAAGCAAGTTCTTCCTTATAAGGGTAATGCAGAGATTATCATCTTTGATTTTTTTGGGCTTCTTAAGCAAATGGTAGGTTTGGAACACTGCCCTAGACCCTAGACCCTAAACCCTAAACCCCTAAAACCTAAACCCTAAACCCTAAACCCTAAACCCTAAACCCTAAACCCTAAACCCTAAACCCTAAACCCTAAACCCTAAACCCTAAACCCTAAACCCTAAACCCCTAAACCCTCTTTCCCCTTCGTCACCAGGGAGCCGATAGCTTCGCTTGGCAGGTTCGTCGAGCTGTCGGACCGCGCCATCGGGGAGCACGGGGGCGCAGTCTCTTCAAGCTCCTGGGGGTTTAGGGCCTTTTAGGGTTTAAGGGGTTTAGGGGTTTAGGGGGTTTAGGGGTTGAGGGTTTAGGGCTTTAGTAAACTTAGGGTTTAGGGTTTAGGGGTTTGGGAGTTTAGGGGTTTAGGGGTTTAGGGTTTTAGGTTTAGGAGAGAATGCCGCCGTTCCGCGGATTCCTTTGTGTAGACTTTTCAGCCCTGAACCCTAAACCCTAAACCCCAAACCCTAAACCCTAAACTCTAAACCCTATATATACCCTCAGCTCTTTAAGCCCCCGAATTGAGACAACCCGGGTCTCCCTCCCAGGATGACCCCTGGCCCCCTCCCTTCACGTGGGTAGAGCCATGGTCCTTCTAGGGTTTTAGGGTTTAGGGTTTAGGGTGGTTCGCGGGTAGCTCGAAAGGTGGGCTATGAGGAGCAGCTCTAGATATGCTTGGTTCTGACTCCTCATTTGAGGTATTCATATCTCTACGAAAAGAGTACCGATGAAACTTCAAGCAGAAAGTGCCTAAGCCCTGATCCTTGGTAGCCCAGCAACCCTATAATAATCTGGGTTGGTTACTTTAGAAGGGAGCCCAAAACCAAAAAAAGGGCAGAGGGCGCGCCGCCTAGGCCCTAAGACCCTCGGCTCTGTTCGGAAAGTCGCTGTACAGAGGGCTTCAAGGACCTATTCCAAATTGTCCTCCTAAACCCCAACCCTCAACCCTCAACCCTAAACCTTTAGGGGCTTAGGGCCTATTCCAAGTTGTTCTCCTAAACCCCCACCCCTCAACCCTCAACCCTAAACCTTTAGGGGCTTAGGGGTTTAGGGGGCCTTTGAACCCCAAGCTCGGAACCCTTGATGTAACGCTGCTGGCACCCAGTTGGGCGGAGCGGTCCGGCGTCTTCCGCAACAAGACCTACAGCTGGAAGCACTGCAATGCCCAGAGCTCGGTGCTAGGACGCAGAGTAGGCCGTGTAGTTCCTTTTTTTGTTAGGGTTCAGGGTTTAGGGTTTAGGGTTTAGGGTTTAGGGTTTAGGGTTTAGGGTTTAGGGTTTAGGGTTTAGGGTTTAGGGTTTCCCAGGTTACTGTTGGGTCGAGGTTGTACCCCGCAAAGAGCAGCCTATACGCACTCACCAAGATCCGTAAAGAGCCCTCTCTAGGCCCGATTCTGCGTGCTCTCCAAAGCTTTAGGATTAGCCCTGCTTCCACACAGGCCCTGAACTGGAAGGTCTCGTTTTTTTTTTGGAGGGGGGGGGGGGAAGGAGGAAGGAGGAAGGAGGTCGGAGGGAGGTCATGATCAAGACGTAGCTCTAAAAAGAAAGAATGCCCCAATCCCTAAAAGCAAAAATTCTTCAATGCCAAAAACACCCAAAGAACCCTTATAACCAAAACCCATAGATCCCAAAGCCCCTAAACCCTAAACCCTAAACCCATTCAAGGACAAGCCAGATCTCCAGACGGGCCTTCCGCTACTCGATGACTGGAGCGCACTGGGCTCAGCCCCTTTCACCTCTGGGTTTAAGGTTCAGGGCTTTTGGGAATTTAGGGTTGTTTGTGTTGGCTTCAGGGCTTTAGGGCTTTAATCGTCTTAACCCCAGCCCCCCAAACCCTCAAACTTAACCGCATGAAGCCCATCAGCCCTGAAACCCGCACCCCCTCGACCGCCTGAACCCAAATCCCTGTCCCTGAAGCCTCCCCTTCCTATTCCCCAAATCCCTAGCCGCCCCCAAGAAACCCTAACCCGAAACTTCCGAAACCCCAAGTCCCAGATTCCCTAAACCCTAAACCCTAAACCCTAAACCCTACACCCTAAACCCTAAACCCTAAACCCTAAACCCTAAACCCTAAACCCTAAACCCTAAACCCTAAACCCTAAACCCTAAACCCCCGGAACCCTAAACCCCCGGAACCCTAAACCCTTCAGGTCAGGAAGATCCTCGGTACCGTGGCGCCCACTCAGCCTCGCAGCTACGTGGCCTTGGGCTTAGGGCACTTCAAGGGTTACACCCTATAGGGTGTAGCGTTTGGGGTTCAGGGTTAGGGTTTAGGGTTTAGGGTTTAGGGTTTAGGGTTTAGGGTTTAGGGTTTAGGGTTTAGGGTTTAGGGTTTAGGGTTTAGGGTTGTTTAGGGTTTAGGGTTTAGGGGTTAGGGTTTAGGGTTTAGGGTTTAGGGTTGAGGGTTTAGGGTTTAGGGTTCAGGGATGATTAGGGGAGTAGGATATACATGTATAGGACAGGGCCTTGGACAGCGGGGTGTTGCACACGATGTGGGTTTCGTTAGCGTCCCACTTTGCACTTGTGTTTGCAGTGTGAGCTTTGACGTGCATGCATGGCAGTTGTGACACCCACAACCCAAGACCCAAAACCTTAAACCCTAAGCCGCAAACCAAGAGGGTTTCTGGCCCAACCGCGTTTGGGGGATGGACTGTCAGTGTCTGAAGCCGATGAACATTTTGCAGCAACCCTAAACCCTAAACCCTAAACCCTAAACCCTAAACCCTAAACCCTAAACCCTAAACCCTAAACCCTAAACCCTAAACCCTAAACCCTAAACCCTGCAGAGGGGCCCTTGTCCGGTTTGGGTGCCTTCCCTTGGGGTCTGGACTGCTGGTCTGATTGGATGCTATAGGTGTCGGAATAGCTACTAGTCGTATTCCTTTATGGTCCCTTTATAGGTTTACTATTCTATAATAGACCTAAACCCTAGACCCTAAGCCCCTAAACCCTAAACCGTAAACCCGCAACCCTAGACCCTATTCTAATAATGTATTATAATATAGGGGATCCCGCGTAGGGCAGCCCACTGCCCAGGTCATGGAGGTGAAAAGCAACCTCCTCAAGGAAGAGAGGCCTTTGCTTGGGTTTCGGGCTTTCGGGCGTTGGGGATCCGGATTTTGGGGGCTGAGCCGCAGTTGAAGCGCAACGCTCTCAGGCAGATGCTCCTCCGCCGCTTCAAGCGGCCAGGCTTCAAGCTGGTTGCGCAGGCAACGAAGGGATCGATGCAAGTACATGTGGGGGGAGCGTGCAGGTCTTTGCAAATGCCGGGAGGACTTAGTCCTAAGCCCGAAACCTTAAACCCTAAACCCCTAAACCCAAAACGCTTCTTTTTTGAAGTGGCCAAATAAGGTCCACCTTAACAGAAGGCTGGCAGGCTCCTAACCCTGTTGGTCCTAACCTTGGAGGTTTCGGCCCAGACTTGGAGGCTTGCTTACGAGTAGGGTGGCCATACCTCCAACTGCTTCTAGCTTTGCTTGGGGTGTTTGTAGCCCTTCTTACGACCAAGAACCTTCAACACCAATTACCGCTCCGTGAACCTTCAAGTACTGTACACAAGGGCCCCTGTAACAGCCCTGAGCCCTCGCCCTAAACCCAAAACCCTAAACCCTAAACCCTAAACCCCAAACCCCAAACCCTAAACCCTAAACCCCAAACCCAAACCCTAAACCCCAAACCCTAAACCTTAAACCCTAAACCCGAAATCCTCAAATGCAGGTGGTCATGGGCGAGCCGCCTGCAGAGTTTAAGGAGATTGTCCACAAGGGACTGCTGCAGGGCCCTGAGCCGCCATTGTACGCCCGAAAGGAAGGGGTTTGGGGTTTGGGGTTTGGGGTTTAGGGTTAGGGTTTAGGGTTTAGGGTTTTGGGTTTTCGGTTTTGGGTTTAGGGGTTAGGGTTTAGGGTTTTAGGGTTCAATTGAGTGTTGGGTTTCAAGCAGGTTTGGGCCGTATGTCTTCCAGCCATTTAAGCTTTCGATGTCTGATCTGGGCGGCGGTCTCTCAGAATCAGTGCTGTCCAAGTTCCCCTACCGGCAGGTCAGGGTTTAGGGTTTAGGGTTTAGGATTCAGGATCTCTGGTTTAGGGTTAACCCTAAACCCTAAACCCTAAGCCCCAAACCCTAAACCCTAAACCCTAAGCCCTAAACCCTAAATTTTTCAGAAGCTTCGTCTTAGTGGCCCAACTCTGTGCCCAGGGAGGAGAAGCAGCAAAAGTTGGACGAGGAGTGGAAGCTGAGGAAGGTGCCCACATGCAGAGTGGCTGTTTGGGGTTTGGGGTTTGGGGTTTAGGGTTTAAGGTTTAGGGTTTAGGGTTTCGGGTTTAGGGTTTCGGGTTTAGGGTTCAGGGTTTAGGGTTTAGGGTTCCCTCTCATACAAACAGTGCTTAATGGAAATTCTACAGTTTTCGTACCCCCTACTGTGTCATAATCCCTGTTAAGGACTGTTAGTATGGGGGGGAACATCCCAAGTGGCAGTACTAGATGCTACACTACATCTGCTTAATTTAGGGTTTGGGGTTTAGGGTTTTAGGGGTTAGGGTTTATAGGGATTAGGGTTTAGCATGGGGATTGGGGTACGATGTAGGGTAGTGTAGAGGACCCTGTTCGCCTACGTACACCCCCATAGACCCAAAGCTCGTGCAGTACTTAGACGCTCGCGCGGACCCTCCCCTGCCCACTGCCAAGCCATAAGCCACAGGGCCTTTGATATGTCACCCTAAACCCTAAACCGCAGAAAGCCACAAAACCCCGAGCTCCTGAATCCCAAGCCATCAGCTTTTCCCTAAACCCTAAACCCTATGCCCTAAGCCCCAAACCCTAAACCCTACACCCGAAACCCTAAACCCTAAAGCCTGGGTCTTCCAAATGCCGGGAAGGAGCGCAGCTCGACATGAGCTTCCAGGGTTTGGGGTTTGGGGAAGGTCTAAGGGAAGTTACATGGGCCCTTAATGTGTTTAGGGTTTAGGGTTTAGGGTTTAGGGTTTAGGGTTTAGGGTTAGGGTTATAAGGCTCTATGCCTGGAGCCCCTTTTGCGGAGCTTGCAACATCCGAGCCGAAAGGCGGAGAAGGAGCGCGAGCGCGAATTACGCGCCCGGGAGAGGGAGCTCGAGGAGGCATCGGGGGTTTGGGGGTTAGGGGTCTGAACCCTAAACCCTAAACCCTAAACCCTAAACCGTATACCCTATACCCTATACCCTATACTACCCTAAACCCTAAAACCCCCAAACCCAAACCCAAAACCCTGAACCCTAAACCCAAAACCCTGAGGGTTTAGCCCAATCACAGACACCCTAAACCCCCTCACCCAAAGACCTTGAACAAAGCCACACAAATCCAACCCAAGAAGAAGGAACTGCGTTCTCAAACCCCAAGCCCTAAACACTAAACCCTATACCCTGAACCCTAAGCCCTAAAGTAGAGAGGGGTTCAGGGGCCCTAAACCCTAAACCCTAAACCCTAAACCCTAAACCCTAAACCCTAAACCCTAAACCCTAAACCCTAAACCCTAAACCCTAAACCCTAAACCCTAAACCCTAAACCCTAAACCCTAAACCCTAAACCCTAAACCCTAAACCCTAAACCCTAAACCCTAAACCCTAAACCCTAAACCCTAAACCCTAAACCATAAACCCTAAACCCTAAACCCTAAACCCTAAACAAACCCTAAACCCTAAACCCTACACCCTACACCCTAAACCCTAAACCCTAAACCCTAAACCCTAAACCCTACACCCTAAACCCTAAACCCTAAACCCTAAACCCTAAACCCTAAACCCTACACCCTAAACCCTAAACCCTAAACCCTACACCCTAAACCCTAAACCCTAAACCCTACACCCTAAACCCTAAACCCTCAACCTCCGACCCCTTCCTGCAGGCCCGCAGGAAGGCTGAGGCCGACGCGCTGGCCCGGGCTCAGGCCCAGGGGTTTAGGGATTTTGAGGGTCTTTGAGTCTTTGGTGTCCGGGTGCAGAGTAGGGTTTAGGGCTTAGGGTTTAGGGTTTAGGGTTTAGGGTGTAGGGTTTAGGGTTCAGGGTTTAGGGGAGTTTAATTTTCGGGTTTGAGGGGTCTAGGTTGTGTTTGGGCTTCAGGGTTGAGAGTGTTTCGGCCCTGCGTAAAAACAAGTTTTACATCTGGGGTTCTCCGAAAGCCCCAAGCACCCCAAACCTCAAAGTACATGCTAAATACCCTGAGCTCCCAAAACCCTACATGTTGAAGCCAAATCCCTACCCCCCTCAACCTCTACAAACCCCCAGAACCCCCCAAATCACCTTGCCCTCTTATACCCCGAAACCCAAAACCCATGTGATGGTTTATGATAACAACGACCCCTTCATATAAACCCGCAAATACTCGGATCCCCTTATAATTAAGGACCCCATTACGGTACCCCTAATATCGGAAACCCTAAACCCCAAACCCCAAACCCTAAACCCCAAACCCCAAACCCCAAACCCCAAACCCCAAGGCCCAAGGGCCTTCTTTCTTCGTAGAAGCTCTTGCGCATGTGCTGCATCCGCTGCAAGGCGGAGGCAATGGCTCAGGCCGAGGCGGTCCTCGGGGCTTGGGGTTGAAGGCCTTCGGGTTAAGGCTCCTAAACCCTAAACCCGAAACCCTAAACCCTAAACCCTAAACCCTAAACCCTAAACCCTAAACCCTAGGGTCCGAAAGCCTAAGCATCTTTAGAGGATGTCAGATGACATAAGCCTCTTAAGACTTGAGTCTTGTAGGGGTTCAGAGAAGCCGAGCTTGAGGCTCTAGGACTGGGGGGTGTTGCGGGAAGCATCCTCGAGGGCCTTATGCTAGGGGATGTCTATGCTTCCGCCTGCCACTTACTCCCTAATCCAGGACTCAGAGTAGACCCTTATTCCCATATTTTGGGGGGTTTTAGGTTCCCTTAGAAGCCCCTTTGAACCAAAAAGGGTAGTTACCCTTTTTATGCCTAGCTTGCTCCTGGGTCTAGTAATCCAGCACCTTCCTCCCTAAACCCTAAACCCCAAACCCTAAAACCTAAACCCTAAACCCTAAACCTTAGAGTTCTGTTGAAGGTGTTTTGACTTCCTTCACATGCACGAGCCAGGCAGTGAAAGCGCAGCTTCTCGCGCAGCAGCAGGCCGCGCTGGACAGACGGGGTTGAGGGTTTAGGGTTTAGGGTTCAGGCTTCAGGGATCAAGTACTACTGTTACCTACCTGTACTGTACTTATGAACCTGAGCGACTAGCTACCCAATGAATCTTCAGGCCCTAAGCCCTAAACCCTGCCCCCGCTTTTCAGGCACAGGCGGCCGTGATCGAGATCGGCCCCGATGGCACGCCCATCCAGCCCACTCCGCCCGGAGACGGCGCCGTGGTTGTGGACGCCGAGCCCATGGTGGTGGAGGCAAATCAGGGGGGTTTGGGGTTTTAGGGTCTCGGGCTGAGGGTTTAGGGGCTTAGGGTTTAGGGTTTAGGGGTTTATGGGTTTGAGGCCCCCACGGCTTTAGGGTTTTTAGGGTCTGGGGCTTAGGGTTTAGGGCTTAGGGTTTAGGGTTTGGTGTTTACGGGTTTATGGGTTTATGTTTTTTTCAAGGGTTTTTTTATTGTTTTCATTTTCTTTAATGGGTTTAGGGTTCAGGGGTTTATGGGTTATGGGCTTATGGGTTTTGGGGTTTAAGGGTTTATGGTTTTATGGTTGTATGGGTTCATGGGTTTGTTTATGATGCATCCCTTTAAGCCAAGAAGGCTGCCGGTTTTCTACGTTGCTTTTCCTAGGTTACTGGGGTGTCGGGTTGCTGTGCCTTGTGCCAAACCCAACCCTAAACTTTCCTCCGCCGGGGGGAAAATTGCCAATCCCCAGTTCACAAAATAGGCCCTAATCCACGGCTCAAAAAAAGGCAAAGCACAGTCTCCCCCATGCTTCCTGGCTACATGATTTCCCCTTCTTTTGCCTAGCCTGCCTGGATAAGTAGTTTTTTTTCCCCTTCCTTGCCCAATGGCGTTCAATGCCGTTGTCCAGAGGCAAACCCGCCCGCGGAAGGCGTCCCGCAGGCGGCACCAGCTGGTGGGAGGCTGAGGGAGTGCCTTCCGTGTAGGGGGGCTTGGGGTTTAGGGCCCTTGGGGCCCATGAAAACCCTTAGAATAAGCGCCGGACGCTGAACGCGACACCCTGCACCCTAAACCTCATCCTCACCCCAAAACACCTACCAAGGCGAAGTCAAGGAGGAGCAGGGCGAAGCGAAGCCAGATGTCAAGATGGAGGGCGAGGTGCGAAGTTCTTTGTTTGGAAGTTTGATGGTTTGCAGGGTTTGCAGGGTTTGTAGGGTTTGCAGGGTTTGCAGGGTTTTGTAGGGTTTGTGGGGTTTGTAGGGTATCTGGGAGTCAGGGCTTCGGGTTCAGGATTGGTTTAAGTCCAAGGCTTCGGGCGCTTCAATACGGGCTTCAGGGTGACTTCGTAACCAGCCACACCAAGGGCAAAGAATCAGCACTGACCACTGTCTTGGTAGCTCAGTGGAGTGGTGCCCGTTACCCCGCTTTTTGGCAAGCTTTTGGGTGCCCTTACTATGACATGGTTTCTGGGCTACTAAGCTGCAGCATTCTTCGTCACCTGACAATTCTTACATAGCCAGCAGATTGGACTTCAAGCTTTTTGAGTTTCCGGATCTTGTAGGAGTATGAATATAGGAGTAGACGAGTGTAAACATAGGTAATATCCATCGCAATCGCATTGATGAAAAGCGAACGCCGAAGCCCGACGCCATCCGAAAAAGGGTTTAGTCACTAAACCACTCCAAAATCACTCCACAAAAATCACTCCGAAATCGCTCCGAAATCGCTAGAAAATTAGAGTGATCATCTACAATGTTTACCACAGAATGAAAGTCTTAAGTTTAGTGTTTAGGGTTTTAGGGTCTAGGGTTTGGGGTTTAGGGTTTGGGGTTAGGGTTTCGGGTTCCCCCCCCCATCCGACTCCACGAGCGACAGGTGAAGCTGGAGGAGCCCAGGGTCATTTTCGTTGAGGGTTTGGGGTTTAGGGTTTCGGGTTTAGGGTTTAGGGTTTGGGGTTTAGGGTTTAGGGTTTGGGGTTTAGGGCAGGGCTTAGGGCTTAGGTTTAGGGCTTGGAGTTTAGGGTTGAGAGGCTTTTGGGTATGTATGGCCTTCGTTTTCTGGATTGCTTGTGTGATCATCATTCTCATGATTGCTGCGGCTATCCGTAGAGGACTTATGGCTTAGGGCTGTGTCGTGGCGCGCATTGAAGAGGCAGCTGGAAGCATCCATCTCTGCTCATGAAGCATAGCGTTTAGGGTTTAGGGTTTAGGGTTTAGGGCTTAGGGCTTAGGGCTTAGGGCTTGGGGCTTGGGGCTTGGGGCTTGGGGCTTGGGGCTTGGGGCTTGGGGCTTAAGGTGCAACTTCAACCTCACATTGCAACTCACCTCACAGCCGCGGAAACCACGCAGGGGAGTATGGCTCCGACAATCGGTGCAGGCTTCCTGCAGGGGTACGGCATGCCTGAAACCGCCCGCAGCAGATAAAGAGGGAGAGAGAGAGAGAGAGAGAGAGAGAGAGAGGGAGAGAGAGAGGGAGAGAGAGAGGGAGAGAGAGAGGGAGGGAGACCGACCCGTGCCTCCGGCCGATTCGCCACTATCTGCGAGTCGCTGCAGGAGGTGAAGCAAGAGGAGGAAGAGAAGAAGGCGAACTCCTTGAAGTGACAAATCAAGTCTAAGTCCCGCGGAAGGGTTTAGGGTGTGTAAGTTTTGTGGCGGGTCTTTTTTGGCGCTTGCTTTTTTAGAGTGGCACACCCGGCAACCTTACTGTGGTTTTCGATAAAGCCTGTTGTTTGTTGTTTACTCGCCTTTGTTCTCATAAGACTGATCTTGCTTCTGCCCTCGAAAGTTTAAAAAAACAACAGTTCTTTAAACCCCCCTTCCACAACCCGCGCACACACTTACACACTACTCACTACTCAGTACTCTCTCTGAGGGAATGCAATACTTCAAAAGGGAAAGTCAGTGCGTGATCATGTGCTTTGCCAAGGGTTATCATGCCTTAACAAGATTTCCCGGGGGGGGGGGGGGGGAGATCGAATTATCCGGGCTGTGAGTCTTGAGGAGATTGCTGAAATACGAGGCATTCTGTCCAGGAGCTGTCCGTTGCTGTCGGGCGTGTCATGTTTTGAAATACAAGGCAGACAGAATAACGACCTATAGCACATACAGTAACGACAATGAAGGAAACTATCCTTAAGAAAGGCCTAAACTCTAAACTCTAAAACCCTAAAATCTAACACCCCAAGAGCCTAGAACCCTAAACCCTAAAACCCAAAACCCTAAAACCCTAAAGCCCTGAAACCTTACAACCCGAAAACCCGAAACCCTAAAAACAAACCCTAAAACCCCTAAACCCTAAATCCTCAAATCCCTAAAGCCCTACAACTAGACCCTAAACCCTAAAACCCTAAAACCCTAAAACCCTAAACCCTAAAACCCTAAAACCCTAAACCCTAAACCCTAAACCCTAAACCCTAAACCCTAAAACCCTAAACCCTAAACCCTAAACCCTAAACCCTAAACCCTAGAAGAGGTGGAGCCGGAGGAGCCAGAGGAGCCGAGGCCTGCGCAGGGCGAAGGAGCTTCGGTTTGGGGTTTCGGGCTTCGGGCGCAGGATTTAGGGTTTAGGGTTTAGGGTTTAGGGTTTAGGGTTTAGGGTTTAGGGTTTAGAGTTTAGGGTTTAGGGTTCAGGGTCTTGGCGCTCCAGGCCCATCGCCACGCTCACCGACGAGGAGAAGGCCATCTTCTTCACGCCGAAGGCTGCGAGCTCAAGGGTCGGTTTCAGACCCTAAGCCCTAAGCCCTAAGCCCTAAGCCCTAAGCCCTAAGCCCTAAGCCCTAAGCCCTAAGCCCTAAGCCCTAAGCCCTAAGCCCTAAACCCTGAACCCTAAACCCTAAACCCTAAAGGGGTATCTTGAGGGTTTGCGGTTTAGGGCAAGTTTAGGGAACATGAGGTTTAGGGTTTAGGGGTATAGGGGCTTTCGGGGTTAGGGCTCAACAAGGAAACAGTCGGTAGCCTTCTGAGGCCTCGACGGATCTGACCAGCTGGACGCTGGGAGGCCGCCTCCTCAGCAGCCTCGGTTGGTGCAGGGCTGGGTTTTCCGCTGCCCTAAACCTGAAACCCTAAACCCTAAACCCTAAACCCTAAACCCCAAACCCTAAACCCTAAACCCTAAACCCTAAACCCTAAACCCTAAACCCTAAACCCTAAACCCTAAACCCCAAACCCCAAACCCCAAACACTAACCATAAACCCCAAATACTAACCATAAACCCTAAACCCACAGGCATGAAAGGGGCCAGGATGGCGCGGATGCAGTCGCAAGGTCAGTCCATATGTGGCCTTTAGGGTTTAGGGTTTAGGGTTTAGGGTTTAGGGTCTAGGGTTTAGGGTCTAGGGTTTGGGGTTTAGGGTTTAGGGTTTAGGGTTTAGGGTTTAGGGGCTGCGTATGGCGACCTAAGCCCGAAGGCATCCTAAATTCTAGCCCCTACATCCTACACCGTAAACCCGAAATCCAAACCCCAAACTCTAAACCCTAAAACCCTCAACTGACCCTGAATCCTGTTTCTTGCACAAGGCCACTTTGCCAAATTCTGCCTTCCCGACGCAGATGAGGCCCCGCGTGCATAGTGACCACAAACTCCAAGTTAGGTTGTTGACAAAGCCCGTTAGTCCCTGCTTTTAGGGTTCAGGGTGTTTAGGGTTTAGGGAACTAGGACCCGGAGTAGGCCCTTATTCCCTTTTACGAGGGTTTAAGTTTAAGTTCCCTTCTAAGCCTAGGTTTCTCTTGGGTCTAGTTCTGCCAAGGAAGAAGGGTTTCGAGTTTAGGGCTCAGCGTACCATCCAGGTAGAAGCAGAGAAGTTGTAGCTTGCTATGGTCAGATATGGCTTAGAAGAACGGTTCATTGCACACAGAACCGCTCCAGTGACTCTTTTTTATCTTTCAATTTCAACCCTGGAACTTGCCAGACCTAAACCCTAAAGAAAGAACCCTGCGCCCTAAACTCATAATAACTTCTTGATCAGTGCCCCTAACTCGCGCAGTGATCCTTTTAACGGTTGATCCGCAAGTTTAGGTTTCGGGGTTTAGGTTCAGCTTTTGAGTTTAGGTTTAGGGTTTAGGGAACCAATAACCTCTCTTGTTGGCGACTGCAAGAACCTGCTCGAGAAAGTGGGGCCGCTTTTCGCATGGCTGGGCCCCCGATACCCAAACGGTATCTATATGGGTGGATAGACGGACAGACAGGCAACGAAAAGCCCACTGCTTCTACACACACACATACAAACATGTATTTGTATTTATATTTATTTATGTCTATCTGCATGTGTATATCTATACACACATATGTATGTCTATACACGCACATACATGTTTGCACAGCAGGAAAAGTGTAGATATGCAGAGGTGTGTGTGTGTGTGTGTGTGCGCTTTATTGTCCTGTTTTTCCTGTATATGTGCTTGCCCTAAACCTAAACCCTAAACCCTAAACCCCGAAAGCCACCCTGGACCTCCAGGGCTTCGACGAGATCCGCTTTGCCTGGAACCCACAGGAGGTCTGCAAGGAGAAGCGGCGGTTTGAAGTTGGGGTTTACGGCTTAGGGCTTAGGGCATAGGGGTTTAGGGCTAGGGCTTAGGGCACAGGGGTTTACGGCTTAGGCTTAGGGCTGAGGGGCTGAGGGGCTTAGGGTTTAGGGCTGAGAGGGTTGTAAAGTTTTTTGGAATCACCAAGCCCTAAATTCAGGTTGTGGTCTGACATTGTCATGTGATAACCAATAGGGTAACCAGGTGACCCATGTCAGATTTGCTTGGTTGCCGTTATGCATTTGCACTTAGTCGGGTTCAGGCTGTATCCTAAATAGAAGTACCATCATGAGAGAGTTAGCATATGCATCCAGCTCATAGAAAGACTTGGTTTTCCCACCTTCTCTTCATCTAGGGTTCGGTTTTAACTGTCCGAGTTTAGCGTTGAGGGTTTCGGATTTAGGGTTTCGAGTACTGTGAACAGTTTTGGATTTCGGGTTTAGGCTTCAGTTGCAGAGTTTCAGTTGGTCCAAAACGCCAGGATGATGCGCTCAGCCAGGGTTAGGCTTCGGAGCCTAAACCCTAAACCCAAAGCCCTCAACCCTAAACCTAAACTCCAAACCCCAAGGGTTGGTCTGGTTTGCAGCGTTCAAGGCTTGATTTTTGGGATGTTGGAATGTTCGGGACAGGAGTACCTGCACAAGTGGGTCCTCAAGAACAAGGCCAGAGCGCGGTTTAGCGTTTAGGGTTTAGGGTTTAGGCTTCAGCACAAAGCCGAATGCCCTAAACCCCCAAACCCAAAACCTACCTTCCAGCCCCCCGACCTCTGGCCGCCCCTGGCCTCACAGCTCAGTTTGCGTTAAGGGGCCTTAGGTCCTCTGTGGCCCGATGTTCGGCGCTTTAATGGCAGCTTGGGGGAGGCCTCAACTTAAACCTCCTTTCTCCTTTCTCCAGCTGCTTTGCAGATTCTGTGCCGCATGGAAGACATCGTCCCTTCGGACTGGCCAGCGACTGAGTCGCGGCCCTCCTGCCGGGTGCACATCACATGTCGTTGGCCAGAACCCTGAGCCCTGAACCCACACCCCCGCCGGCGTAGGGTGGGAACGCTTCAGGTGCACGGGACTTAGGCCCCTGAACCTCAGGATTTGCCAGGGTTCCTAAGCTCTAAACCGCCGAAGTAGACAGGTTTAGGCGAGGGGCTCGGATGGGACTTTGTGACAAGCCGAGGTGTGGCATTGAAGGGGGAGACAGGAATGTAGAATCTGCAGGGTTTCCATTTTGAGGCTTGAGGTACCCTTTCTGAAGACTCCCGAATGTGGTTATTGTGTTTTGAGGGTACATTAGGGGGTCTCCTGTTTGGGAAGTGCCTCCCTTTTCCATATCTCAACATACATATATATATATAAACGTATATATATATATATGTATACAGATGTATACATAAATACATAGCATCGATTCCCTCAGTCAGAAGCATCAAACACAAACAGCTCCCTAGCACTTTTGAAGGATCTACAGTTTAAGACTTGGGGTTTTGACAATATCACAAAGCCCAACACATGTACCAGGATGCCCTGTTGGAAAAAGCTATCCCCTGAACCCTAGACCCTAAACCCTAACCTTAAACCCTGAACCCCTAAGCCCTCAACTTTCAACCGCACATCCTGCAGATTACGGGGGAGCCTAGACACCCAACGTTTCTATTCGAAGACCACGCGCTTGAGGTTCCACCTCAAGTCTTCTGAGTGGCAGAAAGTTCTGGCGGACTGGCACAGTGCGGGCGCCACGATTTGTCCAAAACCAAAACCTAAGCATGAATTCCTGCACGTTCTAGAAGCATTGCTGTTCGAGCACCTGCACTGCGAGTCCCGCCTCCACCCCGAACCCCGATAACCCTTCACCATAAGACATCCCAAACTCTAAACCCCAAACCCAAAACTCTACACATAACACCTTCAGGGTTGCGAGCTCCGGCTTGAGGCATCGTTTCTGGGTACATGTGGGGCAGCCGTGCAAACATGTGGGTTTTCCGCGTGGATTGTGCATGTAACCTTACTTGTCCGCAGCTTCTGCGCCGCTAGCAACTTGAAAGCCTAAGACCCCCTGAGTCCCCAGAAGAGCTGAGAGCAGTCGCAACTAAACCCGAAACCTATTAAGCCTCATCAATAAACAGCGCGCAAGATTGCCAAACCTGCCCCCCCCCCCCCCCCCCCCCCTGAACGTGCAAATCCCTAATAACCACCTGAACCTCCCTCAAGGCGAAACCCCTCAACCTGGGAAGACAGCCATCTTGCCAGGCAAGCAGGGCGAGTTTGCCGCCAAGCAGGCACCATCATGCGGAACTCGGTATAAGGCTTATTAGGACAGGAGGCCTCCATTGCCCCAATTCCGGCTGGTTGTTCCCCGGCTGGGGCTGTAATGGAACCAATCATCATATGACACCCTAAACCCTAAACCCTAAACCCTAAACCCTAAACCCTAAACCCTAAACCCTAAACCCTAAACCCTAAACCCTAAGCCCTTAACCCCTAAACCCTAAACCCTAAACCCCAAGCCCTTAACCCCTCCAAACCCCGAGAGCCCTGTATGGGTGCCCCAAGCCCACAACCATCCGAGCCTCTAAGCGCAAGCCCAAACTGAGCCCAAGACCCTAATCCCCCTAAAGATCCGAAAGCCTAAGCCCTAAGCCTGTAATCCCAAGACCCTGTAGCCTACTAAGGCCAGACCCCAAACCCCAAGCCCCCCAACCCCAAACCCCGGACCCCACACCCCAAACCCCAAACCCCAAACCCTGTCGAAGGCCTACCAGGAGGACGAGCCCCCTGCGGAGGATGGGCCAGGGCCTCACACATGGGAACACCTTGAAGCGAACCTTAGGGCCTTGCGGTTTAGGGTTGATCGTTTAGGGTTTAGGGTTTAGGGTTTAGGGTTTAGGGCTTGAGCCCTACTGCGTTAGCGCGTTTCTTGGTTTAAGGCTTAGGGTTCAGGGAGTTCTCGAGCCAACTGACATCTGTGGGGTCTCCCTAAACCCTAAACCCTAAACCCTAAACCCTAAACCCTAAACCCTACACCCTAAACCCTAAACCCTAAAACCTCTGCAATTGGGGAAAGAGGGTTCTCATCCGCCACTTCGTAGGGCTCTTGGGGATGAAGCTGGGGTTTTGGGGTTTCGGGTTTAGGGTTTAGGGTTTAGGGTGCTGTGGCGCGGTGAGGTCCTCTGTCACCGACGTCATGTCGGTACCAGACATTTGCCCCTCGGCCTGTTGTTAGGGCTTCGGGGAGTTTAGGGTTTAGGGTTTAGGGTTTAAGGTTTAAGGGGTAAGGTTTAGGGTTCCCTATTGGGAGTTTCGGGCTTTGGGCCTCGCAGTCGAAGCTTTGCACATGTTTCGAGGCAACGTCGTGAACGGTGAGCCGCTCTTTGCAAAGTTCACCTTCGAGGCCAGGAGGGCTTCAGCTGCTGATATAGGTTTAGGGTTTAGGGTTTAGGGTTTAGGGTTTAGGGTTTAGGGTTTAGGGCTTAGGGTTTAGGTTTTAGGGTGTAAGGTTTAGGTTAGGTTTCGGTTTAGGGTTTAGGGTTTAGGGTTTAGGGTTTAGGGTTTTGGGGTGTAAGGTTTAGGTTTAGGTTTGGGGTTTAGGGTTTAGGGTTTAGGGCTTAGGGTTTAGGGTTTAGGGTTTAGAGCTTAGGGTAGACCCTAAACCCACAGAGTTTGACCCTCAAACCCTTCGATTTCAACCCTTCATATCCCTTAGCACTTAGTTCCTTCCGTGCAAGCGAAGGCATGTTCCGACATGGCAGCTTCTTAGCTGCTGTGAGATCCCCTTACTAAGCCCTATACACCCTAGAAGCCCTCAGCCCTAACCCTAAACCCTGAACCCTAAACCCTAAACCCTAAGCAGCCCTAAACACTAAACCCTAAGACTGTGGTTGCTTGCCAACTTCATCCGCTTCCCCCCCCCCCCCTCAATGCGAAGATAGGACTGGGCCCTCCTGAGCGACTTGGCCTGTAATGGTTCCAGGCTTTAAGGTTCAGGGGGTTCAGGGGGTTCAGGGGGTTCAGGGGGTTTAGGGGGTTCAGGGGGTTTAGTGGGTTTAGGGGGTCTAAGGGGTTTAGGGGGTTCGGGGCTTTCGGGGGTTTGGGGGGTTTAGGGGGTTCAGGAGGTTCAGGAGGTTCAGGGGGTTTAGGGGGTTTAGTGGGTTTAGGGGGTCTAAGGGGTTTTAGGGGGTTCGGGGGTTTAGGGGTTCAGGGGGTTCAGGGGGTTTAGGGGTTTCGGGGGTTAGGGTTTAGGGCATTGGCTTGTACATCGGCAGTTTATATATTATATTGCTTTGCTTTTAGGCTACTGTCCCCTCAATGTAAGCGCCTGGATTGAAGTAGGTACCCGGACCCTGCCATAGAGACTGGCTTCAGCGATTCGGGTTGAGGATGTCGGGTTTAGTTCAGGTTTGCTCGCAGCCGAAAGGTTTGGAGTTGTGTGGCTTTCGATTGAGGCTTGGGGCGATTGCGGGGGATAGCTTCGCGTTTCTGGCTGAGGGCGTGCTTATTCGCTATTTTTGGGGGCCCGGGGGGGGGGGGAGGTCGTTCGAGTGCTTCATGCCCTCCAGCCCTCCCAAACTCACCCAAAACCCCAAAGCCCTCGAAGCCATAAACCCTCAGCCCCCATTGCAGAGACACCCTAAATCCTAAACCCTACACCCTAAACTGCCCTAAGCCCTAAACCCAATTTGTGCGGAATACTTGCGTGCTTGGTAGCCTGAGCTCGGAACTGGAGGGAGAGAGATCAGTGTTGAGGGCTTCGGGTTTAGGGGTTTAGGGGTTTCGGGGTTTAGGGTTTAGGGTTTAGGCGTGGTTCAAAGACTTCGAAGGAAGTAAGCCCTGAACCTCTAGGGTTTTGGTATTCTATTTAGGGTTTAGGCTTTTTGGGGTTTTAGGGTTATGGGGTTTAGGGCTTTAGGGTTTTACGGTTTTAGGGTTTGAGGGTTTAAGGTTCTAGGGTTTGGGGTTTTAGGTGTTAGGGCTCAACTTTCTTTAGGGTTCAGCGGCTTAAGGTTTAGGGTTTAATCCGTGTTCCTCGTGCCCTGCAGGCAAATGCTGTGTGTCAAAGAAGAAACCCCCCCAGAGGAAGCCAGGGTACACAGGCCTTATGCATTCTAAAGTCCCTCTATAGAAGGAGCCCGAAACCCTAATACCAGCCCACCAGCAACCATGTACTTAGGGTTCACGGTTGAGGGTTTTGAGGCCAAACCCCCAAAACCCCAAACACCCCCAAACCCCAACACCCTAATCCTTTAACCCCAGGTCTGCGATTGGAACTTCACCTTTTGGCCCGGCACTCTTTACACCACATCGGCTCTGAGAATCCTCCTTCCAGTCTAAGGTTTTGCGTTTTGGGGTTTCAAGGTTGAGGGCTTTCTTTAGGGTTTAGTATTTAGGGTCCTACGCCCCCAAGCAAAAGCCCCCTAGGTGTTGGGGGTTTGGCGCTTTGAGCCCCGACAGCTCCTTGGAATCCCTGAGCCCCGAACCCTCCAGTTGCTTCGCACTAGGTTGCTTACTAGAAGATTTCTTGGTAGTTGCAAGGGTAAGCAAGTACGACGAATAAAGTCGCAATCTCGAAGTCGTATCCCCAAAGGCTCCAGGCCATTCGACTTCGAAGTTTAGACCTTACGACTTACTACGACTACGACCCTAAACCCTTATGACTTTCCTTGGGGTGAGCCTCATGAAGGTTGCAGAAGAACCTAGCAAACAACCCTAAGCACAAGACCCTAAGCCCAAAACCCTAACAACTAACAACCCTAAACCCTAAACCCTAAACCCTAAACCCTAAACCCTAAACCCTAAACCCTAAACCCTAAACCCTAAACCCTAAACCCTAAACCCTAAACCCTAAACCTTAAACCCTAAACCCTAAACCCTAAACCCTAAACCCTAAACCCTAAACCCTAAACCCTAAACCCAAGTAAGGAACCTCCGAGGTCCACAGCTTCCGACGCGACGCGCAGGACGACGAGCGCGTGGGCATCCACGAGTCGCACCTGCTTGGACCTAAGGAGGTTTAGGGTTTAGGGTTTAGGGTTTAGGCTTTAGGGTTTAGGGTTTAGGGTTTGGGGTTTGGGGTTTGGGGTTTGGGGTTTAGGGCTTAGGGCTTAGGGACTAGGACTTCGCCTTTAGGATCCTTTAGGGTTTAGGGTTGTGTACTGTAGTTTTTCAGCCACAGGGATGGGCAGTACAGGTTTTAGGGTTCAGGGTTTAGGGTTGGGGTTCAGGGTTTAGGGTTTAGGGTTTGGGGTTCAGGGTTCAGGGTTTAGGGTTTAGGGTTTAGGGTATTCTTATCCGAATTCGCTCCCAACTCCCCAAGCACCAGCATGTAGATGTGACAGTATAATCGACATCTTTATGTATACATCTGTATATATATATACACATATATGTATCGATATTCATGCAACATTACCCCACCCCCTAAAACTAAGGATCCTATAGTGGTCACCTGTAAGTCATGAGGTGACTACTTTGGGGTTGAGGTGTTCGGGGTTTAGCATTGATGGTTTTGGGTTTAGCTGTTTTTTGTACATGTCGTTTTGGGGGTTGCGTGCTTGCAAATTGAGGCCGTTCTACTACAACAAGTACTACAAGAAGACCTTCAACGTCAAGCACTACGGGGCACCGGGCTCGGGTGCATGCGGTGCGTTTCATGGCGAAACCCCCATAACCCCAGTCGAGTTATCGTTCTGGGTGGGTCTCTTAGTCCACATACTTCACCCTTTTGCACGCGTTGATCTGGCCAAGATTACAGGTGCGAACCTAGTCGCAAACCTAGATGTGTGACTAACCCTTAAGCCCCATACTTTGGCAATCCCCCCGCCCCCCCCCCCCCCCCCCCCCCGGCCCCGATCCGTCGAAGTTAAATGGTTCGAAGCCAGTAACTCGGGATGTGTTCCCCTTTATGCTAACAGTCCTTAATGGGGATTACAATAGGGGGTTACTAGAACCCCTATGAGGGAGCCGTTAGTAGAAGGGGGTAACATCCCAACCAGGAACACTTGCACTCCGCAGCTCCTGCAGTGGCCCTCTTCAAGGATTTACTAGGACCCGGAGTAGGCCCTTATTTCATTTTTTCGGGTTGGGGTTCCCTTATAATCCCCTTAAAACCAAAAAGGGCAACTTTTTTTTCCTGGCTCACTCCCGGGTCCTGGGTCTAGTTCAGTGTTCCACATCTACAATACATGTGAGCATGTATGTATATGCACACGTATTTGTTTTTTGGTTTTCGATTGCTTTTCTAAAGATCAAGAAACAGAGCCAGGGACAAACAGAGGTCTATGTCCACGCGTATATACATATACATGAAAGGTGTGCAAGGTTTTGGGGTCATGAGGAGGCCTGCGCTTTTTTGTCTAGCGCCATGAACGGGAAGCCGTCCACTGTGCTGTTTCTTATATGCCAAATCTTGGGATGTTCACCCTTATACTGAGAGTCCTTCATAGGGATTACAGGAAACCCCCACTAAAATCCCTATTAAGGACTCTGTCAGTATAAGGGGGAACATCACATCCCAAGCTAAATAGCTGAAACGTCCTGCAGGTGGAGAACAACGCTGCCCTTCTCTCCTTCATCAAGGCTCCCTCTTCTCCAGTGTTTAGGGTGCGGGATCTTCAGTAGCTCCACATTGAGCAGCGACTGAGGGTCACTGACGTTCAGCTTTTTGCGGGGTTTAGGGTTAAGGGTTCAGGGTTTAAGGATTCGATTAGGGTTTGGGGTTTCGGGTTTAGGGATTTAGGGTTTCGGGTTTCGGGTTTCCGGTTCATCAAACAGGGTTAGGTTTAAGGCTTAGGGACTAGGCTTTATGGGGTTTGGGGTTTAGGGCGGTAGGTTCGGGTTTTTGGGTATCGGGTCCAGACCCTGAAGCCTGAGCCAAAGCACCGCGCTCGCTTCGACAGCGCGCAGGACACGGTCGTGATCAACCCGGAGAATCAGGTGATCCAGGCTTCGGCTCTGTCTCTTTTGATTTACTTGGCCGGGGGGGGGGGGGGGCTTCCGAAAATGGGGAGACCCTCTTTTTGGGCGGGGGGTTCTGACAAGAAGGGCTATATGGTATTTCGGGATCTATGAAGAAGACTCCTGTTTTGGGATTAGACCGCAGATGCCCATGTGTTATTGCAGTGTGCATATACCTCAGGCGGAATTCATTAAGGATTTCGTAAGTGCAGCGTGCGCAGCGTGGCTCTCATAGGTGGGACGTGGCCAAAGCCTCCTTAGGATTGCGTGTTTTGTTGCTTGTACAAGTAGGGGTTTCCGAATATGGTGGTGCCCTTTTTGGGGGGTCCCCTTTAAGGGATTTTCACAAGCATCCGAATCTCTACCTGGAGGTTCATGGTGCTTACTAACCAATTGTAACTGTACTTGTAACTGTACTTATAGGGCGCTTAAGGGGCTCATAAGTGGGTTCTAAGTACAGTTATAATCGGGTAATATTTACCATGAACCTCCAAGTAAGCCCCGAACCCCCATTTATACCGATTTTGGCTCTCTCGTTATAGGTACCCATGAATTCCCTAAAGCCTGGAACCCGAAACCTCAATCCCCCGGAACCCTGAACCCCAAACCCCAAACCCTACACCCTGAAACCCGACAAACCTTAACCCTAGAATCCTAAACCCTAACCCTAAACCCTAAATCCTAAAGCCTGGAACCCTAATCCTGGATACCGGAACCCAAGGCGAAAACACTGGAACCCGAACCCCCGAAAACCCAGTAACCCTAAACCTAACCCCAAAACCTGGAACCGGCAACCCTGGAACCCTCCTAAACCCTGGAACCCCAAACCATAAACTCTAAACCCCAAACCCCAAATCCCAAACCCTGGAACCCGAAACCTTGGAATTCCAAACCGACTGGGACCCGGAGTAGACCCTTACTTCCTTTCTTCGGGGTTGGGGTTCCCTTACAATACCCTTAAAACCCAAGACCTCCTCTTTTTTTCTAGGTTACTCCTGTGTCTAGCCGAGTTGACAGGCCATGCTCCAAGAGGAGGTCGAGAGCTTCGACATCTTCGTCAAGCTGACGGAGGTCTTAAAAACCCCCTACATAGGCCCTAAACCCTAAACCCTAAACCCTAAACCCTAAACCCTAAACCCTAAACCCTAAACCCTAAACCCTAAACCCTAAACCCTAAACCCTAAACCCTAAACTCCGAAAGTAAGGGTTTAGGGTGTAGGGTTTGCGAAGTTTGGGTCTTCAGGACTTGCAAGACTTATATAGAAGGAGGTGTAGGCTCTGGCCTTCAGCAGGTCTTGTGGCCATGGAATTCGGATGTTCGAACGGCGTGAAGAGGGGGAAAATGCAATTTCTGATTTTCTCTTTTTTGCCGGTTCATTTTTTTCATTTGCGTGCTAGTATTTTGACCGCAAATGGAAGGGCTTTAAGAATAGGGTTTGTGGTTTCTATAGTATACTTGTATAGAGTTTTTTGCCTGCTGCAACAAGTTCCAGAATGCCAGTAGAGAATGATGTAGCACGGGATGTCGTAGCCATGTCTGAAGTGTCAAAAAAGTGGTTTGAGGTTGCTTAGGGTTCTTGGTCTGTACACGTGCCTAGGGCTCATAAGAAGCTCTGCTGGAAATTCATGGAAAGTTGCGCACCCGAAGCCCTAAGCCCTAAACTCCGAAAGTAAGGGTTTAGGGTGTAGGGTTTGCGAAGTTTACCCGTGAAGCTTCAAGTAGGCGACGCTCGCTAGTCTGTTCTTCACAGGAGGCACGGCGGGAAAGATTCAAGAAGCTCGAGCAAGGGGACGAGCGACTCGACTACAGATGTTTGACCCACAACTTAATTCCCTAAACCTTAGACCCTAAACCTCAAACCTTAAGCTTGACATGTCCAAGTCGGTTGATCGACAGCTTGTAAACGCCTGAGCCGTTGCTAGGGCCAGCACCAGAATCTGAAATCTTGAGTCTCACCAAATCTCCGGCCTGGGTCCTAAAAGCATTGAACTTCCAAGCCTATCAACGGTCATGGTATTTGTGGGACAGACCTCTCCGGGTTCAGGGCTGTAGTTGTAAAGCCGCGTGTGCACCCTAAACCCTAAACCCTAAACCCTCACACTGTCAGACCCCAAACCTCTAAACCCTAAGCCCTGCAAGAGCGAGCGACAGACCTGATTCCAGGTGATGGTGCTTTCGGCACAATGTTAGGGGCCCATGTACCTACACTGTTTCTACCTCGTCGCTCGGGCTTCAACCCCCTGATGTGGGCCTGAATTTTGTACCGGGTAAATAAACAAGTAAACAACTAGATAAAATAGAAGAAATAAGAATATACATACAGGTATATATATATATATACGTATATATAGAGAGAGGTTCGCGAGAGAGATGTTGATGACTGCAACTTCTCATCGCCACCGTCTCTGGGTAGGCCAAAGCCTGCTAGAGTGGCGTATTTGACGGTCCTAAAACCCCTCATTCAACCCCCTAAAACACCTAAAACCCCCCAAAAATCCCGAAAACCCCTAAAACCCCTGAACCCCTGAAACCCCCAGCACCACTAACACCCCTGAAGCACCTAAAGACACTAAAGCCCCTAAACCCTCAACCCCCAAACCCTAAACCCCTAGACCTCTAAACCCTTAAAACCCCTAACGCCCTTAGCCTGAAACCCTCAACCCCTTAACCCAAAACCTTTAAACTCCAAACCCCCAAAACCCTGCAGACGCCAAAACGTCCTAAATCTCTAAGAGCCTCTAAACGCTCAAACCCTAATCCTATGGACCCCATAACCCCCCAAAAAACCCCAAAATCCCCCCTGACCCATAAACCCCCCAAAATATCCCAAATCCCTGAGATCCTCTAAACCTTCAACCCCTATAAACCCTAAACCCTAGACCCTAAACCCTAAATCCCTGAGAGCCTCAACGGGGGCTTCAGGAGCGCCCGGCTGCGCTTCGCGCGGCCTGAGGAGATCCGGGCCATGGAGCAGCAGCAGAAGGCGGGCCTAGGGTTTAGGGTTTAGGGTTTAGGGTTTAGGGTTTAGGGTTTAGGGTTTAGGGTTTAGGGTTTAGGGTTTAGGGTTTAGGTTTGGGGTTTAGGGAAGTAGAGTTTAGGGAACTAGAGTTTATTGACTAGGGTTCAGGGAATTAGGGAGTTAGGGTTTAGGGTTTAGGGATTTAGGGATTTGGCACTTCGAGTTCTTGGGAAGGGTTTAGGGTATTATATATCCTTTTGACGGGTTATGTTGGGGTGGATAATTTCTATAAGGTACATAAGTCACCCTCGATTTGGATTTCAGGGTTTAGGGTTCATACAGGTTTGGTGATTGGGGTTGAGGGTGACGGGCTTGGAGTTTCAGAATCGGTTACAACCCTAAACCCTAAATCCTAAACCAGCAAAAGGCCACTACGCTAGAAAAAGAAAAACTGAACCCCGGGACGGCCAACACTGAGCCCCCCAAAAACCCGAAAGCACACAACAAAAAATTTAAGAGCCTCCGGCTCAAGCCGCCGACCCCGCAGGAGAACAAGTTTAAGGTTTGGGGTTTGGTGATTTTGTTTGCGGTTCCTGGGTAGGGGGGTGGGGGGGGGGGGGGGGGGGGTGGGTTGGGGGGGTTAAGGGGTGGGGGGGTGGGGTAGGGGGGGGTAGGTGGGGGGTAGGTCTGGAAAGGGGGGGGTGGTGGTGGTAGGGGGGGGGGGGGGGGGGTGGGGGGGGGGTGGGGGGGGGGGGGTAGGGGTAAGGGGAAGTAAGGGGCCCCCCCCGCGTTTTGGGGAGGGGTTTTCACCTCCTTTTCCCATCCAACACGCCGCCAGGGTCGGCGGACAAACAAAGCAACTTCGAACCTCCAAATCTCAAATCCCCAGATCCTAGACCCTAGGTCCCAATAGACCCCAGAATCCAGAAAAAATCCCGAACGCGTGCCGGAATCTCACACGCGGGCAAGTAGCAAGGCATCAACCCAGAGAGGCAACCACAACTCCCCCCAAAAAAGGTCAGGCCCCGGTTTAGGGTTTAGGGTTTAGGGTTCAGGGTTTAGGGTTTAGGGTTTATGGTCTCAAGGGTTCCTTAGGGTGTAGGGCTTAGGATGCTCTGGCCAGGGGTTGATAATTTATCAGGAGGTTGGGATGACTGTCCTTCGGGCGACCGTCTGTAAGAGAGATTGTTGCTACATCTGTTTGGGGCCCCGAAGGCGTTGTATCGGCTTAGGTGTGGTTTCAGGAGTGCGCATTGGAGTTTAGGGTTTTCCGCATGGTTCAGGGTCTTCGGCTGCGGTGTCTGGCACTCATCTTTCCGTCTATCCTTAGTTTAAGAGCCTCTCCAAAAGCGCATCCTTAATTTCGCATACCCCATATACGGCTCAACGCCCATTGAACCTTCAAGTTTTAGTGGTATAGGTCTCATGCTGGTACCCCTGAAACCTAAAGCCCTAAACCAACCCTAAACCCTAAACCCTAAACCCTCAACCCTCAACCCTAAACCCTCAACCCTAAACCCTAAACGCTACACCCTAAACCCTAAACCCTCAACCCTAAACCCTAAACCCTAAACCCTAAACCCTAAACCCTAAACCCTAAACGCCTTAGGGCGGCTACAAGGGCGGCCAGTACAAGGGAGGAGCCGGTACACAGGGCTTCAAGGCAGAAGCAGGGCTTAGGGTTTAGGGTTTAGGGTTTAGGGTTTAGGTTTAGGGTTTAGGGTTTAGGGTTTAGGGTTTAGGGTTTAATTAGGGTTTAGGGTTTAGGGTTTAGGGTTTGGGGCTTAGGGGGTTAGGGTGTAGGGTTTAGCGTTCAGGGTTTAGGGTTACGGGCTATGGGTGTACGGTTTAGGGCTCGGGTTTAGGGTTTAGGGTTAAGGCGGCTAAGGCTTTAGGGTTTTGGGTTTCGGGTTTAAGGGTTTAGGGTTTAGGGTTTAGGGTTTAGGGTTTAGGGTTTAGGGTTTAGGGTTTAGGGTTTAGGGTTTAGGGTTTAGGGTTTAGGGTGGCTGTTGTCTTGTTGGATTGAGGGCCGGTTGGTGGTTCTGCAGGTCCAGGACTCGGGATTTGAGGGTATACGCCAGTTCTCGAGCCAGGGCTCATTTTTTGGGCTTAGGGTTTAGGGTTCAGGGTTTAGGTTTAGGGTTTAGGGTTTAGGGTTTAGGGTAAGGGTTTAGGGTTTAGGGTTTTAGGGTAGAGGGTTTAGGGTTTAGGGTTTAGGGCCTAGGGTTTAGGGTTTAGGGTTTAGGGTTGCCCTCAACACCAAACTCAAAACTCCCAACCCTAAATCACATGACAGGCCCGAAGGGACACTGGGGGACCGTGTGATTGCTTATTTTCTGTCTTCGTCTTCGGCGTTTAGGGTTTAGGGTTTAGGGTTTAGGGTTTAGGGTTTAG
This sequence comes from Symbiodinium natans, assembly GCA_905221605.1. Taxonomy (NCBI): domain Eukaryota; class Dinophyceae; order Suessiales; family Symbiodiniaceae; genus Symbiodinium; species Symbiodinium natans. The sequence goes on along the minus strand of CAJNDS010000846.1, from coordinate 407,307 downwards.
GGTTTAGGGTTTAGGGTTTAGGGTTTAGGGTTTAGGGTTTAGGGTTTAGGGTTTAGGGTTTTGCGTCCAGGGTAAGCTTCAAGCTCCACAGTCTCATCATCAGCCTCAAGCCCAACTGAAATGCACCCTAAACCCTAAACATCGCTTTATGAGTGTTTGCAGTTTTTATTCGGTCGGATGGATGGCCGAATCTTTTGGCAGCTGCCGCTCCTTCGGGCTCTCCGGGATTAGAGTTCAGGGTTTAGAAGTTTAGGATTTTGGGTTTAAGGTATTCTTCTTGTTTTGCTGCTTCTTCTTCTTCTTCTTCTTCTTCTTCTTCTTTCTTTTTGTTCTCGCACCTCCCTCAGATTTTAAGGCGGGGGAGATGTATACGTCATAGATTCAAAGTGTTCGGCCCCCCCACTGTTTTGGGGTTTTAGGCTTGCAGGGTTTGGTCCGAAAGCAGGAAACCCTAAACGCCAAACCCTAACCCCTAAAGCCTAAACCCCCTAACCCTAAACCCTAAACCCTAAACTTCTATGAGCCTAGACAGAACCCAACACTATCTGTCATAGGGCCCCTCGAGAAAGCTCTTCTCTCAGGGCGCCGGCGCCGGCGCTGGCTTCCGGGGTGCGACCGGCCAGTTCCAGCCAGGACGATCGGACATGTCAGGCTTTGCCTCAGGCTTTATCGGCTGAGGGATGTTTAGGGTTTAGGGTTTAGGGTTTAGGGTTTAGGGTTTAGGGTTTAGGGTTTCGGGTAACCCGAAGCCTAAACCCAAGCCGCCCCTTCCCCCCCTCCCCCGCGAGTTCGCAACTGAGGGACCAACCCCTCAGCCCTTAACTCTCCTTAACCCTACCCAAGAGCCCGCAAGACTCAACCTCAGGCCCAAACCCTAAACCCCCAAAAAGCCCTAAATTTCCAAAAGCCCAGGCCTAAACCTCAAGCCCCCTGAACCCCCCCCCCTCCCCCCCCAAAAAAAAAAAAAATAAATAAAGACCGCAAGCCTAAACCCCTTGAAGCTGAAAAGGCTCCTGGCGCTGTTTGTGACGCGAAGCCTATGCCCCCCTCTCAGTCCGAAGTGCAGGACGCTACCCAGCCCAGCAGGTGCAGCAAAGAGGCGCCTACCAGCAGAGAGGCGCCCAGCCGTGTTAGGGCGCCAGGGCTGTTCAGGGTTTAGGGTTTAGGGTTTCAGGGGCTGTTCGGTTAAGGGTTTAGGGTTTTGGGGTTTTAGGGTTTCAGGGTTTAAGGGTTAGGGTTTAGGGTCCTATGAATTCAAGCCCTTGAATGTCCAGGCCTGTTCTTGCCCCCGCTGCCCGCGACCCCCGTGATGTTGTCGCGCGACGTGATGTGGTTGCCGGTCAAGCCTCTCTCACGAAGATCGCATGCAACATGCTTTGAGCCATGTCCTGCAACCTGGTCCTGTCCTGCAACCTGGTCCTGAACCCTACACCCTAAACCCTAAACCCCAAAGCACCCAAAGTGTTGGTCCTGCCGGTCGGAGCCTCGTTCTCCGAAGTGATGCCATTGCCAGACATGGTCTTCACCGAAGGTCTGCACGCTGCCCTTCAAGATGCCCTTGAGAATCCTGAAGTGTCCTAAACCCTAAACCCTAAACCCTAAACCCTAAACCCTAAACCCTAAACCCTAAACCCTAAATCCTAAACCCTAAACCCTAAACCCTAAACTTCGATGTCGGCCATGTCCGAAGGCCCAACATCCAAGGTACCGTGATTGAATGGAGCTGTCCAGGGCTTTTTTTTCGGACTCTCTCAGCCCGAAATGAGGATCGTCACCAGGGCCTCAACCCTCAACCCTAAACCCTAACCCTAAACCCTAAACCCTAAACCCTAAACCCTAAACCCTAAACCCTAAACCCTAAACCCTAAACCCTAAACCCTAAACCCTAAACCCTGAACCCTAAACCATAAAAAGGGGACGCTATATTCTACAAGGGGAGTCCAACCGGGCTCAGCCCGCAGCATCTTCGGCCACCTGATCTCCTCCAGTGCCCAAAGTCACCTCAGCGCCTCTGCTCTCCTAGTTCGAGCGCAGTGCCGGAACGACACAGATTTACCCTAAACCCTAAACCCTAAACCCTAAACCCTAAACCCTAAACCCTAAACCCTAAACCCTAAACCCTAAACCAGGCACTGCAGCAAAGTTGCCGCACCAATTTCCCGATGGGTGATGATCAGGGCGTTTGTGGGGCTCCAGCAATTCGCGCTGTGCGATGCTCTGACTGCTTAAGTGGTACTGGCAGTGGTAGTAGCCACAATAAATCATACGGAGTTTGTGGTAAAGCCTTGCTAGTCTGGGATTTAGCCACCCCTGTGTCCAGACACTGAAAACCTCTGGAAGCCGAAATTTCCAGACCCTTTGGGTGTAGTGCGTAGGGGTCAGGTAGCTCTCAGCCTTGCAGCACTAAGAAGCCTAACAGCGAAACCCTAACCCCTAAGCTCCAAACCCTAAACCCTGAACCCTAAACCCTAAACCCCTGAGCTCCGAATTTGTTGGGGTGTTTGAGGGATTGCGGACGCCTCTTCGTCGCCAAGGGCCACTTGCAGCGTATTGTGTGTATATTTGCATATCTTCACATCTGTCGATCAGTCTGTCTATCTTTCTGTATCTACATAGATATATCCATATATATGTATATATATATATATATCGTTGTTTATATATTTTTCAACACATAGTTATAGAATACATACAGAACAATGGAAGCCCAAAAAATGGGAAGCCATCGAACAAACATAGTACTTTCATGGTGGTGGAAGTGGAACGTAGGCAGCAAGGCACACAGTTGTGCTTACACGCATTTACGCTTACTGACGCTTGCTTCGTAGAAGTGAAGTTCATGTAGAGTGCTGTGCCCAGGCCCGAAACCCTAAACCCCAAGCAAACGAACCCGTGCATGCCTACCATTAGACTATGCCGGGGCTTCCCTTCAGATTGCGGTTTCCCCGCAGAACTTGCAAAACCGTCGAAGGATGAAGCGCAAAAGCCCCAAGCAACAAAAAGCGACAAACAAGGCTATAGGAGCTTAGGGCTCAGGGTTTGAAGTTTACGGTTTAGGGTTTAGGGTTTAGGGTTTAGGGTTTGCAGGGGGTTGTCCCCAGTGGAGGCCAGCAGATGACTCCGCAGCAGATGCAGCAAATGCAGCAGCAGCAGATGATGCAGCAGCAGCAGATGCAGCAGCAAGGCAAGGACCGAAAAGCCCCTAAACCTTATTAGGGTTTAGGGTTTAGGGTTTGGGGTTTAGGGTTTAGGGTTTGGGGTTTGGGGTTTGGGGTTTGGGATTTGCGGTTTGGGGTTTGGGGCTTAGAGTTAAGGGTTTCATTGCCAGTTTTCGGAGTTCGGGCGGTGGAGCTCTGAAAGCGTTGGCTTGTGTTTCCAGTTTTTGAAGATGTTCGTCAGGCAATCATGGCATTGCACCCTAAGTTAAGGAAGATGCAGGAAAGTCAGTTGCAGTAAAGGCCTACACCCTGCACCCGGAAGTAACCTCAAGGCACGAGGAACCAGGGGGGGGGTAGAAGAGGAGGGTCTCTGGGGCCAAGTTGCTATTTTCCGGGCTTACTTGAACCTATACCCTGAGCCCTGAACCCTAAACACTCAATTAGCCTAAACCTTAACCTTCCTGTAGTAGATACTTTGGTGGTTATCTGTTCGCGAGGTGCAACAAAGGGCAACAATGAACTCAAGCACGCCAGATGGGAGAAGATTCTTTAGGGTTTAGGCTTGAGGTTGTAGGACCCAACACTCAAACTCCTACTGCTCCTTGCAGAAAGTTCGCCTTTGCGCCCCTTACCTGAAGCCCTTAGGCTTTGTCTCCTAAACCCAAGCTAAACAAACCCCAGCCCTGGACCCTAAAACCCTGAACCCTAAACCCTACCAGTAAAGCCCCATAAACCTTGAACACTGAAATCCTGAACCCACGAGCTCTAAAAGCTTCACCTCAAACCCCGACTCTGCAACGCTTCGGAGGCTACCGGGCGGCCTTCAACCGGTAGGTTGCCATGAGAGAGCCCGCGGATCCAGTGCTCCCTCGGGCTCTGCGGGAGGGTAAGGCAGATAGATACTTAAGACTGAAGTCTACATGGGAGGTTTTACGAAATTAGGGGGGGTACCTTATTGGGCCCCTTATTAGAAGGGAACCCTACGATGTGCGGACTCTGTTGGGGGTACCTTATCTTCGTAAACCCCCACATAAGCCTCTTGAGAATTCAACCATAAGCTAAACACTGCAACCCTAAACCTTGAGCCCTAAGTTAGCCCTGCACCTTCGGGTGAAAAAAACGAAGATTTGGCATCGCATGTGGTATTGGAGTTCAGTTCACAGGGCTGAGCTTGTCATGCACTAGAACCTCAACTGGGCCTTCATTCCCAATTCCCGGTTTAAAGGGTTTTTGAGGTTTAGGGTTTAGGGTTTAGGGTTTAGGGTTTAGGGTTTAGGGTTTAGGGGGCTAAGGGTTTAGGGGGCTAAGGGTTTCCGTATACGTCCCAGTAGTCAAGCCAAGAATGGGATGCCCAGGCTTGCTTCTACAGGGTGGGGCCCCCTTACTATACTAACTGTAGTTAAGGGACTTATAACCTAACTTAGGGTCCTTATAACCCAATTTAGGGTTTAGGGTTTAGGGTTTAGGGTTTAGGGTTTAGGGTTTGGGTTTAGGGTTTAGGGCCCTTATAACTCTACTTATAACTAGGGGGCCCCACCCTGTAGGGTTTCTCTGTGACTTTGGCACCTGCAGGACTCCCTGTCTAATCGAAGGTTTCTCTGGTACTCCTAAGCCCGAAACGCTACACCCTACACCCTACACCCTACACCCTACACCCTACACCCTACACCCTACACCCTACACCCTACACCCTACACCCTACACCCTACACCCTAAACCCTAAACCCTAAACCCTAAACCCTAAACCAAACCCGACTCCCTAAACCCTAAACCCTAAACCCTAAACCCTAAACCCGAGACCCTAAACCCTAAACCCTACACCCTAAACTCCCCTTACAGAGAATGACGAGGTCGAGCTCTGGTCCAGCACAGGCTGACTGTAGTGTCGACCACAAGACAGCGTCCCGAGGTCCCTTACACCGGTACACCCTAAGTTAAGGGTTTAGGGTTTAGGGTTTAGGGCTTAGGGCTTAGGGCTTAGGGCTTAGGGCTTAGGGTTTAGGGTTTAGGGTTTAGTACGGCTTGGGGTATATAGCAGGTCCCCAAGACGCACGACCAAAACCCTAGACTCACAAGTTGTGTCGGGCCCTGGGGATCTATCTGCGCTCGCGCCCAAAAAAGGAGGGTCTTGCTGCCTGCCAGATGGGCACATAGCCAGGGAGGCTCCTAACGCAGCCTCGGGTTCCCCCCAGCAATGACCCTAAACCCTAAACCCTAAACCCTAAACCCTAAACCCTAAACCCTAAACCCTAAACTCTAAACCCTAAACCCTAAACCCAACAAAGCCGATGTTCTTCTAGCTGCTCGCTTGCTCCATGTGCAGCTTGCAGATGCCCGAGCAGTCTTTCAGGCCATTGCGGCTGAACCCAAAGCCCTAAACCCTAAATCCTAAACCCTACACCCTAAACCCTAAACCCTAAACCCTAAACCCTAAACCCTGAACCTTTAACATCCCTAACTTGGCTACCCTGGTAGTATCTACCCCCCCAGTAGGTAGTTGGTCGTTTAGAACTCTAACAAAGGGAATCATCCCAATCCTATAACAACCCTTGACCAAGTAAATCCTGCACACTCCTCTCCAGAGCCGCCCCCCTGAACCCTAAACCCTAAACCCTACATCTGCAGATCTGAAACCCTGAACCGAAAAACCCTAAAGCCCCCCGAGAGGGAAAAACAACCTCGCAGCTTCTAGGTGAACGCTTAAGGGTTTTAAGGGCTTGGGGCTTGTGACCCTGAGCATGCTCAAGCCCAAACCCTAAAATTCGGGTTTGCGGAACCTGTAGTAGACTGATACAGGGGTCGGAATAATTGCTAGTCGTATTCCGTGATGGTCCCTTTGTAAGCCCCTAAACCCTAAACCCCAAACCCCAAACCCCAAACCCCAAACCCCAAACGCCAAACCCCAAACCCCAAACCCCAAACCCCAAACCCCAAACCCCAAACCCCAAACCCCACACCCCAAACCCCAAAACCCCAAACCCCAAACCCCAAACCCCAAACCCCAAACCCCAAACCCCAAACCCCAAACCCCAAACCCCAAACCCTAAACCCTAAACCCTAAACCCTAAACCCTAAACCCTATTCTAACTTTTCAGGCCCCTATATTAGGCTCCCTTAGCCATGGCTGTGGCCGCTTCGCTCGCAGCCTGGGCCCAGAACTTGGAGGGACTGTCGTGGTTTTGGGGGCTTGAAAGTTTAGGGTTTAGGGTTTAGGGACTAGGGTTTCGGGTTTAGGGTTTAGGGTTTAGGGTTTAGGGTTTGGAGTTTAGGGTTTGGAGTTTAGGGTTTAGGGTTAAGGGGTTTGTCCTAAGCCCGACACCCTGAAACCCTAAGCCCTTTTAGGGGTTTTGGGGTCAAGGGAGTTTAGACGGCCCTAAGCTTTCTGAGCTTGATGGCTTCTCTTTGGGGGCGTTTAGGGCTCAGGGCTGTACGGCGGGCGCTCAGGGTTTGGGGTTTTAGCAACTCTTCGTTTCAGTTCTAAGGTTCTTGGCTTTAGAGCTCGGGGCTCTTGGGACTTAGGGTTTAGGGTTTAGGGTTGAGGTTGAGGGTTGAGGAGGGTTTAGGGTTTAGGGTTTAGGGTTTAGGGTTTAGGGTTAGGGTTTAGGGTTTAGGGTTTAGGGTTTGGGGTTTAGGGTTTAGGGTTTAGGGTTTAGGGCTCCAGGGTGAACTTGAGGGTTGAGGGATGTTAGGGTTATCGAAGCTCGAATCAGCTTGGTCTCTAGCTTCAGCCAGCATCCCCAAAGCCCCCACTCGCCAACCCAGAGCCCAAAACCCTAAGCCCCTAAACCCCTGAACCCCTGAACCCTAAACCCCTAACCCCTAAACCCCTAAACCCCTAATTACTAAACCCCTGAACCTCTGAGCCCGTGAACCCTGAACCCCTAAACCCCTAAACCCCTGAACCCTGAGCCCTGTGCGATCCACGGGGCTCCCTTTGAGGGAGGTTCATGCCCTAAAGCCCTAAACCCCTAAGCCCTAAACACCTACGCCCGTACACCCGTACACCCTAAGCCCTAAACCCTCAGATCTCTAGCTGCTGGTGCCTTTTTGACCTGAATCGGCTGTTTGTGAAGCACTGGACTCCAGAGACCCTAACTTGTTTTTCTTCAATCCCCTATATTGTGCTGTCTATAGAGTCCCTGTACACGCACTGCCGCCTCTAAACCCTAAACGCAGAAGCCTACACCCAATAGCTTTCTTGAGACCAGAGAAACCCTTAAGTAGGACAGAAAGCAACACCAAGCGGCCTTGCATTCTGAGCAGAAGGTTGTTAAAGATACGTTGTACAAGTTATGGTTCAGTTCAAGGCTTCCTTTAAACCCTCAACGTCCTTGTCGAAGACCCTGAATCCAGATTCTGGTGTGTAGTAGGATTCATCCTTTCACGCCTCACGTACACAGTGTGCTCGGAATGCATGCGCAGCTGTCCCGGGTGCTGCTGCGATGGCCCTTTGCTGGAGCATGTATTGCTGGCTGGGTCAAGACGACCGCCTCGGATCTGCTTGTTCCTGGGTGGCCGAGTGGTGCCCTTGTATGCTTTGGGGTTGTAGGATCCCGTACAAAAGTAGGCAACACCAAAGAGCTGTGTCCTTATTTTCATATGGTTGCTGTGCTGCCAAGGTTCAGACAACAGTTGAGAAGCGTAGCATACACAAGATTGATCAAAGACGCTTGACAGCCTTCTCCATCTTCGGATGCTGTTGGATGGGCGCTGGCCAGTATGTGCTCTACTGCCGATTGTTTGAAGTGATATTTCCAGGGTCCACACCTACTGCCTCCTTGTGCAAGATGTTTCTCGATCAGTTTGTGCACGTGCCATTCCTCTTTCTGCCGATCTTTTATGCCACCGATGCCTGGGTACGTGGGGAAGGCATCGATTATGTCCAGGAGAAGTACCAGCGGGAGGCGCTCACCACGCTTAAGGCAAACTGGTGCATCTGGGTGCCGGCGTCCTTCCTGTCCTTCTTCGCGATCCCAACCCACTGGCGAATTCCCTACGTCTCGCTGGTCAGCTTCATCTCGACGTCGATCTTCTCCGCGCTGCAAGGCCACTTTCGATCTGTCTCGGCCAGCAGAAGGGCATCCCCTGAACCCTGAATCCCTAAACCCTAAGCCCTAAACCCGAAACCCTAAACCCCAAACCCTAAACCCTAAACCCTAAACCCTCAACCCTAAACCCTACACCCTAAACCCCAAACCCTATAAGCCCTAAACCCTTCACAACCCGAGCCCTCGGTTGGATTCCTGCGGGGCCCGGTCGCATCATTCCGGGCGAGTAGAAAACGTTCGACCCCCAAAGTTGGCTATTGATTCGATGTACGGCGCTGGCAAAAGCAATGTTTGGATTTCCTCATTGTGGGCATGGTATCGACAGCTTCGTTTATGGCTTATGGAAAGCAATCAGCAGCTGTCTCCGAGTTCAGACAGTGCAGCTGTGTGAATGTTTGTTGTCTGTATGGCCTTTTGAGGGTTCCTTTGAGGCGGCCCAAACAAACCCTAAACCCTGAACCCTAAACCCTATAAACTCTCATTCCCTACTGACCCGTCTAACCAACAGCAAGTTCTGTCACCTAGGCCCTGGCCAACCACGCCGAAGGCCAGGTGCGGATACTCAAGGAGGTCGCGCCGGCTGAGCTTTGAGGGTTGAGGGTTGAGGGTTTAGGGTTTGGGTTTAGGGTTAGGGTTCAGGGTTCAGGGTTCAGGGTTCAGGGTTCAGGGTTCAGGGTTCAGGGTTCAGGGTTCAGGGTTCAGGGTTTAGGGTTTAGGGTTTAGGGTTTAGGGTTTAGGGTTTAAGGTTTAGGGTTTAAGGGTTTAGGGTTTAGGTTCAGGGTTTAGGGTTTAAGGTTTAGGGTTTAGGGTTTGGGGTTTAGGGTTTAGGGTTTAGGGTCTAGGGTCTAGGGTTTAGGGTTAGGGTTTAGGGTTTAGGGAACAGCTCTTTAGAGGGGCTGCAAGGCCCCGACTTGTGGCCGCTTAGGGCCTAGTAGAGGGTAGTAGAGGGTAGTAGGGGTTTTCGAAGAGCAGGGTTGCCCAGACCCCAAATTGCAGTTCCTGCTTTGGGCTGTATTGGGGCGACAAAACGACTCGAAACAAGCCCTACCAATATCAAGAATCATAGTATCTAGGACCCATTCCCTTTTTTAAAGGTTTGAGTTTAACCACCTTTAACGCACAAGGACACCCTTTTCATTCCTAGGTTCCTCCTGGGTCTCGCAATTTCATAATCATAACAAGAAGAAACAGTTCGGGCATTCTTGCAGTGGGTGGCTGTGCTGGCATGGCTGTATCATACGGTGGCCTTCAAAGCCAGAGTTTTGTCCTCCAAAGCGCGGAGATCTGTTGGTCTACTGTAGGCACATGAGCCTGTAGCAAACTTATGCCCAGAACCTTGCGTATGTTCTCACACAACCATTGAATGGAAGGTGTTCATTAACTTGAGGAAGGTACAGGGTGTAACCCTAAACCCTAAACCCTAAGCCCTAAACCCTAAACCCTAAACCCTAAACCTTTAACCCTAAATCGCGTTGGGGCCTGTGATTTGTCAAGATGCACCAGCTTGGCGTTCGGCCTACCGTGGCTTAAGGCAGATATGCCCATGCTGAGCTTGGAAAGTTTTTCGGCTTAAGAATCATTCACGCTACGGCTTAGGGTTTAGGGTTATTAGGGTTTAGGGTTTAGGGTTTAGGATTTAGGGTTTAGGGTTTAGGGATTAGGGTTTAGGGTTTAGGGTTTAGGGTTCAGGGTGTGATAAGATTCAGCCGTAGGACGCCGTAGGACAGCATCGATTCCAGCAGCGCAGGCCAACGAACGAGCACAGAGCAAATCGCCAGGGAGGTTTTCTGTTTAGGGCTTTGCGTGAGGCAGGGGTTAGCGTTTAGGGTTTAGGGTTTAGGGTTTAGGGTTTAGGGTTTAGGGTTCTAGGGCATCCAGCACTCTGAAGTCTCCTCTTCAACCTGCCGCTTAGCGAGCTTAGAGAAGCGCTTGTGCCTCGCTGGCGAAGCGTGTCTGGGCACGCGGATGGGGAAGCCGCACGATGATGAGGCACCCGCTCTGGGAAGTTGGAGGTTCGAGGGTTTAGGGTTTAGGGTTTAGGGCTAGGGTTTAGGGCGTAGGGTTTAGGGAGGTAGAGGGTTGAAGTTTCCAGGTTCATGAGTTGGGATGAGGGAGAAGGCTCTTCATAGGCATTCCAAGGCGTAGGGATTCCTGGGCTTAGTGTTCAGGGTGTGCGGGGTTAGGTGCTGCTGTCGTATAAGTTGAGCTCCCAAAGCTCTCAACACTTCCAGGGTTTGGGATTTAGGGTTTTCGGTTTAGCTTGTACGGTTTAGGGTTTAGGCTTTAGGGGTCAGGGTAAGGTTCAGCGATGCACATGCATGATCATGCATGTCTTCGTCTTAGCTGCAAAAAATGAGAAAGCTCTGCGCGCCCTCGTTTTCATCGACGCCTCCACTGCGCACCCTCCCTAAGGGTCCATGTACCTGAATAGGGATACTTGGGCCTTAACGTACTTGCTATGTATGGACTTTGCGGCCCAAGTATATAATAATTAGGTACATGGACCCTTAGGGCCAAAAATGGGCCCACAAATCCATGCCCCAGTGAAACCGAACTCTGAAGCCGTGAACCCAAACTCCAGGCTGTCCGGAATGGCCTGAAAGTATTCGTCGGCGGCCTTCCAGATCAGACGCAAGAGTAACAGGGCTGCAAGTTCTGTGGGGGCAGATTTAGGGTTTAGGGTTTAGGGTTTAGGGTTTAGGGTTTAGGGCTTATAGGCTTCTTTAGGGCTTGCAGGTTTTTGGGTTTGTTGAAATAAATAGTGTTGTCGGGTGTATGGGCTCGGGTGCGTAGGGCAGCCCCAGATTCGGGCCCCTGTGTGGGTTTCAGTTATGATGCAGGCCCTTGTTGCATTGCTGTGACAGAAGATCGAAGACACAAGAGAGAGAGAGAGAGAGAGAGAGAGAGCGAGAGAGCTGGCCCATCGGTCTTGGTTGAGGGCCAGGGTTTCGGGTAAGTGGGCTTTGAACTAGTGTTTACGGCCTTTGGGGGTTATGCAGCGCAGTACGCTCTGAGACCCCGTCACCCGGTAGGCCCACAGGCCCATCAAGAAGGGCAGGGTGGGTGCACTGGGGGTTGAGCGAGGGTTCAGGGCTTAGGGTTCAGGGGTTGGGGTTTAGGGTTTAGGGTTTAGGGTTTAGGGTTTAGGGTTTAGGGTTTAGGGTTTAGGGTTGAGGGTTGAGGGTTGAGGGTTTAGGGTTTAGGGTTTAGGGTTTAGGGTTTAGGGTTTAGGGTTTAGGGTTTAGGGTTTAGGGTTTAGGGTTTATGGACTTTATCGGGCTTTAGGCTTTAGGGTTTAGGAAGCCTGCAAGTTTATTTTTTCTGTCGGGTTCAGGCTTCAGGAACTTTAGGGTGCTGGGATGCAATTTTGAGGCGCCAGATCAAAAGGCTTTCGGCTTTGAGCAGTGCCCTTCACCCAAAAACCTGAACCTCCCAGCAAGGGTTGAAATCTTAAACCTCAAATCCCGAGCCCTACACCCCAAACCCTACACCCCAAACCCTACACCCCAAACCCTAAACCCCAAACCCTAAATCCCAAACCCTAAACCCCAAACCCTAAACCCCAAACCCTAAACCCCCAACCCTAAACCCTAAACCCTAACGCCCCTAAAGCCCCGAAAGATCGGCCCTCCAACGCCCACGCGGCCGCACCACCGAGGCAAGCGCTGGGCCAGCACTTCTCGAAGCGGCTCGGCCTTGATTAGGGTTTAGGGTTGAGGGTTGAGGGGTTAGGGTATAGGGTTTGGGCTGTTTAGGGTTCGGGGGGGGGGGGGGGTTAGGGTTTAGGGTTTAGGGTTTGGGTTTAGGGTTTAGGGTTTAGGGTTCAGGGTTCAGGGTTCAGGGTTCAGGGTCTTTCAATTGGTCTTTGTTAAAGGCTTTAAAAAGGGTCTTTGGTCTAGGGTGTGTCGGGTCTTTGTTGCTTTTGGCTTTGCCGGACTTATGCGGTTTATAGATTTGGAGTTTTAGGGTTTATAGATGCTTCAGGTTTGGGTTTAAGGTTTCAGGGCGGTTTAGGGCTTGAGCGTTTTGGGCTTTAAGGGTTTACAGCTTTAGCAACTATGTGTACAGGGTTCACCCTAAGCCCTAAGCCCTAAAGCCTAAACCCCTACAGGGTTTAGGGCTCAAAGGCTTTAAGGTTCACGGGGTGAGGGTTTACGCGGAGAGCCGAAGCCCAATACCTTCCAAGGAATCTGCACGCATTCAGACGCTAAACCCTAAACTCTAAATCCTAAACCCTAAACCCCAAACCTTCTACCGAGAAACCTTCTGCCTTTAAGCCTTCTACCTTTAAACCCTAAACCCTAAACTTCTACCTTTAAACCTTCTGCCTTTAAGCCTTCTACCTTTAAACCCTAAACCCTAAACCTTCTACCTTTAAACCTTCTGCCTTTAAGCCTTCTACCTTTAAACACTAAACCCCGTGAACTTGGGGCATTGGCCGACCCTCTGGGCCCTGGGGAATTTGAGGGGACTAGGCGCCGCTTCATGGAAGGCTCATGGGTTTAGGGGTTTTAGGGTTTAGAGTTTAGCGTTGAGGGTCGAGGGTTTAGGGTTTAGGGTTTGGAGTTTAGAGTTTAGAGTTTAGGGTTTAGGGTTCGGCTGATCGCTTGGCGTCTAGAGTTATATGGCTACTTCTCTAAATTATGGTGCTTTTGGGGTTCGTATTATAATAAGGCGGCCCCAAATATTTTCGGGTACTCAATCAGGGACCATAACTTGTATTTTTGAGAACTGACCATGTAGGTGTGGAATCTATACTTCCGAGCTGCTTGGTATCGTCTGGGCACTCCTGGATCACCCTATCCCTGAACCCCCCAGCTCCCCCCCCACACCCCGGACTTAGGCTGGTTCGGGTTTACAGGATGATCTGGTAAAGGCTCCATGTCTCGTACATCCAAGGTACGGGCACGTGGAGAACGTGATCGTCTGCCCACCCAAGGACAGAGCCACGTTACTTTCGTCGGTTTGTTGGCCAGCCATGGGCCTGTTACCCTAAACCCCAAACCCTACTTTAAACCCTAACTTTGTTAATGACCCACGAAGCTGAACGAGTTGTCACCCCCGCCCACGCCCACGCCTTCTCTCACGGCCATTTTCTGGAAGGAAGGGGCAGAAGTGAAGAAGGCGCCATACGCCTTCGCCTCCTGCCTGAAGCATCAGACTCGAGCCGTTGTGAAAAGTAAGATCTAAAACCCTGGTCATCGATAGTATTGGAGCTGGGCTTGTTACGGCTCGTTCTGCATAGATACTTAATAATACAAAGGTCCAGGTTTTGGGTTGACCCATCTTTTCAGCACCTGTGGACGCCGCACTTCTGAGAACTCCGTCTGTGCAGCGTTCTCGGCTGAGCTTGCTTCTTGTGCCGGGTCGGGGGTACCCCCCTACACCCTGAACACTCGGTGCGCTTGGGGCTTAGCAGGCCCTGGGGCCGTTTCGGGTAGTTTCATGGGCCCTCAATATGGTCCCAGTTTCATGGGCCATCAGGTCCCTTACCTCCCTTAAAGGGGTTCTGAAGTATGGGCTCTTGGTTGTATAGGGTATATAAGGGTCTATAAGGGGTGCCGTTGAAGGGCCGATACTAAGGGGCCATGCAACTACCTAATAGTTTGTTGTTCCCTGTTGTGTGTGGGTCTTGGGTAGTTTAGTGTAGGGGATGGGTGTTTCGATGAGGGGAGTGCGTTAGTGCTAGAAGCACCCAGGCGCGCACGCTGAGTTGAAAGAACCCTGAACCCTGAACCCTGAACCCTGAACCCTCTACACCCTATCACATAAGCCTATAGACCCTAAGCCTTAAACCGTACGCCCTAAACCCTAAGCCCTAAATCCTAAACCCTAAACCTTAAACCCCCCCCCTGCTATCACTCCGCCCTCGCCTCGGCCTTGCGTGTTCAGGGTTCCGCGGCTCATGCTCATGTACAGCTAAGTGATCCCGCCATAAGGCGGCCTCTTTTAGAGGTTAGGGTGGTGGAGCCCCAACGACTGATAGCGCAGGGTTCTCAAACCAAAACCCCAAAAAACAAACTTTCGGTTTTCGGCAGCCTACTCTTACGACCGTGTTCGATTTCCTCCTCTGTTAACTTGTAGTTTACTTTTGGTGCAATAGGTTTATACCGATGGTTGAAGGGTATACCTTGTATTTACCTGGGGACGGAGGACGGGGCGGAGGTCCAACGGGCCGAGGCAACCAGCAAACCTTCAGGAGAATGTTAGAGTACCAGGTCGGACTATGTGCGGGGTTTGGGTTTCGCGCTAGAGTTTCTCAACCTTAACCCGAAACCCTCATTTTGCCTTGGACCTAGGTCACCTTCAGATTCGCCGCCGACGCAGATTGTGCCGTCGTCGTCCTTCGTCGGTCTTGAAGTTAACTCCTGAACCCCAATAAGCCCGAAGACCTAGGACCTGGCACTTACCTGGACACAGTTAAGAAGGGTCTACGGCTGCTCGTTCAGTGTGGGTTGAAAATACTAGTTACTTACTTTCTGTGAGGCCCAATGTAGGAACAAGTAATCTTTCTTCTTAACTGTCATTGGGGCACTACATCATCATGTTTGGAAGGGGACACCCTCGCTTGCTTGGGGTACCCAAGTTTCCGTTGGTTCGCGCCATGCGCCCCGAAACCCTAAGCCCCCTGAACCCGAAGCCCTACACCGCCGAACTCCTAACCCCAAAGCCCTCATCCCGAATCAGCTGCGTGGGACATGCCTTACCCTGAATGGTCAACATCCCGAACACCCCACCAGAAACCTCAACCCTCAAAGCCCAGACTCGGAACTCCAATCGTAAGAGGCTTCAACCTCAACCTACTACATGCTCAACCCTCAGCTTCAAGCCCTGAAGAGCCCTAAACCCTAAACCCCAAACCCTAAACCCCAAACCCTAAACCCTAAACCCTGGATCCCTCAGCCCCTCCATTTGAGAAGGGGCCTCCCCCGCCCCCCCCCCCGGCCCCCAAAGCCGAGGACCCTCAGAATTTCCCGGGTGCCAGCAAGCCGCTGACCATGAGCTTCGCCGCCCGCAAAGGATGGGAGCTTCAGCTGCAGAACCTTCGGGGGGTTTTAGGGGTTTTAGGGGTTTTAGGGGTTTTAGGGGTTTTAGGGGTTTTAGGGGTTTTAGGGATTGGTGTTTAGGGTTTCGCGTTTAGGGCTTAGGGGTTTAGGGGTTTAGGGCTTAAGGCTTAGGTTTCCTAAAGGGGTAGAAATCCCAAGCCCCTTGGTCCCCAACTCCCTGAACCTCCACACCCTAAACCCTAAATCCTGAACCCTGAACCCTGGATTTAAGGGTTTGGGGTTTAGGGTTTAGTGTTTAGAGTTTCGGGTTTAGGGGTATTTAGGCTTTAGGCCAGGCTCCAGCCCGGAATTCTCACTCTTGAATCCGGAACAGAAAGCCTGTCAACTGAGGACGGCAGCCGAGACAACGGGCTGCTTGGCAGCGTACACTCAGCCTAGAATTTTACAAGCCCCGCAGCAATACAAGCCCTGCACCAAAAAACCCTAACCCCAAACTCGAAACCCTAAACCCTAAACCCTGAACCGCAAGCCCTAAACCCTAAACCCTAAACCCTAAACCCTAAACCCTAAACCCTAAACCCTAAACCCTAAACCCTAAACCCTAAACCCTAAACCCTAAACCCTAAACCCTAAACCCTAAACCCTAAACACTAAACCATAAACCCTAAACCCTAAACCCTAAACCCTAAACCCTAAACCCTAAACCCTAAACCCTAAACCCTAAACCCTAAACCCTAAACCCTAAACCCTAAACCCTAACCCTAAATACCCCTAAGCCCCGGAGTCCAAAGATCATATCACTACAAAGCTCACTCCGCCGACTCCTGTGCCCCCTACCACAACCCAAAGCCCCAGCCCTTGAGCCCTTAGTGGACCCCCTCAACCCTACATCCTCAAACCCCTGACAGGGTTGAAGGCATGAGCTTCCCCCTAAAAGCCCCCCCCCCCCTGCACCACCCTAAATCCTCAAACCCTTGAACCCTTAAGCCCTGAACCACCCTAATTAAGCCCTAAACCTAAATTTTGAAATTCAGGTTCAAAGTCCAAATTAAAGATCTATTTTCAGTTGTGGCGCGTGAGAGTTTGAGAATCCAGATCCAGTCAAGGCTTGTCCATCCCGAAACCCTAAATGCCTTTGTAAGCCCGAAGCCTTCAACTGAGGCAGGGGGATCCTTGCAAGATCTTCGTGGGTGGCCGCGGGCCTCAGCTTGCTGTTGGTTTTCGGGGGGTTTGGGGATAATTATTGCTTGCCCTAAACCCTAAACCCTAAACCCTAAACCCTAAACCCTAAACCCTAAACCCTAAACCCTAAACCCTAAACCCTAAACCCTATACCCTAAACCCTAAACCCTAAACCCTAAACCCTAAACCCTAAATCGAGGCTTTGGTGTAGAAAGCTTCTGCTCACCGAGGAATCAGCGATAGGGACAGCGAGGAAGAGATCGGAGATTTCTTCTCCCAGTGGGGCCTCGCCCGGCCCTTGGGAAGACAGTGCTGTCAAAAATCCCCCAAACCCGAATTCCCGAACCCTGAACCCCACCAAAACCCTAAACCCTACATCGCCCAAACCCTAAACTACCTTTTCGGGTTCAACCTGGTACACCTAAGAGTCTAAGATGCGCCCAAATTCCACGAAGGCTTCTCTGGAAGATCCCTCAAGCCCTTGCCGAACAAAACCGACATCCTATAAGCCCCAAGCAACTACCGTAGGAGGAGTCGCAGGTCGAATTTCCTGTAGGATTGGGGCTTAGGAGCTTTGGGGGGGTGTAGGGTTGAGACTTTAGAGTTTGGGGACATTTTGGGGTTTGGGTTGGGAAGCCTTTTTGAAGAAGCTGCAGGTCGAACGAGTTAGTACGTCAGGTTTCGGCAGTTTGGGTGGTCGAGTATTTGCAGTAAAGTTTCGGGGCGTAGGGTTTAGGGCTCAGGGTGTGGCGGGGTTGGGGTTTGGTGACTTGGGAGCGCAGGGGTTCAGGGACCATAAACCTCAAACCCTAAACCCAAGCTTAGGCATCAGATTCGGAGGGTTTCAAGGCTCTCCAAAGAACGGGACGCGCATGCCTAAACCCAACAACACCCCGAAGCCCCAAAACCTTGGCCCTCCCGAACCCCAAACCCTTAACGCTAAAACCCTAAAAACCTCAAAGCCTTAAACTCTCAACCCTCAAATGCCCTAAAACCCCGGAACCAAATCCTAAACCCTAAATCCTAAAGCCCCAAAACCTCACACCCTATCAAAAAGCTAAACCCGAAAGGCCTAAAACCCTAAAGCTGCACAACCCTGAAACCCTAAATCCTAAACCCGAAACCCCCAAAACCTGAAATCCTCCTTGGCAGAGTGTTGCAGGAAACCCTAACCCCCAAACCCCAAAACCCCAAACCCTAAGTTCTAAACCCTAAGCCCCTAAACCCCAAAACCCTAAAACCCTAAAACTCTAAAACCCTAAACCCCTAAAACCCTAAAACCCTAAAACCCTAAAACCCTAAAACCCTAAAACCCTAAAACCCTAAAACCCTAAAACCCTAAACCCTAAAACCCTAAAACCCTAAAACCCTAAAACCCTAAAACCCTAAAACACTAAAACCCTAAAACCCTAAAACCCTAAAACCCTAAAACCCTAAAACCCTAAAACCCTAAAACCCTAAAACCCTAAAACCCTAAAACCCTAAAACCCTAAAACCCTAAACCCTAAACCCTAAACCCTAAACCCCAAAAGCCCTCGACCTTCCTTGGCCAGGTCGCCTTAGTCTACCGGGACAAAGCCAACTGGGGAGCTCGGGCACAACAGTGATGGAGACCGGAGCCGGGGTTTAGGGTGTAGAGTTAAGGGTGTAGAAATTCAGGGTTTAGGGTTTAGGGTTTAGGGTTTAGGGTTTAGGGTTTAGGGTTTAGGGTTTAGGGTTTAGGGTTTAGGAGGGGATCTAACTTTCTTAGCGCTTAGTAGGCATCTCGGTCTGCAGGGCTGAAGGCTGAGGGCCTGATGTCCTTGTGGTGGTTGCGAGCTTCAGCAAGTAGAAAGCTACTAAATGCAACCTCATGTCACCCTAAACCCTAAGCCCTAATCCCTAAACCCTGAACCCTAAAGTGGGCAGGAGGAGACAAAGGTAGCTCTGCTTTTTTGCTTGGCGCCATCGTCGTGATGCCTCCCCGAGCTCTACTAAACTCCAGCAGGCGTTCCTGACATGCACCTACACATTTACCTTATGCCCTCTCAACTATGAAGCCCTGCAACCCGATGAAACCTACTCAGCCCGAAGCCCTGAACCCTGAACCCTAAACCCTAAACCCTAAACCCTAAACCCTATCCCCTAAACCCTAAACCCTAAACCCTAAACCCTAAACCCCAAACCCCAACCCCAAACGCGTCTTCTTGCACTAGGAGGTCGAGGTTGCTAACTGTCGTGGTGCTTAGGCCCTTGAAGGTTCTGAGCTCCAGGGTGTGTTGAATTGAGGGTAAAGTGCTTAGGGCTGAATTGTTGCTTCATGGGGTTTGTGGGGTTTTTGGGGTTTGCAAGGTTTACAGTTACAGGGCTTGTAGGATTTCAGGTAGTGCTTATAGGCTTTTTTTGGGGCTTCATAGGGTTTATCGGGGTTTGCGCGTAGCCATCAATTCCATCCCCGCTTTGCTGTGTAAGAAAACAATCAAGAGACCTATGGAGTCCCGTTGTTTAGGTGTCTCTCCTGAACATCTTCAACACGAACACAAGACTCGCCTCAATACTGGCCACCCTAAAGCATAAACATCTTCTTATACCCTCGAAAACTTCAAAAGGCTTGAATTCTCGCTGAGCTCAGGATATGTCCACTACGCCACGAAGGAGGGAGCCTCGCGCGTCCTCGAAGAAGACAGGGTGCTCTTCCAGAGGCCCGTCTTTTTTTGGGGGTTTAGGATTGAATCCAAACTTGAACTGATTCCCAGGAGGAACATGAGTTTTCAGGCCCGAGAATGGATGTTTTCATGGCAGTGGTCTCCAAATTCAGGGGCTTCAATACTTCGGGTACTTCATCTCAGAGCAGGGTCTCTGCTCGCACGAAAGACACCGACACAACATTTTCTCCGCCATGGCGGGATCTGCGGATGTCGGCGTTTCTGAAATTGGTGTCCCTTTAAATTCCAGTCCTTGATATAGGGCCCGCAACAACCCAAAACGGTGGGACCCATGATGTTGAGAATCCGCATTGAGATCTGCAGCGCTTTTGCCAAGTTTGCAGGAAGACAGTGCTGCGTGGATTCTTGTCGTCTCTGATTGTTCCGATATGTCCATGACATCTGCAAGATCTGGCTCAGAAACCGCAACTTGCAAAACTGTTATCAAGTCCAGGAGTCCGCTATTCCTTGACAGCATGTGCGTGTTGTGTTACAGGTATTAATGCTACTAGTCATAGCAATCATAGCAACACTGATAAGAAGAACAATAAGAACAGCAACTATAACAAGTACAAGACCCTCGTCATGGTATCAAAAATCATACTGACATTAAGTAGGCGTGTTTGGCCACCGGCAAGCCAGAGCCCAAATGGGCAC
The DNA here is from genome assembly GCA_905221605.1 of Symbiodinium natans. Taxonomy (NCBI): domain Eukaryota; class Dinophyceae; order Suessiales; family Symbiodiniaceae; genus Symbiodinium; species Symbiodinium natans. Next base: position 387,571 of record CAJNDS010000846.1, on the reverse strand, counting down.
CTATCCTCGGTGTTGCAGATGCCACACAGACGTGAAGACGGGCTGGGCAGCCGTCCGGGAAACTTTGGTGATTGTTGAAGTTGTTTTCAATAGCACTCTTCATAATGTTCTTTAGTCATATGTTTTTTTGGATATATTAATGACCTTCTTCGATTCCAAGATCAGAAGGGTTTCGGGGAGGGTGTGGCGAGGTGGGGCAGCTAAGCAAAGGCGAAGTAAGTAGGCCTCATCTGGCCCTCTTCTTGCTCGTTACTTAGAACGTGTCCCACAACCTTTGTGATTTGGCGTTTTAAGTTTTAATATTTAGAGGACAAGGCAATTTACCCTAAGCCTAAACCCTAAACCCTAAACCCTAAGCCCTAAGCCCTAAACCCTAAACCCTAAACCCTAAACCATGGTCCTGGCCTAGGAAAGCAGTGGATGGTGGACTTGGATAAAGGATGCATCACTTCAGTGGGATGCAGTCTCCAAGCAATTGGTCACAGTGGGGAGCTCGGTTTGGTCCCAGGGTGATGGCAGTCAAGAACCTTTGAGGACGTACTGCCAAGCATGCTGGAAGGGTTGGGGCAAGCTCGTCAAGCCGGGTTGCAAATATGAGCTGAGCAGCTCGTGTGAACAACTTGCTATTCAGCTGAAGGTCAAGTTTCTATTTGGCCCTTATCACAGCCAACCCTTCAAGTGCACTCTGTGTGGCAGCTTCTTCAGCAACAGAACTTTGGAGACGCATCTGCGGCAGCATCATGATGAGAGCCAGCAGAGTGCCAAAGATGCAGGCGCGGAAGTTCCACCACCTGTCATCTACGTTCCTGGCTGCAGCGAATGCAGCGTCAGCAACAGAATCAAGGGCATTTATGTGTCGTCTGAGTTGCATAATGGGAGGCCCCTTTACAGGAAAGTGAGGCAGGAAGGGTCGGATGTTGCGGACGTGGCCATCTACTACCATGACCCCAACAACGGAAAGTGGTACATCGGAGGCCCGCCCGACGCAAATCCCTTGGTAGCTTATGCTTTCAGCAGCAGTAGAGCTTTCGCGCCGGGTGGCGCGCCACTGCCACTGTGGGGCTGGTGGGTGCGCGCAGGTGAGGGAATGTGGGTTTTTAATGCCATGAGAATAATTGCCATGACCAGTCTGGACCAGCCACTCTTCAATGAGAAGCATGTGTCAGGTGTCGAGGTCATTTGGCAGTTCTTGGCCGGTGATGATGGCTGCAGTGAGGACTGGCAACCTGTAAGTCAGGAGATGCAAGCAGAGCTCGAAAAGCACTGGGCAGAAGGATGGAAAGGGGAAAACGGTTCAGGCACCTTCCTCGTCAAGACGAAGGAGGGCACTTACAGCATCGACTGCCGCAATATGGCCCAGCGGAACTTGAGCACGCAGCGCAGGTGTCCGATAAGGAGGGAGCACAAGTTTACTCCAGCAATTCTGCAGAGAATGCTTGCAAAGCAACAGAGCCTCCAACGCGAGATCGAGACCCACCTTACTGAGAGGGAGCAGTTAAATGCCAAGGTAGCAGAGTTGGAGAAAGAGAACAGCAGGTTGCAGTCTGTTCGACTAGAGTTTGCCAGCAAGCTAGCAGAGCAGGAGCCCTGGCGAATGGGCCGCCAACTGGACCTGGGCTTTCGTGTGGCGCTTCCGGAGGGGGATGGATTGTTTTCCTCGCTGCAAGCTGCAATTCGCAGGGCTTGCCCCGATGATCACCATGGTGATTGCAATGTGGCCAGGCAGATCACAATTACTGGGCTGGAGCACATACGCAACCTTCGCCTATGGAAGAACTACGAGTTTCGCAAGGAGCAGTTGCGGAAGGAGTTGGAAGGCAAGCGTGTTCACTGTGTGACAAGCGCACTCTCTGCATGCGAATGGTCGCAGCTCGAGCCCGGGCTGAACGAGACTGGGCTATTCTGAAGAGATGCTGTTTTCAGCCTTTATTTTACCAAGATCCATAAAGATGATGATATCAATGAGAACTTCCATTCGTTATACCAAAAGTAGTGGCAAATCCACAAATGTTAAATTCTTCCCCACTGCTATTGCTATTGCTACTGCTAGTGCTATTGTTATTGCGATTGCTGTTGCGATTGCTATTGCCATTGCTATTGCTATTGCTGCTCCTCCTCACTGTCCATTCTCGTGCTGAGTCCAGTCCACCAAAGGAGATCATAGCACTACATGGCACCTCGCCAGAGAATATTGACCTGATTGCAAGTTTCGGCTTTGACGAGCGCTTGTCCCGGGAGCAGGGGCTTTATGGCCAGGGCATCTACTTCACAGATCAGAGTTGCAAAGCCTTCCAGTACTCCGGGGCACCGCGGCAGCTGGCCGGCTGTATCATCATCACTCGTCTCCTACTTGGGCTACCACACTTTGCACAAGGACCTCTCAAGGGAATCAAAGTGGAGCCCTTGCAAGACTTCTCGGATGTCTCCAAGGGGCGAGTAAACTCTGTGATCGTCAACCCCGGCACGCTTCGGAGCGCCTCGCAGACGCAGGTGCACAAAGAGTTTGTGATTTTCAATGGCGCCCAGGCTTATCCAGAGATGATCATCCATTTTAAGGTCTGATCCTCCGAGGTGGAGCCTGTAGTGAGTCCACAGAGGACACGGAATCAACACTGCACTTGCTACTCGTACTGTAGCTGACTTGATGACTTGACCGTGCGCATGAAAAGCTGGCATCTTGCAGAGAGAGAGCCTGATTATGACCCAATGTTAACTCCGCCTGATCGTCCTCTGCCGAAACCCTAAACCCTAAACCCTAAACCCTAAACCCTAAACCCTAAACCCTAAACCCTAAACCCTAAACCCTAAACCCTAAAGCCTAAAGCCTATAGCCTAAACCCTAAACCCTAAACCCCTAACTAAACCGTAAACCCTAAACCCATGGTTCCACCCTCCACAAGTCTCCTACCCCGAGCAAGCCCCAAAACAACCTATTGGAGTCGTCACTGCCGCAACGTCCAGTCAAACCCGCTAGAAACCGCTGGTTAAACTATGCATGAACCTTCAAGGAGGTTGGACCCTACACCCTATATTCAGGGTTTTCAAGTTCAAGTGATGATGACAGGATGAGGTTTGACAGTCCCGGCACGATTGAATCCATCAACCATCCAAAACAATGCCGTAGACCAAGAAGCCTGCGCCTACCCTACACCTCACTAGGAAGGCCCATGCGGCATTTTGTGTTTTTACCATATTGGGTTTAAGGGGATCAGCTTCAGGAATATATTTTTCAGAGGGTTTTGAGGGCCATCCGAGCTCAAGCTGCAAAGCAAGACCCTAAAGATAAACCCGACACTCAACCTCGAAGCAGCGCGAAGCAGCCCGAAAACCCCCCCTCCCTCCCTCTGGTCCTCTCTTCTTGCATCCTGTCAGGCGGTCACTGGAGGTCAAGAAGGCGCACGCAGGGTTTCAGGACGTGAGGGCTGCTCTTCTCGCCCGGAAGGGCTGAAGTTTAGCTAGCGGAGTTGTCATGGAACAGCCAGTGTTTGTGTGTGTGGCCCTCAACCCCATGCACTAAAGTCTTGTTCTTCGTAATTAGTTGGATGGATTGTGCTGGGCAGGGACACCTAGGGGCCCCAATCTAGGGGCTGATGCTGTTGACCCACCTGCGGCAAAGGTTTGGGGAATTCAGGGGCTGTCGCTCCTAAACCCTAAACGCTAAACAACTCCAAACCCTAGGGGTTTAGGCTTCAGGGCTCGCATGAAGAGCATGAAGAGGCCACGCGCTTCAGCACCCTCAGTCTCTACAGCTCGCAAGACCCAGACTCAACCCTAGACTCGCAGACTTCACACCCAGATTCAACCCTAAGCTCTATACCCTGAACCCTAAACCCTAAACCCCTAACCCCTAAACCCTAAACCCTAAACCCTAAACCCTAAACCCTAAACCCTAAACCCTAAACCCTAAACCTTCTAGACCCCGAAAGCCCTGCAGTTCTGCGCTTAAGCCACCAGGCCACCGACTCACGCCGCCCGGGCGAGGCCCACGCCCCGGAAAATCACATGTTCAGTCTGTTGAGTGTCTAAGACTCAGGGTTTAGGGTTTAGGGTTTAGGGCTTAGGGCTTAGGGTTTAGGGTTTGGGGGTTTGGGGGTTTAGGCTTTAGGACTTTAGGGGTTTGGGGGTTTGGGGGTTTGGGGGTTTGGGGGTTTGGGGGTTTTGGGGGTTTTGGGGCTTAGGCTTTAGGCCTTTAGGGTTTAGGGTTCAGGCTTTAGGGTTTTAGGGCTTAAGGCTTTGGGGTTTTCAGGGCTTTATGGTTCAGGCTTTAGGGCTTTAGGGCTTTAGGGCTTTAGGGTTTGGGGTTTTAGGCTTTTGTGTTTCAGGGCTTTAGGGTTTGGGTGATGTCCCATGCAGACAGGCGTGGTCTCGTCACAGGAGGCAAGTTTCAAATGCCCAAGGAGTTCTTAGTTCTAGCCCTAAACCCTAAACCCTTAACCCTAAACCCTAAACCCTAAACCCTAAACCCTAAACCCTAAACCCTAAACCCTAAACCCAAAACCCTAAACCCTAAACCCTAAACCGGGTACCCTATACATCATCCTGTGCATGAGCTAGGTTCTCCTTGCATGATCATCCTTTAACAAGGAGTATAAGGTACCTCGCCTAATCACTATGAGGATTAGGAGGAAATTCCCCAAACTCTAACCCTGAACCCTGAACCCTACTATCTCCTAAACCCTAAGCCCCAAACCTAAACCCTCATTTGCCAGGACGAAAGAAGTGACCTGCTGTCGCGTGCTGTGGCAAGGCAAAGTTGCTGCTGGGAGGATTCCAGGCTAAGGGTTCAAGGAGGGTTTTGGATAGTCATGGTTGTGAGCTTAGGGTTTAGGGTTTAGGGGTCCTACAATCCCCAACCCCAAAACCCAAAGAGCCTCAACCCCAAGCCCTCAAGACTCTGACTTTGTGGAGACCTACAAGAACCCAGGCGCAATCAAGGAAGTCATTATCCTTTCAGAATTTCCGTGATATGGAGTAGAGGATTTGCCTTAAGACCCGATAAACCCCAGTGGTTTGGGGTCTAGGGTTGTCCCCTTGAAATTCCGCAAACCCTAAACCTTAAACCCTAGACCCTATATATAGCAAGCCCAAATGAGTGTACGGTTTGGCATCAACACACATCATAAAGCGTGCTTAGGGCTGAGGTCCTTGCGGATTGGGCTTCGAGGGCTTGGGTCGTTAAGGTGCGTTTTGGCAGTTTGGGATTGTTGGCGGGCAGGCATTTGTGCAGGGAATAGGGTTTCGGGGTCGAGGGCTGCGTTGCAAGCCTCGGCGCGTCAGCAGAAGCGCAGCTCAGAAAGTTTGCTCAAGTACAGCGTCGGCGTACAATCGACCAACCTGTCACAAGCTGGCCGCATAAAGCCCTGACACCTGAGCCCTGAACCCTACAACGCCCCAAACCTTGCACAGGAAGGCATCCCGTCAGGTCCCCTAAACCCTAAACCCTAAACCCTAAACCCTAAACCCTAAAGTCCTATCTTACACCCTAGTACGCCAAGAGCCTGCACCTCTTGGCTCCACATGAGTGAGAGCATCCCTACTTGGAGGTTCATGGTACTTCTTAACCAATTAGAACTGTACTTATGACCACAATAGGGCACTTAAGGGGCTTATAACTGGGGTACCAATACAGTTCTGATTTGTTGATAAGTACCATGTACCTCCAAGTAAGCCCATTCTCCCCAAGCCCTATCAACCTGCAATCCCGGAAGCCGCCCTGAAACCCGAGAGACCCCTCCAGACAAACAGAGCTGCCATGGGATTCCGCAAGCTCTTTGTGGAAACCGTGAAGGTCCGGGGTAATTGAAGAAGTATAAGCCCTAAACCCTAGGCTCTCAACCCGAAACCCTAAGCCCTCAGCCCTAAGCCCTAAACCCGAACCCTAAGCCCCAAAACCCTACACCCTAAACCGTACATCCCCAAACAAAGGTAGGTGACTGGGACCATTGTGATGACGAGGCTTCGAGATGTATTACTAGAGAAGGGTCATGGACAGCTACCAGGTGTGTAGGGAAAGTTCCCCATACATACGTATACACATAGACACATAAATATACAATTATTATGACATATACATATATATATATGCTACCCCCCCCAGCGACCTACCCTTTTTAGGCCTTTTTTAGGCCTTGTTAACAAAAAACAACAACGAAGGCCCAAAAGTCGCGTAGTAAATCACCGGGTAATGAAGGACAGTTACTGGCACACCCACCTCACAGACCCCGATAAGCCAGCATTGGATTAATCTACATTTTGAATCTGAAGCGGACAATGCTGTTTTTAGATGTCTAGATCTGTGTTTTTTCTATGCAAATTGTGCGTTTAAAGGCAATTAATGTTTTGTTGAGCAACTAACTCATTTATACAATTGTGTTTGTACGAGGCAATGTATTAATCAAATAGTGAAACATTTTTCTTGATTCTATGCGAATTTAACTACTAGAGCAATTATTAAGCAAATAGCCCAATTTGACTCAAGTGAATACTATTTAAAGGACCATACTCAAACACATACGAAATATGCACTAACGGAAATGGAAGCGGTTTTACCTACATAACAATGAAACAAAGATTGCTGAAGTATTCAATAAAGACAACTTATATATTATGTTTGAAAAGCACAAGTTGCATAAGCAAGCTTAAAAATGCACAATAATGGAACTAGAAGCGGTTCTACTTACATAACGATGAAGATGTCTGAAGTATTCAATAAAGACCACTTATATACTATGTTTGAAAACACAACTTGCACAATCAGGCTTAAACAGTGCACAAGAATCCTAGAAAAGTACTTAGTGAAGGCCATACACAAGCAAATTCACAAATACAAAAAAGCATCCAAAAGCGCAAGCTTTTCAGGAGAATCTCTGGTGAAGTTTGGATTATAGGGTTTTGGGGTATCCCTGGACGAGTAGGAGTCACTTTTCAAGCAAACAATTCTAAGCAATAAATGCTTTTCTCAAGACAAGTATTGCAAATGCTGTTTCTAGATAATTCATCGCTTTTACCAGGCAAATATTACCCATGCGAATTTAGCTACCAGAGCACCAAGTAATGGCTGAATAAGGTCTACTACACTTGAGTACAACCAAAAGATGCACTAAACACTAGTTGAAAAAGAAGCGAAGCGGTTCTACGTGCATAATAACGAAACAAATAGTTCTGAAGCACTAGAAAGACCACTTGTATACTATTTCTGAAAAGCACAATTAGCATAAGCACACTTAAAAAATCGTAGTTGTTGCCTCGTGACCGTGAAGGCGAACCAAAAAGCCAAAATACCAAAACCAAAAAACCAAGAATACCAACACCAAAAAAACCAAAAAAACAACCAATTTTCCGGGACTCTTGGAGAAGCCTCATAGGGATTCCTGAGAGCTCCGCAAAATTGTTTTTTTGGTTTTGTTTTTTTTTTTTGGGTTTTTTTGGTTTTGGTATTTTGGTTTTTCTACTGTCCCTTGTATTCGATTTTAGTTGTATCCAATTTTCCGGGACTCTTGGAGAAGCCTCATAGGGATTCCTGAGAGTTCCGGAAAATTGTTTTTTTGGTTTTGTTTTTTTTTTTGTTTTTTGTTTTTTTTTTTTTTTTTTTTTTTTTTTTGGTTTTTTATTTGGTTGGTTTGGTTTTTTCTACTGTCCCGTGTATGCGATTTTAGTTGTATTTTAGTCTAGCCCTAGGAAATTACGCTTAATTGCACACCGAGTTTGCTTGCAGTGCAGCTGGGTGACTTGAGACAAGGCGAACGGGGGGGGGGGGGTACCATATATATATATATATATATATATACATACATATTATAATATAGTATAATATAATATAATATAACATAATATATATAATTATACTTTAATATAACAGAATATATGTATCTGTATGTATATGTATGCTGTGTACATATATATATATGTATATACACGTAAGAATAATTCTGCTATATATATATATGCATATGAATGTATATGTATATATATATATATGCACCTGCTCTCTCCCTCTCTCACTCTCTCTGTCTCTCTAAGCACACACACACATTTAAACCAGGGTTTAGATTGGTTAGGTGTTTCGGGGTGAGTTGCCCAAATATCGGGATGTCGGGTTACAACCAGCTCTAGCAGGAGCTGCCATACTTAAAACCTGCGGAATGAACCCTCCTGCGGTGTTTCAGGGTTTCGTGACTACAGCCTGGTTGAGAATGCACAGGTACAGAGGCATTGTGGCATTGGGCTCCCTTAACATGGTCCCTTACCCTCTTTAAAAGGTTCTGATGTATGCTTGGGTTGCATAATCGGGTATATAGGGGGCATGTAAGGGGTCCCCCTTCTAAGGGCCCGTACTAAGAGGAATCCGAGCACAGGGTTCACCCCAAACCCTACTCTACTTTGGCGACTGCTGAACCATCAACTAGAAGCTGTTCTCGGCCCAGGGCTACCGCTGGTACCATGCGGCTGGCGCATTGGCCACCGTGGGTGTCGTGCAGGGAGTCACACTGTGGGGCCTTGCAAGATCGTACCACTGGTTCTTCGCCAAGGATGAGGAGCTGGAGCGAGTAGACTGTGTAGGGTGACTTCGGGATTTCGGAATTAGGGAAGGGTAAGTGCGAAGCTTTAGACAACTTCCGAACAAAAAGTTAAGCAAAGACTAGCATGCAAAAGCCGTGGCCAACTCTGAACACACCCGAACGGACCCAGGCGGCTTCGCGAACTCCGGGCCTTTAGTCTTTAAAGGTTGTAAAGCGCCTCCACCGAAAACTCTATGGTTTAGTGTTTAGGGTTTAGGGTTTAAAGTCAGGAAAATATGTGCATTCTGTGCTTCCTGGAGCCCCTTGGAAGCTCGTCATACCATCTAACCCGCCCACCGCTCCACCTCCCCCCCAGACCGCAAAAGGAGCGCGTGAATCGTTTCGTGCAGAAGTACGGCCGGCCAACGGAATCACAACGCATGGACGCCTCTTGGCGCCAGCGCTTAGGGCTTAGGGTTATAGGGTTTTAGGGTTTTAGGGCTTTAGGGTTTTAGGGTTTTAGGGTTTAGGGTTTAGGGTTTGCCCTAAACCCTTTTCAGCCAAGGTTTACACCTGGATGGCGCCCAACTACGATGCGGGTGTAGAGCCCCTGGAGAAGGCCACAACGCCCCGACCGAGCTTGGGGGGTTGTGGGTTTCGGGTTTGGGGCTTCAGGTTGCTAAGTAGGGTTTAGGGTTTAGGGTTTAGGGTTTAGGGTTTAGGGTTTAGGGTTTAGGGTTTAGGGTTTTAAGTGTTTGTTTTGCTTGTTGTAGGATATTCAGGGCCAGGTCCTAGCTTTTCGGGTTTCGAGTCTAGTGGGGCTCCCCTTTCAGGTCCCGCGCTGTTCCCCTGGCCTCAGTCTGGGTTTAGGGTTTAGGGTTTAGGTTTCAGGGTTCAGGGTTTCGGGTTTAAGGTTCAAGTTTAGGCTTTAGGGTTAGGGTTGCCATTTTCCTGCCCCTGAACCCTAGACCCTAAACCCTAAACCTCTAGACCCCTAAATCCCTAAAGTACACCTTGGGGTTTCGGACTATGTCAGAGTTGGGTTTAGGGAAGCTGCCTAAAACCCAAAACCCCCCCTGTTGGAGGGCATCGCCAACAAGTTCCGGATGGAGTTGCTCCGCCCGGGCTCCCTGCACGGCGAGGTGCCTTGGACACAGCTTCAGTGGACTGTGTACAGGTAGGGTTTAGGGTTTAGGGTTTAGGGTTTAAGGTTTAGGGTTTAGGGTTTAGGGTACTTATACTAGCAGTCCTTGGTAGGGATTATAGTAGGGGGTGGTAGAATCCCTATGCAGGACTGTTAATTAGTACAAGGGGGAACATGCGAAGTTATAGAGACGAGATATATGCCTTAACCCTAAACCCTAAAGCCTAAACCCTAAACCGACAGGCTTGGCGATAGGCTTAATAGCCGAGGACTTGCGGACGAGGGCCACATCATGAGGTTTCAGTGTTTCAGCTGTATCTCCAGTCCCTACAAGATTGTTTTTCCCCACCCGCGGTGTGGGGTTGTTAGATTTTCAACTCAACTCTTCTCCTCGCCCGGAACTCTTCTCCTCGCCCGGTCTACTCCTCGCTCATCCCTGGAGTGGAGTGCCAAACCCCAAAGTGTCCCTGGAATGCCCAACTCTAGAGTGTCCCTGGAGTGCCCAACCCCACAGTCTGCCTGAAATCCCAACCCCAGACTTCCTGGAGTGCCCACCCCAAGAGTCTCAAACCCCGAGTCTCCCTGGAGTGCCCAATCCCGGAGTGCCAGCCCCAGAGTCTCCCTGGAGTGCCCAGTTTTCCTGGAGTGCCCAATTCAGAGTGTCCCCAGTGCCCAGCCCAATGCCCAACCCCACAGTTTCCCCTGGAGTGCCCAGCCCCAGAGTGTCCCCCGAGTATCTCTACCAAGAGAGGGTGGGGATGTTCGAAGTAAAATAATTTTCATACCTTACGCCCTGAGCCCTAAACCCTGAACCCTAAACCCTAAACCCTAAACCCTAAACCATAATGCGCTTAGGCTTCAGGGTTCAGGGTTTGTGCAACTCGTAGACTGAAAACATTGCGCTTCCTGATGTGTGGTTTGGGTCTTCCTTGAGCCGGTGTTCCTTCTGAAGCCGCTGCAGATGTAAGGGTTTAGGGTTTAGGGTTTAGGGTTGAGGGTTTAGGGTTGAGGGTTCAGGGTTTAGGGTTTAGGGTTTAGGGTTCAGGGTAGACCTACAAACCCCCGAAGCTCAAAAAGCCCCGAACAGTATATCCTCAACACACTCTAGCCGCTACCCTAGATCCTAAACCCTGTACACCCTAAGCCCCCAAACCCTGTTACTCTCTAAACCCTAACCCTAAACCTTAAACCCCAAAAGCCCTAAACCCTAAACCTTGAACCCTAAAAGCCCTAAACCCTAAACCCTCAAAACCCCAAAACACCCTCAGCCCCCTTAACCTTAGCCCTCAAAGCCCTAAACCCTGAACGTTACTAAGCCCCCTACAGACCCTAAACCGTAAACCCTTACCCCTAAACACTGAACCCCTCAGCCTCCTATGCTCGTAGGCAAAACTGCCAGGTTCTCGAAGTCGCTGTGGGAACTGGCCGCTGTTTCGAGGCCTTGGATAAGCCCCTCCCACGCATCGCTTGGTGGCCATTCGTTCGTAGGGTTTATTCGTTCGTAGGGTTTAGGGTTAGGGTTTAGGGTTGAGGGTTTAGGGTTTGGGGTTTAGGGTTTAGGGTTTAGAGTTTTTTAGGATAGGATGCTTAGGCTTAGGCCTACGTTTATGCAAGCATACACTATGGGTACATGTGAGGGGTGTGGCGTTTAAAATGCACGAAGCCTAAGCAGCACCCGAGCACACCATTCCCTGAATCCGATTTGAAGGTTCATGGGCAGGTACAAGTAAGCTGATACACAGTTACAACCGCTCATAGTCAAAGTTTTTGTTACACTGCAACCCCTGCAACCCTTTTTTCCTAAACCCTAACCTGCAAACCTCAACCATAGACCCTCAACCCCAAACCCTAAATTCTAAACGCTAAGCCTTAAATTCCAAACCCTAAATCCGAAACCCTAAACCCCAAACCCCAAAGCCCAAACCCTAAGCCTAACCTGAGGTCCAACGAGGTCCGGCGCTACGTGGGCGTGGACCTCAATGAGGCGATGCTGGCCGTGGCAAAGGTCCGGCTGCATTTTAGGGCCAAGGGATTTCTCCAGGGTTTCAGGGTTTAGGGTTTAGGGTGTTGGGTTCAGGGTTTAGGGTTTAGGGTAATTAGGGTATAGGGTGTGCTCCAATAGGTTGGGTTTCGACTGTGGGGATGGTTGAGCTGATGAATTTGCAGCGTTTTGGGGTTTGGGAGGTAAAGTTTGTAGTGCTTTAAACCCTGAATCCTTCACCCTAAACCCTAAACCCTAAACCCTAAACTTGGGGTTAGGACGTCAAGGTTTTCGGGCTTTAGGGCTTGGCTTGGGGCATGCACGGTGTGCAGGCTAAGGCTTGAGCTGAGCAGGTTGTACGACTTGGGCCTTTGGCTTCGGGATTTCGTGGTACATGCATCGCGAGCGCCTTTATCCTCTTCCCTCAGCCTCAAACAACCCAGCGATCGTGGTCCTGATCCCCTATTTGCAAAAAGCCAAGGGGGTGCAGAGTTTAGGGTACAGTGGCTGAGTTGTGCTTTGAAATAGTTTTGAATTGAATGTTACTTCTTTCCTTATACGGGAACCTATGCATAAAAACAATTCAAAGGGATTGAAGCACAACTAAGACAGTGGTCTTGGATGCTTCTAACCCATGAGGGGGGCTGATGGCAGGGTCTCCATGATGTGATAGCTTAGTCCTTAGAACTGCCCTAAAGCTTGAGCCGAGAAGAACCCAGAAATAGTGCCCGAGCGTTCTGGAGGCAAATGTCTTCTTGAAGATACTATGCAACCACAAATAAGCGCGAAATGAGTCTTACGTTGAACTTATTTCATTATGAGTTTATGAGGTTATTTCAGGTCTACTTGTCTTATGCCATTTCGGGCTTATATCGACTCTTTGGTTTAAGCTTTGTGTTGGGCAACCGTCAGGTGACCGAAAGCTTGCTGCCTTAGCTATAGGCGCGGCGTCCTTCCTACCCCCCAACACTAAGCCTGAACCACTGAACCCTACACCCCTAAACCCTACATCCCTGAACCCTAAACCCCTGAACAACCCTAAATCAGTAAACCCAAAACCCTAAACTCCCTAAACCCGAATCTCCCAAACCCTACACCGCTAAATCTGGGTCTTTGTTGGCTGTTAAGTTTACAGTTGTCCTAAACCCTAAACCCTAAACCCTAAACCCTAAACCCTAAACCCTAAACCCTAAACCCTAAACCCTAACCCCTAAACCCTAAACCCTAAACCCTAAACCCTAACCCTAAACCCTAAACCCTAAACCCTAAAAACCCGAAACCCGAAACCCTAAACCCTAAACCCTAAACCCTAAACCCTAAACCCTACACACCCCAACAAGGACCCAGTACAGACCCCTAAAGCCGAAAGCCTGCCAGGAGAAGCTCCCGGGGCGGCCTTATGAGGCCACCCTTGTGGAGGCCGATGGCCACCATCTGCCCTACCCGGCCTCTTGGGCACTACTTGGGGGTTTAGGGTTTAGGGCTAGGGTTTAGGGTTTAGGGTTTAGGGTTTTAGGGTTTAGGGTTTAGGGTTTAGGGTTTAGGGTTTAGGGTTTAGGGCTTAGGGCTTAGGGCTTAGGGCTTAGGGCTTAGGGCTAGGGTTTATGGTTGAGGGCTTAGGGTTTAGGGCTTAGAGCTTCGGGTTTAGGGCTTACGTTTGTTGATTCTATTCATAAGAAACCATAAAGATTTTTGAGAAAAATTGAATTGTCCCTTAGGGTTTCCCCTAAGCCCCTTTTGTTTGGGAATTGTTTTTGGGGAATGGGCACAGTTCTGTGAGAAGCTGCGTTGCCTAGACCCTCAAATCGAAAGCCTGCCCCAAACCCTAAACCCCAAACCTTAAACCCTAAAGCCAAGGACAACTCCTTTGATACAGTTTTCGGCTCGCTCTGCTTGTGTGCGGCTTGGCTTTATCATTATCATGCGTCGTGTTTATGGAGCTGAGGGTGTCAGGGTGCCTCGACCCCTTAACCTTGCTCCCGCCCTCCACCCACTAACCCCATACCCTACACCCTACACCCTCCCCCCCCCCCCCCCCCCCCCTTCCTCGATCCCGCCCCCCCACCCTGCTGCATGGCGTCCATGTCTCGCAGCGAGGGGCTCGAGCTCTGGACAGTGTCCAGAGTTTGCTCCAATGTATGTGGTTACTTGTAAAACCCATGTTGCAACCCACATGACGGCCACGCAACCCTTTACCATAGCCAGAACAGCATTCTCATCACACCATCCAGTGCTCAGTGGGCGTGACGGCTTGCAAGGTGCAGTCGCAGCCTTCACCCACTGAAATGGCAGACGACTTCAAGCATCAGCGCGTGGAACAAGGTCCCTGGGGCCTTGCGCTACGCTTTTGCGCTGTGCCTGAGCTAGCTCGACTGGAGTGTTGCTGTCGCGACTTCCTCTCAGATCGACCAGGCAGATTGACGAGGGCCGAGACGTATCAGCTGGCTTCGGGCACAGACCTACGTACCGTCCCTGCCTTCTTGGTGCGTGGTGCAGTCTTGCGGCTGGAAATTGCTGGAAGGGTTGACAGGTTCGAAGTCATCAACCCAATCCGTCGCGGCTTTGACTATGTCTCCCTGGATCAAGATCACTTCTTTGCGAATCGTTTCCTGAAGATCTTCATGTTACATGACGAGGCTTTTTTGCGAAGTATAGAAGTCACAGAAGTATGTCGTGGTGATCCCGACCCAAGACATCCGTGGAAAACACCAGTCATTACTTGGCACACCCGAGCACCGGCACACTGAGCACCAGCACAGACAGATGTACATATTTTGCTTGATGTAGACCCCTGATTGTTAACCCCTATTCTGTTCAGAGCTTTTATATCAGGATTCTTATGATACTGATATTACAAACCCTAAGTCACCTAATCAAGTAGGAGGTTTATCAATCAGGGAACAACATAATTTTGGCGCAGCATTTCTGAAAAAGGTTGTCTGCCGCTGGAACAGTCTGCAGCCTGCCGCGCTGCTTTTGGAACATGTGGGGGGGGCTTCCAAAAACTAGGGTTTAGGGTTCAGGGTTTACGGGTTGAGGGTTTAGGGCTTATAGGCTTTAGGGTTTAGGGGTCTACAACCATGAACCCTACTAGAGGTAGATCCGTGTTTTGGGCCCTTCAATCATGGAAACCCCCATGTCATGTGTGTATGCACGCGGGCTCCTGGGTGTTCTGGGCCCATCCGCGTCCGCCGGCCCCCGGGCGGGCCGCCGGACGCGGCCGGCCCGAGGATGGAGCAGAGATTGCTCCCCGAGAAAAAGGTCGCGGTGTTCCTGGGCATACACAGGATCATGAAGTTCATCTGTTTTTTGTTGGTATTGTGATGTCTATCTCCTCATTATTGATATTCTGATTTCTTGCTAATAAACTTCCGTTTACGATCATGACTTCCAGTACTCTTGTTACAAGCATTATAACTATTTGTCTTTGTCCTCCTCCTTCTCCTCCTCCTCCTGCATTTCTCCCTCCACGGCTGTTGCTGATGGAATATCTTAGTAGTAGCTGCGTGAGTTGGTGATGTTCCATTTGTTTGTATACTAGACTATGCTGTACACTGTATACGATATACTATGTACTATATACAGCATATAGCAAATACGTTATGTTGTATACTAATCCGGATTTCAACCCTAATCCCTATGACCCTAAACCCTAAACCCTAAAACCCTAAACCTAGAACCCTAAACCCTAGACCCTAAACCTTGAGGCTATGGAGCGACCCGCCTTGGCACTGGTAGAGATGGCCCGCGTCTGCCGACCCGGCGGAGCTTTGTCAGTAGTAAGGTTTGGGTGGTTAGGGTTTAGGGTTTAGGGGTTGTCTGCTTTAGCAGGTGGTGCTAGGGCTTTCGGTGTTTTTTGGGCCGGAATAGGATTTAGTTTCGGTGTTTGGGGTTGTAGGACTTAGTTTTGGGCATCAGGGGGTTCAGGGTTTGGGGCTTTAGGTTTAGGCTGTGGGGTTCAGGGTTTATTTACGGGGTAGGGCTCTAGGGGCTTAGCGGCCTCAGGTTGGAAAAATTAGTCTTGAGTTGTTTTTTTCTCGTGAGGCTTTGGGTTATCATGGAATGCCAATTGTACATGTACACTACACATGATCTAAAATGGGCTACCTTTACCCAGGCCCCTTTGCTACCCTAAACCCCCCCAAAACTCCCAAACCCTAAGCCCTAAACCCCAATGAGCCCTAAACCCTAAACCCTAAACCCTAAACCCCAAACCCCAAACCCCAAACCCTAAACCCTAAACCCTAAACCCTTTACTACCAAGGACAAGTTTTGCTGCTCGAGCCCGGGGTGGCCAACAGGGCTATCGAATCTTGGCCCGGTCAAGTAGGGGATTTTGTAGGGTTTAGGGTTTAGGGTTTAGGGTTTAGGGTTTAGGGTTTAGGGTTTAGGGTTTAGGGTTCAGCTTGCCAATACCAGCCACAGAGTGCATCGTCCTCCTCATTGACTGATCCCCCACTCCTGCGGTTTAGGGCTTTTATAGGGTTCAGGGTTGAGAGTTTGGGGTTCAGGGTTTGGGGTTCGGGTTTTAGGGTTTAGGGTTTAGGATAAAACCACTAGTTCCTGCCGCCTGAAGCCCCAAAGCCCCGCAAAAACTCCAACCCTGCAACCATCAAAGCCCCAGCGCCGCCCTATTCCCTGAAGCCCCAAACCTCCCCTCAACATCCCAAGAGCCCTAAAAGCCCTCACGGCCTCCTAAACACCTTCAAAGCCCTTAAAGCCCCTAAGAATATCCCTACATCCCCTACAGGGCCTCGAACCCTGAAACCCTAAACCCTAAACCCTAAACCCTAAACCCTAAACCCTAAACCCTAAACCCTAAACCCTAAACCCTATTCAAGCAGAGGTACGCTGGGCGCAAGAGCAGCTGGTGCTGGTACCGTGTCCCACGCACGAATGGGAGCTCCCTGGGCGAGAATTGGGGCTTGCTGTAGGGTCCAGGGTCCTTTGTAGGGGTTTAGGGTTTAGTGTTTCGGGTTTAGGGTTTAGGGGTACTGCTCCAATTTGGGGGCCTGAACCCAAGCCCCTGAACCCCTGAACCCCTAAACCCTAAATCCCTAAGTCCTAAAAACCCAAAACCCCAAAACCCTAAAACCCTACACCCCTAAATCCTAAACCCCTTACCCTAAATCCTAAATACCCTAAACCCGAAATACTTTGATGCCCTAAAACCCTAGAACCCAAAACCCTAAATCCCTGAACCCCTAAATCCTATACACCTACAACCCTCAACCCTTAAAACTCAAACCCCTGAACCCTAACCCTAAAACCCTATAACCTGAACCCCTAAGCCCCCCAAACCGAGATGCAACCCCAAAACTCTAAACGCCAAACGGTACTTTGTAGCCCAGAAACCATATTATAAAAAGGGTACCCTTTTTGGGGTTGGTTACTTGAAACCGGAACCTTGAGCCAAACAAAGGGAAAAGGGTACCCTCGACCCTATCATAACCCAACACCCTAAACCCCTAAACCCTAAAACCCCATAACCTGAACCCTAAAAAACCCTAAACCCGAAAGGGGCATGTCCCAAAATACGGGTATCATACCCCAAATAGAATAGAATCCCTTAAACCTCAACCCTAAACCCTAAACCCTAAACCCTAAACCCTAAACCCTAAACCCTAAACCCTAAACCCTAAACCCTAAACCCTAAACCCTAAACCCTAAACCACATCCTAAACCCTAAATACACCTTCCCCCCCCCCCCCCCCCCCCCCCCGCACCCCCCGGCGCAAGAAAGGTTTGGTTATCGCGACGACACGGATGTGAAGGCCCTGCTGGAAAGCTGCGTCGACCTAGAGGCGCCCAGAGCTTCGTTTGGGGTTTAGGGTTTAGGGTTTAGGGTTTAGGGTTTAGGGTTTAGGGTTTGGCGCTTAGGGGTCTTAACGTTCAGAGTTGAGGGTTCAGGGGTTCAGGGATCTAGAGTCTATAGAGGTTTAGGGATCCAGAAGTGTAGGGTTCAGGGGAAAGAGGGCTTGGGAGAACTTCGAACTTCTAGGGGTTCAAGGGTTAAGGGCTTTGAGTGGTTAGGTTTTAGAGCTTCATACAAGCCATGGACTACGACCCATAGGCCCTTGTTACCTTTCTGTTTAGGGTTAAGGTTCGCTTAGAATCCCCTGTAAACCAAAAAGGGCACCCCTTTTGAGTCCTAGGTTCCTCTTGGGTCTAGACTAAGGAACTTTTGGTCCCACAATACACGGAAGGAGCCCACAGTCGATTTCAAGAAGTGTTCGTTCCCTTGACGGGTTTTGGAAGTCTTCTGGGTGCTGCATTCGTGCTTAGGGTCTGCAGAGACCCCCCGTTTGGCTTCAAAAATCCCATATGTTCTACATTACATACCGTGCAGAAACAACTTTCAAAATGTGACATAAAGAACACTGTTTTTTGAAGTGGCTTTCATCGCACAGCCATTGACAACAGAGTGTACGTAGTTTTCACTGCATTTTACCGGGGCAAAACCATATTCTGATAAAGAAATAAAGCTAGCAACCATAGGTGTGGATCATAGGTGTGGAATATGCGGGGGGTGGGGGGGGGGGGGGGGGGTGACCATATATATATATATACATATATATATGTATACAGATATCCCATGTATAGATATATATGTCTATATATATATATATATATTGAGGTGAAGAATTGCCATAGGGGGGTTGGGGATGTTAGGCACCTTGAACCCTAAACCACTGGAAGTTGGTTTTTTTTCTACTTTCCCAAAGGGTCTTAGGGGACACTTGCCCAAACCATAATAGTAATTCCTATGATAGAAACCCTACTTTCTACTATGTGGGTGGCTGTCAAAATTATAACCCGTTTTGGGGTCACTAAATACTAGGTGCCGTATGATAAGAGGGATCCAAAAAGGGACCATAATTTTGACCCTAAACCCTACACCCTGAACCCGACACCCTAAACCCTAAACCCTAAACCCTAAACCCTAAACCCTAAACCCTAAACCCTAAACCCTAAACCCTAAACCCTAAACCCTAAACCCTAAACCCTAGACCCTAAACCACCACCCATGTAGGTACTTAGGGCCCTTTGGGTTTGGGGGACTGCAATCTACAGCCCACGCCTTCGCAGGTAGAGGAGGTGCAGACCCGTGGAATGGGCAGCTTGGCAGCCGCTGCTTCTTGGGGTTTAGGGTTTAGGGTTTAGGGTTTAGGGTTTAGGGTGGTTACATGGTCCCTTAGTATGGGCCCTTAACAGCTTAAAAACCCATACAACAGAACCCTGTAAAGGGGGCAAGAGACCATATTAAAGGCCCATAGTGTGCAGGGCTTGGCGTTTGGGGCTTGAAGCTTTGAGAAGTTTGCCTTTAACCCAGATCATGAGTTCGATAATCGGGCTTGCGACACGATTGGGGCTACATGAACAGATGTGAAGCCACCTGCAAGCGGCTGTGTTTCAGAGGCCCATACAAGTTTGCAACAAGTATCTCGAAGTGACCGAAATCCTACATCCTACTTTCTAGACCGTTTGCAGCCGGTCATGAGGCAACTGGTACCTGGTTTGGGCACGCAAGCCGCGCTGGGAATGAAGCCAACCGCTGAGAAAAGGAAAGAAGCTGGCAGGGCTATGGTTGTCGTGTGCCGATGTCGGAGGTTCGTGGGCAGGTTTAGATAGGGATACAAGTATCCAGGTGAGGCTACAACTACAGTTACACAACTTGTAGGCCTTATTACCTCGAGCCCTC
Organism: Symbiodinium natans; assembly: GCA_905221605.1. Classification (NCBI taxonomy): domain Eukaryota; class Dinophyceae; order Suessiales; family Symbiodiniaceae; genus Symbiodinium; species Symbiodinium natans. The sequence continues at coordinate 368,246 of CAJNDS010000846.1, read as the reverse complement.
AAATGTACAATATGTTCTCATCTTGCGTTTGGGGGTTGAATCGTAGGGGAAGGAGGTCATTCGAAGAGGAAGCCCCCTTCCGTGCACATGCGGGCTGAGATGCGGGCTGAGATGCTTGTGGCTGTTCGAAGCTTCTTCCACTCAATGCTATGCATTCGAGTGCTTGGAGCTCAGGGTTTCGGTTTGTAGGGTTTCTTTTCTAGCTTTGGGGTCTTGGGGGTTTAGGGTTTAGGGTTTTGGGGTTTAGGCTGCGGCAGATTTAGGGCACATCTTGCACTACGCCGCTACGCACTTTGCGCTGATGTTTCGCTGTGTGTGCGATGGAGCTTTGAAACGAAAAGGCTTGAGTCGGAAGGGTCGCCAAAAAGGATAGTCCCATAGAACTCAAGCTGGCACCCTAAACCCTAAGCCCTAAGCCCTAAACCCTAAACCCTAAACCCTAACCCCAAACCCTAAACCCCAAACCCCAAACCCTAAACCCTAAACCCCAAACCAAAGCAGACGCACCTTGGGTTACTTCGGTCTTGCCCCTAAACCCGAAACCCCCAAACCCTAAACCCGAAACCCTAAACCCGAAACCCCAAACCCTCAACCTTCACTAAACCTCAACCCTCAAAACCTCAGCCCTAAACCCTTGCAGGCATTTCCACAAGAAAAACATCCAGATGGGCGCAGCGCCACCTCCCATGGGCTACTACCCACCTGGCAGCTCTCTTTGCAATTCTGAGGATGTGGCTTTTCGGTTGAAGATGAGGCCCATCACATACCTACAACCTCAAGGTGTCAAGACGACTTGTGTAGAATCCCAGAACAGAGGGTATATAGGGGTTCAGGGAGGGTTTGGATAGGCTTGAGGTTTTAGGGCTTCATGCGTGGCAGGAGGCCTTCTTTTGTGATGTCGTGCTGAAGGATACATGGCTTGGTGCTTAAGGGTTTAGAGTTTGGGGTTAAGGGTTTAGGGTTTAGGGTTTAGGGGTTGGGGTTTAGGGTTTGGGGTTCAGGGTTTAGTCTTACAGAAGGCTGCGGCCCCAACTCAAGAAGTGCCCCTAAGTAGCCGACCAAGCCGTAGAATCCCTAATTGGGGTTCCGATATATGTATGAATGTAGGCAGGTATGTATGTATGTATGTATAGACCCCCGAATAGTAGGATTCCGGAAGAATACGGACCCTAAGGTACCCCTAGTTTCGAACACCACCTACTAGTCGCTCACGTCAGGCTACTATCCACCTCCGGGAGGGTATCCCGGCTATCCACCTCCCGGCTACCCGCCCAGCGGCTATGGCGCTTACTCGTGCTCCACCTGCATTTCCCTAAACCCTAAACCCTAAACCCTAAACCCTAAACCCTAAACCCTAAACCCTAAACCCTAAACCCTGAACCCTAAACCCTAAACCCTAAACCCTAAACCCTAAGCCCTAAACCCTAAACCCTAAACCCTAAACCCTAAACCCTAAACCCTAAACCTAAACCCTAAACCCTAAACCCGGAAGCGGTTCATGCGCGGGCTTTAGAGTTTGAGGCTTCGCACTGCTTGTGGTTTACGGCGCAGGGGCTCATTCTGATAGATTTCAAGGTTTTCAGGATGTGAGGGTTTGGGGTTTTTGAGGCTTGGAGTGCGTTTAAGGTTGGGGGTTTATGGTTGTGGGCTTCCACGAATTCGGGGCTGGACAGCTAGGAGACAGATGGTGCAAGCTTGCAGCATTCTGCGCGATCGCTGTGTGGGGTCTCATGAATGTACTCTTACAACCGGATTCCCTCCAGCTCCTGCCTTTTTCAGGGGATTTGGGGTTTTTTGCGGCTGTGCAGGGCTTCGGCCACTTAGATCAACAGTTCCCTCAACACCTCAGCAACCCTGAGCGCGAAACCCTATAGCGCCTTAAAAACCCAGAGATGCACGACCACTAGGGATTGAGAGCTCAGCTTCTCAAGCCTCAGCCCTAAGCCGCCATGCTGCCAGATCCCTTAACTCTAACCCCGCTTTCTCGAAGCGGAGTAGATGGCTCTTGTAGGGGTGATTCAGAGAGCTTTTTACCTTTACTTGTCCTTTCGCACATCAGCAAATTTATGACATGTTAACTGACCCAGAGTCCCATTACAAGCCTCGAGAGTCAATAGGTAAGATATGAGAGTTAGCGTCTCAAGAGCGGATTCATGAACTCCCCGTAATGCTATAACTAGTGATTGGATGACCAAGGATCTGAGTGTAGTTCATAAAGACCTTAATATTGTTCATGCCCTTCACTCACTCATGTCATTCATTTGCTCACTTCGTATTTTTATTACTAGAACTTGTGGCCCATACAAAAAACACAAGCAAGGGTTCACGAATGAAGGAAAATCATATTATACTTGGCGTGCGAATAACATCAATGAAACTTCCCCCCCACCTCCCTGCCAAACCGCTCACCCTCAGAACTGCCGAAGCTCCCGGAAACCTCGCTTTCACATCCAAAAACTCCCAAAGCCCTAGCCCCTACCCTAAGAAGCTGAGCTCAGGGTTTCCGGAGTTAAGTGTCGAAAACAAGGACCCTGACAACCCCCAAACCCTCTGTAGGCTTTTGCGCAGCCTCATATGGGCATCGCACAAAAGAGGGGTACCAAGTTTATACCCCAAATAGAATAGAATCCCCTCAACGGGACCCCCGAAAAGGGTACCCCCTATTTCGGAAACCCCCATCTGCTAAGCCTCTAGAATCCCGCAGCAAGGATGGGCTACTATCCCCCCAGCCAGGGGCCGAGGGTGAATCGAAGGGGTGGGGTTGGTTCAGGGTTTCGGGTTGGGTCAGGGTTTTGGGTTTAGGGCTATAAGGCCTAGATAAGACTTAAGTCCGGGCTTCGGCAGTTTAAGGACTTGGGCGTTGTGCATGGTTTTCGAGAGAACAGGACCTATTGCAGCAATGCCGTCTAAGTGAGGTCTTGCAAAGTGCCCCCAAACCCTAAGCCGCATGTACCGCTTGAGTTGTGAAAGTGGGAGCTTGGAGTCCTAACGGACGTCCAGCAGTACCCAGATTCCACTCGTTTGTCGTCAGGTAGGTTCGCCTAGGACGCCCTCTACGCATGAAAGGGACCTCTTTTTTCAACGCTACATCCTGAAGTCTAGACCCTAAACTCGAAACCAACCCTAAACCCTAAACCCAAAGCTCACTAGAAAACCAGTGTGGCTCACATCGGCGATGTCTGATTGGGGACACGCAGTCCCCAGCCCGAAGCAGGAGCGTTGCTACCGGCACTTTCAGGGCCGGCCTGTCTAAGGGTTTACTTTGTCATAGCGGGGTAACATTTTAGATTTATAAGGGTGCTTAAACTCAATAAGAAATAGAAATTTAGTTTTTGGTTCTATCCCAACCATGATCTAGTTTAGGGTTTCCCATATACGGGTAGTGTCCCTTAATTTGGCTTTTTCCTTCTTTAAAGACTTCTGATGCATGGGTCTCGGGTTTGATTGGGTATCTGCGGGGTACATAAGAGGTCCCCTTTTAAGGGCCCGTATTCAGGGGTTTGGGGCTTTGTGTTTGGGGTTTGGGGTTTAGTGTTGAACGGTGAACGTTTACTGTTTCTGATGTGGGGTTAGGGTTTCGGATTTAGGGTTGAAGGATTGGAGTTTAGGGTTGAAGGTTTGAGGTGTAGTTGAAGGGCTAGGGTTTAGGCTTGAAGGCTCAGGGTTTATCGGGTTGCAGGTTTGTAGGGTTTCGGGTTTAGGGCTGAGTGCCTCGGATTCGGAGCTTGTAGGGTGTCAGTTGGGATGTTCCCCCTTATACTAACAGTAGTCCTTAATAGGGATTATAGGACCCCACCTCCCCCCCCCCCCCCCAATGATAATCCGTATTAAGGGCTGTTAGTATAAGGGGGAACATCCCAAGGTGTCAGAAGCAACGTGGGTTTTGTTCGTTGCCCAACCCTAAACCCTAAACCCTAAACCCTAAACCCTAAACCCTGAACCCTAAACCCTAAACCCTAACCCCTAAACCCTAAACCCTAAACCCTAAACCCTATAAACCCTATAAACCCTATAAACCCTATAAACCCTATAAGCCCTAAACCCTAAACCCTAAACCCTGAACCCTAAACCCTAAACCCTAAACCCTAAACCCCCCGAGGCTACTACCCGCCGCCACCTGCGGGCGCTGCCTTTGAGTCCAGTGGCGGCTACTACGCCCAGGCACAGGGTTTAGAATTTAGGGTTTAGGGTTTAGGGTTTCCCTACTGCCCCCCTCTATACTACCCCGCCCTAGGTTCCCCCCCCTTAGATAATCGGCTTAATTATCCCCAAATGGCCTTAATTGTGGGCGGAACCTCGGGGGGGGGGGGGGGGGGGGTAGTGTCGAGGGGGGTAGTATGGGAACCCATGAGCTTAGGGTTCAGGATCTGGGGCTTAGGGTTCGGTGGTTGGCGCCTTTTGGGGGCTTCGGGTTTTTAGGGCTTACGCCTTATTCCCCCAAGGCACTTACTCTTCGACTCGGATTTGAATCCAAGCCTTGACCTTGTGAATGTGCAGAAGCCCCCCACACAAGACCTGGTAACCCAAAAGCCCGAAAGCCCTCCAGCGCTGAGTTGTGTCGTTGTTTGTTTTTGTTTCTTGGACTCTTGGCGTTTTTTTTTTCAGCTCCTACCGGGCTTCCTGGCTGTTGCTGTTGTTTTTGTTCTTTTATTTCTTGCCTTTCCGGCTTCTTAGCTTTTCGGCTTCCTGCGAGTTGTAGGGGGGAGGAACACAAGTATCCTCAAGATATTTCTGTATGCAGCCCTAAACCGAACATCCCCTCGAAGCCCCTGGCGATATTCCCCAGCTCCCCAGATCTAGCATCCCTACTAGAATCCCTACTTGAGACCGAGTCCGAGGCTCACTTGAAGAGCCCAGCCTTTCCCCTGAAATGCAAAAGACTGGCTAGTTCTGAGTCGGCAATGAGGGAATGAGGCACCCTATGGTACCCTGTATTGTCCCTTAACGGGTATACATAGGCCCCGAATTCCCTCATTGCCCAACTAAGAACCGGGGGGAAGAGAACCTTGAGACCAAGGTGTCCACCGACCCGCGCTATGATTCCAGGCCTCCCACCGGATCCGCATCGCTTCTGTGGGTTGTATGGTCGTGTTCCGGGTGAAAGCATGGGGTGTGTTGTCCATCAACCCTCAACCCTAAATAGGCCCTAAATCCTACACCCTAAACAGGCCCTAAATTCCTAAACCCTAAACCCACAGCCCTAAGCCCTAAGCCCTAAACCCCGAACCAGCCCTAAATTCCAAACCCTCAACGGTTCATGGGGCTTGGGAAGAAGGGGGTTCTTGCAGCTCGTTCAAAAGCATTTCTTCTGGTGTCTCTAGGTAGCGACTCGCCAGTTCACTTCGTTCAGGGTTTAGGGTTTAGGGTTTAGGGTTTAGGGTTTAGGGTAGGTTTTAGGGTAGGTCTTCGCACTATGTTCTCCACAGGGCGTGTATATTCACATTTGGTTTATGAGTTCATGGTTGTTCGTACGTAAAACCCACAGGGTGTTTTAAGCATACGCATGTTTATCTCGGTTTCATTCCTGTGGAGGAGCCTTGCATCCTCACTCCCCGTACGCCTAAAACCATACAACCTTATTTGCTCTGACGGTTCAGGGGCTGTAGGGCCTTGGCCTCAGCCCCTCAACCCTGAAAAGCCCATACATCCCTCAATGCTGAATAAATTCGCATATCCACAAAGCCCGAACTCATGCATCCCTACATTCTACCCAGACCACCTCACCCCCACCCAGGCATCTTTTAAGATTAAACCTTCAACACACCTTTCAAGACACCCGAAGATTCCCTTCCTTAGGCCAACGCTTAGGTGTACTCGGCCCGTACCCCTTCTCTCTCTTTCTGAGGGTCGGGCAGCCTTGAAGCTACAATTTGGCTTGAGCCCCCCAAATCGCAAGAATCCTGTTTTCGAGCCAAGAACTGGTGAGCCCAACCAGTGACCCAAACCCTAAGCCTCAAACGCCAAAAAGCCAAAAAACCCTAAACCCTGAACCCTGAACCCCACACCCTGTGAGAGCCCCAGGTATCAGCCATACTGAGCCCCAAACCTTCTCCTTTGGTTGCGCCACGCAGCGAGGCTGCGTGAGGGGATGCCAGCTTTGTTTCTGTTTGGGCTGTCGGGTTCATAAGGCTGAGGGCTTCAGGGTTGAGGAAATGTTATGTAGAGGTTTGGGGTTTAGGTTTAGGGTCTAGGATGTAAGGATGCATTGCTGCAGCGTTTGGGGCTTGCACTATCGTGAATTCACAGACCCCTAGAGTGGATCCACTGTTGTTGCGCTAAACTCCAAAGGTCAACGTCTCCCAAATCCGCAGCTTAGGGCTTAGGGTTTAGGGTTTAGAGTTTGGGGTTTAGGGTTCAGGGTTCAGGGTCTAAGGTTTAGGGTTTAGGGTTTAGGAGTGTTTACTAAACCCCTTTAAGCCCTCTGCACCAGACACTTCAAAACCTACACACCCAAACCCTTCAGCCGAAAACCCTTTTGGCCTCAAAACTGTAGATCCTCTGAACCCGGAACCCTCTCAATGCCCCACGCTTTTGAACCCAAGCCCCCAAACTCTCAAGCCCCTTAGCTTGAAGGAAGCAACCCCCAAAACCCTGAAAACCTAAGCCTCTTGTTGGACATGTCTAAAAGACAGCACCCAGTTGAAGTTAGACATGTGTAAAAAAACAGTACCCTGAAAGCCTTCAACCCTAAACCCTAAACCCTAAACCCTAAACCCTAAACCCTAAACCCCAAACCCTGAACCCTAAACCCTAAACCCTAGAATCCCCAAGCCACCGCACTCTGACAGGCCCTGGTGGCCCCCAGTGATTTAGCGCCAGCGTGGGCGGTGCGAGTTCCCGCGGGCCTTGTGACCATCTACGGATGTAACGGTAACGTGCAGGGTTTAGATGGTTTAGAGGGTTTAGAGGGTTTAGAGGGTTTTAGAGGGTTTTAGAGGGTTTTAGAGGGTTTAGGGTTCAGGTTACCAAGCCTTACCCAACACCAACAACCCGGCCTCCCGCAAGCTCCAATCCTCAGCCCTGCGCTTTTCGGCTTTATCAGGGTGACAGGGTTCAGGTTTTAACCCCTAAACCCTAAACCCTAAACCCTAAACCCTAAACCCTAAACCCTAAACCCTAAACCCTTGTTTCAACTCACCGCCTGATGTGCTGCCGCAGCATGGCAGCCTGCAGTGTTTGAGTGCATCTGCTCCCCAAGTTGGGATGTTCCCCCTTATACGAACAGGCCTTAATGGGGATTACCCCCTCTTGTAGTCCCTCTTAAGGACTGTTATTTTAAGGGGGAACAGCCCAATCCCGAAGTGTTCGCACCCGATGAAGGGTTTAACAATCCCCAACTCCTCACGCCCTGACACCCTGAAGCCTCTGCAAAGGCACAAGCCGTTTACTTAACATAGGGGCCGGAATAATCACTCATGCCATTCCCTGATGGTTCCTATATAACTATACTCTAATCGCTCCCAAAACTCTATTCCAACAATATACGGCTTTGCTTGCTTAATTCTGGGATTTAGGAGGACGGGGCCCATAGTCGGGATGACACCTATGGTGTTTCTCTCCTGCAGATCGCGCAGCAGCTAGCAGTACTCCATTATGTGTGGGATTTAAGGTTTAGGGTTTGGGGTTTAGGGTTTCGGGTTTATGGGACAAATCTGGGGTAAGCCAAGACCCTGGCGCAAGTCTGGGTAGTCCGGGACATTACGACTCAAGCAACCTAGCCAGAAAAAATCGAGCGCGACAGGAAAGGAAGACACCGACTGACTGGATTTGCACCAAAGTCGCCCTAATCTCTCAAGGAATCCACGAAGTTTAAGGTTTCGACGAGTTTGTCTTCGGACGAGTTTGTCTTCGGTGTTCTTTTGCTTCCTTTCTGTGAGGGGATTCGGGGGAAGGGCTTTGCAAAGTTTCAGAGCGAGAATGCACCCGAGGAGGGTAACGGACATGGTCAACAGCGTGGGGAGGGGAGGGTTTAGGGTTTAGGGTTTAGGGTTTAGGGTTTAGGGGTTGACACAAATTCCAGTGAGCTTTCAGGTAATGCCCAGTCAGTAGTACCCTTATTCCCTTTGTTGCAGGGTTTAGGTTCCTTGAGAAGTCTCTTTAAGCAACAAAGGGGCACCCTTTTGAATCCTAGGTTCCAAGACAACCTTGGCTTTATCAAAGGCTTCTACAAGGTCTATCTGAGTTTAGGCGAGGGTTTCCCTTCTGAAAGGCTTCTGCAGAGTCTAGTACGGGCTCTGCACCGCTTG
>CAJNDS010000846.1:300000-357500 GCA_905221605.1 Symbiodinium natans | reverse complement strand
CTAACTCACAAAGCATTCGGGTTTAGGGTTTAGGGTTTAGGGTTTAGGGTTTAGGGTTTAGGGTTTAGGGCTTAGGGCTTAGGGTTTAGAAGGGTTTAGGGTATCAGGGATGGGGTGCTCATGAAGAGCCCCCTCCAAGCCGTAGACCGGCGAGGGGCAGGCCATGGCTGCTCCCGAGTTCCACGTCGTGGGCGACGCGCTGGTGGACGTGATCGCCAGCGGCCTCACGCGAATGCCGGCCTGGGACGGCGATGCAGATGCTTCGAGCATCGACGTGAAGATAGGCCGGCAGTTTCCGGGCAGTCGTCCCTTTTGCCAAGACCATGGGTCCTTAACCCACATTCAGGTCAGAGATTGCACCCTGGGTTCTGTTCAGGCTCACGGTGCATTCCTGAAACCACCTCCGCACTCTAAACCCCACAGGCGTACGCCCTCATACCCGACGGGTGCGCGGCAGCAAGGCGTAGGAACTCGTGCCGCTATTCCAAGCGGAACGCCTTGCTTCGGAAGAACGAGACATGGATCATAGGTCATAGGGCCGCTTGGTGCAGGCCGCCTGGAACAAGGAGGGTTGTACAGCCACTTCGGGCGCAAGCCAGGTCCCGGCAGTTGATGGCTGAGGGGGCTTAGGGCTGACGGGCTGAAGCTCTATGGTTTCTGGGGTTTAGGGTTTTCAGGGAAAGCACCATGACCCAGGGCCAGCGTCGACAGGTGACCGCCCCTTCGTCTCCAATTACTAAATTCCCAAACCCCAAACTATCAAGCATCATTCCCAGTTTGAGACGTCGTTGTCAGCCTGAAACCCTCAAAATTTGACAGCAGAGGAACTTATGGGACGGCCTAGCCAATGAAAACCCAAACTCAGAAATGACAGCTTGCAGAACCTGCAACTGAAGCCTTCATATGTTATATTTTGCATCGGTCGAAATCTATCAGAGTTCCAGTTGCTTGGCTTGCGAAGTTGTCCACAGGGTTTCTGACCCTCAAAGTCATCGAAAATGGTTTCGCCACCCGAACGCTACGCCGCACTTGCCGACACCTCACAATTACTGCGCCTGCCATTTCAAACCGTTGATAGACCCTGAAATTTCCACGGGCCTCCATCATTTTGTCCTTCTTTGCCGTTTTGGCTTGCAAACAGTTTCTGACGCCGTCCACGGCCCACGACGATAACGTACGTGTTGCCGCTCCAAGCATTCACTCTCGTCACGACAAGCGTGTGGCGGGTCCAGAACTTGAATCACATTTAGAATCTCGAGTCTTTGCTTATCCTACAGCTTCTAGGAAGTACTGCAAGTACCCACTTTTCGCCAACTTCCGATCTTCCGGAGCATTCTGACAAGAATGATGAGAAGGATGAGGCATGTAAGCACCAACCCCATGCAAGCATTCCATGTTTCTTTCTCAACTTGTGAAGATTTCTCGCTTAGATGTCTGTTAATATGTAGTTGTTTCATTCGGTGTGACTCTCATAGTGAAGACACGTTAAGACCTTTTTGGGCTGTGGTTTTTGTGGAATTTGAGCCTGCCAGGCGAGAGTGTGGTTGTGTGCATGGCAGGTTCAGATACACAACTGACACTGGCCATGGTGCTGTTGCCACACTTCAAGCCTTAGCTCGAAGCCCCTCCTGTTCCAGGGTTTAGGGTTTGGGGTTTATAGGATTTAGGGTCTAGGGTGTAGGGTTTATAGGATTTAGGGACACCCCTATAGAGCTGTAGGCCATCAGCCCTGAGAACCCCTCAGCCATCAACTGCTGGGACCTGAATTGCGCCCAAAGCGGCTGTACAGCCCTCCTTGTTGCAGGCGGCCTGCACCAAGCGGCCCAATGACCTATGATCCATGACTCGTTCTTCCGAAGCTTGAAATAGCGGCCTGGTGGCGAGTTCCTACACCTACATCACACCGAGGTTGTAGAGGCCCTGGAAGGCCTGAATTCGAATCTCTGAGGCGGACCTTACCCTGACGTGCGCTGATTAGGGCCAGGGCTTCTTAGGGTTTAGGGTTAGTTGTCTTGTATTCGGTTACAGTTTCTTTGTGAGTACTTAGAGAACGTCTTATGACCTGACTTAGGAGTGGACGGCCTGTGTCAAGTGCAGGTGGGAGCGCGCTCAACACGGCCGTGCATCTGGCTTCACTGCTTGCAGGGAGGTGCCCTGTAGCCTTTTACGTGGCTCGGCTGGAAGGTCTGTTTTGGGTTTGCAGAGTTTAGGGTTTAGGGCTCGGGGGTTGGGGTTCAGAGTCTTGGGAGTTAGCAGCGTTTCAAGTCATATTCAATCATGTTGTGTTGCTCTGGGGGTACACCAGAGTGCAAAGCACTTTGGGCGGGATGTTCAAGAGCGCAGTTGCAGAGTTTTTTGATTTCGATATATCAGGGTCGACAGCTTCTGGCTTCTGACTTCCCGGCTTTCAGGTTACTTGAGCCGAACTCCTAGGAGCCAAATGGTTTAGGGTTCGGGGTTGGTTTATAAGGCTCAGGGTGTATAAGGTTCAGAGTTCAGAGTTTCGGGTTCAGGGTTCAGGGCTGATAGGGCTTCTGAAAACCTAAGCGCTAAACCTTACAGAGCAGCTGTACATGGCTTCTGACAAGGATGGCTGGCTCAGCTATCACCACCCACTAAAACCCTAAAAGGCCCTAAAACGCTAAACATTGTAAAACCCTCAAACCCAAAAATGTCTAAAGCCTAAACCCTCCATAGCCTAAACCCTGAAACCCCTACAGATCCTAAACCCTACAGATCCTGCTAAAGCCCTAAAACCCCAAAATATCCTGAGCTCTCAAACCCTAAGTACCCTAAACCCCGAAGCTAAAACCCTAAAATGTCCTAAACCCTCAAACCCTCAAACCCTCAAACCCTCAAACCCTCAAACCCTCAAACCCTCAAACCCTCAAACCCTCAAACCCTCAAACCCTCAAACCCTCAAACCCTCAAACCCTCAAACCCTCAAACCCTCAAACCCTCAAACCCTCAAACCCTCAAACCCTCAAACCCTCAAACCCTCAAACCCTCAAACCCTCAAACCCTCAAACCCTCAACCCTAAACCCTAAACCCTAAACCCTAAACCCTAAACCCTAAACCCTAAAACCCTAAACCCTAAAACCCTAAACCCTAAGCCCTTCCCTAAACGCCAGAAGATGGTAGGGCCACCAGCGGCACGAGGCGAGCGTCGGCCAGGACGCCTTTGGCAAGATGCTGGAGGCGCACCTCCAGTACCTTGGCTTAGGGTTTTAGCCTTTTGGCGTTTCAGGGTTAGGGGTTTAGGGTGTTTAGGTTTTAGGGTTTTAGGGTCGTTAGCGTTGTAGGGTTTAGGGTTTTAGGGCTTTGGGGATGTAGGGTGTTAGGGTGTTAGGGTTTTAGGGTGTTGGGGTTTAGGGTTTTTTGGGGCTTTAGGTCTTTAGGTTTGTAGCGTCTTAACCTTAAGCCCGAAACCCCGAGCCTGAACAGGATCGATCTCTTTCCAGGGCCGTCGCCTATTCATGGACTGGGCAAAATCTAAGACCCAAGCATCTACTTATCCTCCATCACCCCCGTAATATAGAGCTACGGTTTAGGGTTTCGAGTACCCCAAACCCTGAAACAATGACACCCTAAAACCCTGAGAGCTTGCAATCCGAAGTCCAGCAGATTTCTTTTTCTGAAGTTTGGATGTCTCGGGCTTAGGGCCTTAGGGTTTAGGGATGTTTCCAATGTGGCATCTTCGGCAAATGCCCCGGACCTCACAGGGGAATTTCATTCACTAGCGGCTTGCCATAACCATCCTGTCAAGTTGCAACCCTTCCCCGAACAGCACATTGCCCTGTTGGCCTTCGTCTTGTGCATTCTGAAAAGGCCGAAGCCCATATGGGTATTTCCCAAAATAGGGGTACCCCTTTTATACCCCAAATAGACTAGAATCCCCTTAACGGGACCCCGCCGAAAGGGTCCCCCTATTTTCGGAAACCCCCCCTAACCCTAAACCCTAAACCCTAAACCCTAAACCCTAAACCCTAAACCCTAAACCCTAAACCCTAAACCCTAAACCCTAAACCCTAAACCCTAAACCCTAAACCCTAAACCCTAAACCCTAAGCTTAAGGGACGCGAATCTTGAGCAGCTCACTGGAGGTCCACGTCGGTTCAGAGCCACATGGTGACGCACGCCACGCTCTGCACCGGTTCCTGCCTGGCCTCTTGTGCTCAACGTTCTCTGTGTTTAGGGCTTGGGGTTTAGGGTTTAGGGGAAAACCCAAATCATTTTTCCCTATACTCCACACCCTAAGCCTTAAATCACCCGAAACCTTAGACCCTAAGCCCCAACCCTTGGCAACTTTGTGTTTGCAACCCTTGGCTACTTTGCGTTTACAACCCTGCTGTAACGCTGGGGAAGTGGGGGGGAGGGTTTTCGGGTGTCGGGTTCCGAGCTTGGTCGGTTTAGGGCTTAAGCAGGGGTTTACTTCTTAGGTGCTTGAAGCTTCGATGGGTTTCCTTCCTGCATCTTCGCGCTTTAGGGTTCAGGGCGCTAGGGGTCTTGGAACCGCAGAGCGTGTTTAGCAACCTGAACCATAAGAAGCACCGAACAACAGGTAGCTCTCTTCCCCGAAAACTCCGATAGCCGACTTGGTAAAGCTGAAATTGCAAGCAAAACGCCTAAACCCTAAACCCTAAACCCTGAACCCTAAACTTGTTGGGGTTTGGAGTGGCATAGATCCCAGACCACAGTTCCTCTTTGAGGGCCGCCGGAGATTGTCGCACCAAAGGGGGGGGCAGGGCTTGGAGCGCCCCAAATGACGAAACAGTAACCCTAGGGTTTAGGGTTTAGGGCTTAGGGTTTAGGGTTTAGGGTTTAGGGTGAGCCCTAACCTCAAATCGTTCTGAGTAAAGGGACTTAGGGAGGAAGAGCACACGCGCCACCTCGAAAAAAGATAAGCCTTGATCCCGACTCAACGGGTCCTAAATGTAGGTCTTTTAGTGTTTAGGAACCCGCTTCAACCCCTAAACCCTAAACCCCAAAAAACTCCTAAACCCTGAGCCCGAAAAACTCCTAAGCCCAAGCCCCCCGAAGCTCCGAAACAGCACACGCCATAAAACCCTCTAGTCCCAATCCCAACAGCCTCCCTGACCTGGCCCCCTAAACTCTAAACCCGACACCCTAAAATCTATGCCCTAAACCCGCAAGTACCCCTTAACATGGGCCGAAGTGTGCTTAACGGAGATTTCAGGGTGTCTTAACAGGTCCATCCTAAACCCCAAACCCCAAGCCCCAAGCCCCAAACCCGAAACCCCAGACGTTGCGCCTTCAGGTGCTTTCGGGAGATCCCGGCCGCGCCTTCGTCACGGCTGCAGGGGCCGCGTCCGCCCTGTGCCTCGAAGATCTACGGCCCCTCGCGGAGGCCAAGGGTTTAGGGTTTAGGGTTCGGGGTTTAGGGTTTAGGGTTTGGGGTTTGGGGTTTGGTGTTTAGGGTTTCGGGTTTCGGGCATAATTAGGGTTTAGGTTTTAGGGTTTATGTTGAAGGGTTGGGGGTTTAGGGTTTATTTTGGAGGGTTGAGGGTTTAGGGTTTAGGGTTTAGGGTTATGCTGAAGGGTTGAGGTTTTAGGGCTTTAGGGGTGAAGCCCTAAACCCCAAACCCTAAAGCCTGAACCCTGAACCCTAAACCCTAAACCCTAGTTTGGGTCTTTGGGCTCCGGGCTTTCTCCTTTCTGGGTTCTGGATTTGGGAAGTTCGTTCACGCACGAGAGTTGCTTTGCGAGCCCAACCTGTCTGAGGCGGATCCCCAAGGCCTGCAAGCCCCTGAAGCCCCTGAAGCCTACGCTAAGGGTTTAGGGTTTAGTGTTTAGGGTTTAGGCTTTAGGCGTGCAAAGAATGCCAGATGAAAGGCACGCTTCACTTCTCAAATGGGAGATGGTGTATGGAGGTAAGTGTTCAACCCAAAGCGTTAAACCCCCACCTCAAACAGCGTTTAGGGTTTAGGGTTTGGGGTGTAGGGTTTAGGGTTTAGGCCTCCATGTTTCAGGAGGCTTTCTTCAACCTTGTCCCCATGCAAAACCCTGAGCCCTAATGAAGCCCAAGCCCTAAACTCTAAATATTATAATCCCTCTTGAGGACTGTTAGCATAAAGGCGGAACATCCCAACGTAAGCCCAAAGCCACAACCCAAGACCCCGAAGGCACTCCCAAACCCCATGCCCCACCACGTACTCGTAGTTTCGTGGAGCATACATGGGCTGTTGCGGGTTGACTGAACCCTAAACCCTAAACCCTAAACCCTCAACCCTCAACCCTAAACCCTAAACCCTAAACCCTAAACCCAAAAAAAAGCAGAATCGTCTGTACTTGTCACCAGTTTCGTTGTGTTCTTCACGGTGGGTTTCCCAGATGTTTTTCGGTTGGCGCCCGCATCCCCAAAGTCGTAGAAGCCTGGATCTGACCACCTTCGTACCCTAAGCCCTAAGCCCTAAAGCCTAAAGCCCTAAGCCCTAAGCCCTAAACCCTAAGCCCTAAACCCTACAAAATGTGAGCATGATGGGCAAAGCCTGCCGGCAGTCTAAGATGGGCTCAAGAGCAAGAGCTCCAGCAACAACTTCGCAAGGAACGTCACAACCTGAGATGTCTTCAGCCGAGGCTCAGTAGGCTTGCTCTAGCGCCCCCTCTGCAGACAAAATGTCCTAGGTCCTACAACGCAGAAGTTACTCAGAACTGAAGTCTGGACTGCCCAAAATGACCGGTCGAGTTAAACCCTAAGCCCTAAACCCTAAACCAGTAGTAAAATCTAGACTGCTCAAAATACCCGGTCGGAGTTGAACAACCCTTCAGCATCCCTTGCGGAACCCTGACCTGGAGGTTTAGGGTTTTGGGCTTATAGGGGTTCAGGGCTGAGTTAGGGTTTCACCTAAACCTCAGCTCGCATTGGCATGTCAACGAGTTCATTGACAGGAGCCGAGCTCGAGAGAAATTTGCTGTGCTTCTAAGTCTATGTTCAAAGCCTAGTTGTTTACTTTCTGCTTGAGTGGTCGTGCGGGCTGTGGGTATCCAACTAGGGAATGTTGTAATTCCACAGGCCTTCCGCTTGTAATTGCATGCACTCGCATGCCGCACACGTACTTCTTGATTCGCATGCTGCACACATACTTCTTGCATGGAGCTTGTATGCACGTCAAAGTGGACGTAGTGCGTTCGGTCGCGAGTTCAAGTGGGGGGCGTGCACTCCCGCCTAGCAGTGCAGTAAACGTTGCGACGCCCCGGCCGCTTCATGGCCGTGTCCACGTGACACGAAAACATGTAGCCTCTTGTGCAGCAGAGTGTTGTGCGGAACGTTTGTTGCATCCCACCCCTGCGCACAGCATGCAGCCGCCGGTGCGAACAATCAGCCACGCCACATTCCCGTAAAATCGCAGTTGCAATGCATGGTAATGGTAAGGTACAGGTGTTATAATCAACGCGCGCGTTCCGTTTGGGGTTGAGACTTCGCGTGTGTTGAGTAGTTCTGGAATCTTGGTGTCTGATTCTGTTGCACGTTGGCTGATAGCACATATGTGATGTAAACACAACACTACCAGGATGGGCTATCATACCCGACAACCCCTTAAAAAGGCCTAATAGCCCAGTTTGGTAGGTGCTTACGCCCACAGATCAGATTCGATGTGGTGCCTGCGGCAGGCGGTGGGACGAGCTCAAGGGCCCGCCAATAGCTCAGATCTTGCTGACCGTTTTACATACGCATTCCCCTCTGGACATGTAGTTTGTAGCGTGCTGTTCAAGATTGAGAACCGAATGCCACTTGGTTGTCGCATCAGTTCCAGTAAGTTTGAGACAGCCCGGCTTTGGTATATGAGTGTAACCGATTTCTCCTACACAGTCTCCCTCCTTGATCCAAAATCCAAAACATTCACATGTTTCGATGGGACCTCTTTGGAGGCCGAGCTCGTCGTGACAGTTTTCTTTGTTGTATGGAGTAGCATCAGTGCTGTAGTCTCATGCACTCCATGCTTTGCCGGTTCTACACGTCACTTTCCTCCAGTAATGAAGGACGCAGGGGCGCGTTGAAGCAGAGAACGTTGATGAGAAGGGGGGCTTTACCTTGGGGACGAAATGAACCTTAAAGTTGGGGTCATATACCCTATACTACTATAATTCCTATTAAGGTATATGAACCATAAACCCTTTTAGGGTTCATTTCGTCCCCAAGGTATGGGAGCTTATGTCCGCAACATACTCACTCACATTCGCCGGTTTGCCTCCCTTGGTTCAGACGGCATTTTAGGACCTAGGGTTTCCGGGTTTAGGGTTTTAGGGTTTAGGGTTTAGGGTTTAGGGTTTAGGGTTTAGGGTTTAGGGTTTAGGGTTTAGGGTATGGCGTGACTTGATGTGGCCCGCTGGAAGGTGCACGTTCACTTTGGCGGCGTCTACTCTTACGCCCCCGCCTTGCGGCAGCAGCTGCCAGAGGTGGCTTTGTATCGTTTAGGGTTTAGGGTTTAGGGCTTAGGGGTCTGTAGGGTTCAAGGTTTTGACTAGCATCGCTGAGGTCGAGGTCTACAATGCTTCCGGCTTTCAGCCTCGGATTGCTTTCGGCTCGTGGAGTAGCGAGCTTAAGGCGCATAAGGGCTCAGGGCTTTTTCGTAGAAGTCCATGCGTTTAGCACTCAAGCCTCCACAATGCATCCTGCAAGTCCCCCCCCCCCCCCCGCAATCACTGAGCGCCCTGGCCCCTCTCCAGGAACCCCTAAACCCGAAACCCTAAACCCTAAACCCTATACCGTAAACCCGAAGCCCTGCCCACATATGTAGTGAAGCCTCCTCCGCCACGCCAGTTCATCGACTCCCTGCGCCAGCGCATGCCGGATGGAGAGCGCCTCACCGCCTCCCTGGATGTTCAGGGCCACGAGGTGCCAAAGGGTTTAGGGTTTAGGGTTTAGGGTTTAGGGTTTAGGGTTTAGTTTTTTAGCTTTAGGGTTTAGGGTTTAGGGTTTAGGGTTGAGTACCCAGAAAGGGGGACACTTACCCAAACCATAATCGTAATTCCTATTCTAGAAACCCTACTTTCTACTATGTAGGTACTTAGGACCCTTTGGGGGTGCCGAAGCCGGGGGGTTTTGGGTTTCATGGCTCAGGGATTTCAGGGGCCTGGGTTTCAGGGTTTATAGGGTTTAGGGTTTAGGGTTCAGGGTTTAGGGTTTAGGGTTTAGGGTTTAGGGTTTAGGGCTACCAGGGTTGAGTTTGAGGATCCCGCTGCTTTTTTTGCTGACGGATGTTGGGGTCTGTGTAGGGCTTCGCGGTGTAGTGGTTGAGGCTTAGGGTCCATGTGGGTACCCCATACATAAACCGCTCCGTACTTTAGTGGAACCCCCAACTCTCCTAAATCCAGGCGGGTCAAATTGCGGGCGCCGGGCACTTGGGCTGCCCTCTTTTTTTTTTTTTTGAAAATTCTGGTGCTGTGATCTAAGGGCTTAGGGCTTATACTCGTGGTGTTCAGTGCTTGGGGCGTATTTTGTGTTGCACACCGCAGGGTTTCGGCCCTTGGCTTTAGTAGGGTTTGGGGTTTAGGGTTTAGGGTTTAGGGTTTAGGGTTTAGGGCTACCAGGGTTGATTTTGGAGTTGGTTGCCATTGGCGGCGGATTCTGAGTGTGGCAGGTGGGCAGTTTGCGTTGTCAGGCGTGGGGTTTCATAAAGCACCTCAGTGGTTATAAATGTTCTCCAGCTGATCCTTCCCAAGATTCTCCTCCAATTGAAAGAGCTCCCTCGACCCTAGGCCCTGAGCCCAAGCCCGAAAGCCTAAACCCTAAACCCTAAGCCCTGAGCCCTAAACCCTAAACCCTAAACCCTAAACCCTAAACCCTAAACCCTAAACGCTAAACCCTAAACCCTGAAGCCTGAACACTGAACCCTGAGCCCCGAACCTAGTCGGCCAAGGTCAAAGACCTGCTGCCACACATCGACCTCTTCAAGGGGAATGCCACAGAAGCACCGCAGTGTTTAGGGTTCAAGGTTTATGGTTTAGTTTAGGGTTTAGGGTTTAGGGTTTAGGGTTGAGGGTTTAGGCTTTAGGGTTTAGGGTTTAGGGTTTAGAGTTTAGGGTGTAGGGTGTAGAGTTTAGGGTTTACAGTTTACGGCAAAGTTTTCGGTTGAGGATGAAGAGTCCGGGGTTTAGGGAATCTAGGTTTACCGTATATACGGGCATGCGATTACTAGCAACGCCAGCTTGCGTAGCACCCATGGTATCAGCAATTACTAAATACGCGCCCTAAACCCAATAAACATTCGGCCCTAAACCCCAACCCTGGGCACGAAACCCTGCACTTCTAACCGTCAATCCTTAGAAGCAGCCCTAGTGGGATCCGGAGTAATTCCCTTTCTTTTGAGTTCGTTCAGGAACTGGTCGATGTCCAAAACCATCTTATCAAAACCACTGGCTGATGATCAAGTGCGCGAACATTAAGTCGTTCCGCTTGACTTGAAAATCTTAGGGACTAGGCAACCTCTAACCTTTTTTGTTTAATTAGAATCCCATTATTTTAGAAAGGGTTAACCTTTCTTGGGGCCCAAACCCTAAACCCTAAACCCTAAACCCTGAACCCTGAACCCTGAACCCTGAACCCTGAACCCTGAACCCTGAACCCTGAACCCTGAACCCTGAACCCTGAACCCTGAACCCTAACCCCTAAACTCTAATTCCTAAACCCCAACCCCCTGTTGGTATTCAGGCCCTAAGAGAAATTCCTGCGCCCGGAGGCCGCAGCGATTTGCGGCCTCGCCACTCCTTTTGCCTTGCACCGACTGGTAGAAGGCATCCCTGAAATGCTGAAGGTTTACCCCGAGGAGTTTAGGGTTTAGGGTTTAGGGTTTACAGGCTACTAAGGGGGACAAGTTGGGATGTTCCCCCTTATACTAACAGTCCTTAATGGGGACATCACGGGATACTGTAATCCCTGTTAGGGACTGTTAGTATTAGGGGGAACATCGCAAGGTTGAGGCTGTAGCCCAAACAACCTACCTTTAGTGAGGGGATATATGCGGAAATCATAATAAGGAACCCTCAGAGAGGTACTCGTAGGTTTTCTGGGCTACCACCCTGGTTCTTCGTAGGGAATGAGGGAATTAGGGCCCCATATATAGATATATAGATATATATATATATACATATATATATATATATACCCTTTAAGGGATTATATAGGGTACCTCATTCCCTCATCCCCTACTAAGAACCAGCTACAGGTAGGGTTTAGGGTTTAGGGTTTGGGGTTTGGGGTTTGGGGTTTGGGGTTTGGGGTTTGGGGTTTAGGGTTTAGGGTTTAGGGTTTGGGGTTTAGGGTTTAGGTGAAAGGGTTCATAGGGCTGGGGATACAAGAGGCTTGGAGCTACCTCTTCGGCTGCCTTCTGGAGCCAGGGTTACTTTTGGGTTTAGGGTTTAGGGTTTAGGGTTTGGGGTTTAGGGTTCAGGGTTATGCCGGGTAGAAATTCGGACTGCTCGGGCTTCAAGGGCTTCAAACCCGACTGCTTTCAGAGGAGGGTGTTATAGCAGACAACCTTTGGGTCTAGCCACGTGTGTATATGGACTTCATGTCATATAAGTGTGCCTATAAGTATAAATACAAACAAGCATATGCATGAAAATAGACATATAATAGACATATATATATATGTGTACAAATATGTATATATGTAAAAACATTGTGCACAAAACAGTTTCGCGTGTACGACCAGAGCGATGAGAACATGTGCAGACACTCATACATACGTACATTTTGTAGTATCTAAAATATCTGATGTTACTTGATCAACGATTAAAAGAGTATCTGATGATACTTGATCAAAGCTGAGAATATTCGGTTTCAGCTGCCTGGGCGAGTTAAAGAGTTTTCAGGATTAGGGCGTTTGGCTTGCAGCGTTGCTGGTTCAACTGTATACCAGTAAGCCCCTCACCCCTCAACCCCTGTGTCCTGCGCACAAGGTCTGTCTTCACAAAACCCCTATGCTTAAAGCCGCTAAGGGAACACTCCAGGTTTAGGTTTCAGGCTTTTAGGTTGTCGAACCGTATACCTTAGCAGCGAGTGCCAAAGGGCTAGCAGACCGGGTTTACGGTAGATCTGTGGTCTGGACCCAGTATTACTTTTGTTCACAGCCTGAAGGCGGCCTGTCCGCGGTGGTCACACACGGATCACAAGGCCTGGGTGAGTTTTTAGGGTTTAGGGTTTTGGGTTTTGGGTTTTGGGTTTGGGGTTTACGGTTTAGGGTTCAGGGGTTTAGGGTTTAGGCATGGTTGGACCTGGTTCATTATGGGGTTCTTAAGGGAGGGGGGTTCAAGGGGCCTAAAAAACCCAAGGTTCCCTAGTTTTGTTTAACTCCCCTAAGGCTCCGAAGCTTTCCGAAGGTTCCCTAGGTACCTACCCCCCTTGAAGCCCCCTCCCTTAAGAACTTTATAGGGGGGGGGCTTCATCATTCCCCTTACATGATCCTCATGAGGCTCCCGGTGGCTTCACTTGCTGAGCCTGAAGCCCTTTCCCCACAAGACGACGCGAAACCCTGAACCTTGAAACCGGAAGTTCTCACCCCGCCAGTCACCCGGGATAATTGCATGGGTCTCACAACAAATGCGTGCGGCGGCGGCTGCCGCAATGAATCGCATGCAACAACAGCCATGTCGCACGAGGTCCAGAACTGAATTTGAAGGTTCAGAGTTGTGCTGCGCAAACTTTTGATTTCATAGAACATGAAACAGTGGTACTTGGGTGGAACTCTCCAAAGTTGTACCTACCCCCGAACCTTAAAACCCTGAAAACCGCAAGCCCGAAATTCCCTAGGACCCCAAATCGTAAACCCGAACAAGGACAAGCCCTAAACTTTCCAAAAGGTGCTGACTGGGTCGACCGGGATGGCGCGCTGGGCCACGCAGAAGCGCTGGCGCTCGACGTGAAGGACGGTGTTGCGGTGTAGGGTTTGTATAGTGTTAGGTCTAGGGTCTACAGGGTGGGGCCCCCTTACTATACTAACTGTAGTTAAGGGACTTATAACCTAGCTTAGGGTCCTTACAACCCAATTTAGGGCCCTTATAACTCTACTTATAACTAGGGGGCCCCACCCTGTAGGGGTGTAGAGCTTAGGACTTTGCAGTTTGGGGGTGATTGTTTGGGATTGTGGGGGTTTTAGGGGGCTCACGACACGAGCTCGGAGCCGACTTGCCTGATGATCTCTCAATATGCCTTCTTGTCTATATATATATATATATTATATATATATATATATATATATATATATATATATATATATATATATTTTTTTATGTGTATATATATATATACATATTTTTAATATTTCTCATCTCTCATCCTCCTGTTCTTTCTTGATGTCGTTCTTGTTGCGTTTCTTGCTCTGTCCCTCGTCCCCTGGCCAACCCCGCAGCCCTCATCCTCCTAACTGTCACCACGTGTGATGCGCGAACACAAAAGGAAGCTCCAAAAGTGACGACAGTTGTGAAGATGGCGAACTCCTGAGTCCTCATCCTTGTAACTGTCATACTTGCAAAGCCCGAGACGACACTCAAACGCAGGATTCCGAAACTACAGGTCATGAGTGGCACTTGCGAACGCTTGCGGGCGCTTCAGAAACGCTTCGCGGACACGAGCGCGCGATGTCTTGTCGACCTGACAGCGCCAGCTCCACGGCTTCGGCCGGGGGCCGGGGCTCTGACTCCTCGAGGGGCCACGGTCGAGAAGGTCAAAGTCAACATGAATGGCTCTCCTTCGTCTCCGCCGCCGGTCATGTCTGGGTGCGCGACCCGTGCGCGATGATGGGAGCCGCCGGTGGGCGGAATATTTGAGATGTGAGTACCGAAAATGAAGTGACTACCCAGCCTACAAGCTTGAAGCCCTAAGTTCCTGAAGCCCTAAACCCCTCAAAAAACTCCCAAGCCCTAGACCCTTGAAGGGGCTTAGGTCGCCTAAGCCCCAAAACCCCCTAAACCTTGGTTGACGGTGTAGGGTTTGAGGCCCTAAAGCCCCGAAACCCCGGACCTTTCGAGCACTGAGGTCCCAAAACCCCGGAATCCTGCAACTTCAAAACCCCAAACTTCTGAAATCTCTACCTAGTGTAAGCTGATGTAACCTGTGTACCCTTCAGGCAGAAAGAATATATACCCTTAAAGAAACGTATCCCAAAATAGTTCGGGCAGATTTCTCAGGACGCAAAAAATCAAGTTCAAAAGCTCTAAATCCTTAGCACCCCGAAGCACAAAAAAACCCTCAATCCCCTCTAAACCCTCATCCGCCAACCGAAGCCCGAGCTCCATGAACCTTCGAACCCTAAGACCCTAAAACCCTAAAACCCGAAGACCCTAAGACCCTAAGCCCTAAAACCCAAAGACCCTAAGACCCTAAGACCCTAGGCCTTAAAGCCTTAAAGCCTTAAAGCCCTAAAACCCTAAGACCCTAAGACCCTAGAACCCTAAACCTTAAACCCCTAAGACCCTAAAACCCTAAAACCCTAAATCCCTAAGACCCTAGAACCCTAAACCTTGAAGCCCTAAAGCCCTAAAACCCTGAAGCCCTCACACCCTAAGACCCTGAAGCCCTCCGCCCTCGGGGGGGGGGGGGGGGGTTGGAGCAAGGACGCAACAGGTGCCGGCGATGCCTTCTGTGCGGCCTTGTTGGCTTCCTGGGCGCCTTGCGCTCAGCTTCCTGCAGGAGCTTCCTGCAGGGGTGTAGGGGTTTAGGGGTTTAGGGGTTTAGGGGTTTAGGGGTTTAGGGGTTTAGGGGTTTAGGGGTTTAGGGGTTTAGGGGTTTAGGGGTTTAGGGGTTTAGGGGGTTTCAGGGTTAGGGGTTTAGGGGTTTACGGGTTTACGGGTTTGAGGGGTTTGAGGGGTTTGAGGGGTTTGAGGGGTTCAGCGTTGAATGCGTAGGGTTGAGGGTTGAGGGTTTGAGTGGGATTAGGGTTGAGAGTTGAAGGTTTAGGGTTGGGGGTTGGGGGTTAAGGGTTGACTCTGCTGCTACTGTTGTCTCGATGATACGGTGTTTTTCGTTGACGACTGTATGGTTCTTTGATGCCGACTGCCACTGGCTGTCTCACTTTGATCGAATCTGAACTAATCCCTGTGAGACTTCTGCACCATTCGTTAGTTGATCCGGGTTTAGCGTTCAAGGTTCATATCTACATCGTTAAGCCTTTAAGCCTCAGACGAGCATGGCTATCCAAATCAAGGCCTAAATAAAACCCTCAACACAAAATCCTCACCCAATCCTGAAGACCTTCAGATTCCGTCCTAGACCCAAATCAATCCCTAAACATGTTGCACCCTAAACCCTAAACCCTAAACCCTAAACCCTAAACCCTAAACCCTAAACCCTAAACCCTAAACCCTAAACCCTAAACCCTAGAACCCTAAACCCTGAACCCTTAGACCCTTAGGTGTGGTGAGCCTTTGGCCGATGCGGTGGCGAAAGGACCGGGCATGATCTCAGCGCAAAGAGACCCCGAACTGGCTCAGAGTCTGGTAATGTAGGGTTTCGGGTTTAGGGTTTAGGGTTTGGGGTTTAGGGTTTAGGGTTTCGGGTTTAGGGTTTAGGGCTCGCAGTCTAGTAATGTAGGGCTCACGGCTATTCTTCATGGCCCAGTGCTACCCTTTACCGTTTCTTTGGTTCTGGGTTCCCTGATAAAGCAACCAACCCCAAAACGGGTGCCCTTATAAAATCTCCTAAAGCCTTTAAAGTCTAAGAGCCCCTAAAACCCCTTAAAGCCCTTAAAGTCCAAGAACCCCCAAGAGTCTTGGAGCCCCTAAAACCCCCCAAAGCTCCAACAACCCTAAACCCTAAACCCTAAACCCTAAACCCTAAACCCTAAACCCTAAACCCTAAACCCTAAACCCTAAACCCTCGCAGCCCACGAGGATGCGCAGCTGGCGCCCTGAACTGCGGTCGCCTGGGTGGCTGTGAGGTGCCACTCCTAGCCGCAAGGGCCCTGGGCTGGAAACGCTGCCTGTGTTTAGGGTTTAGGTTTTTGGTTCAGGGTTTAGGGTTTAGGGTTTAGGGTTTTTCTTGTTATCGTTGGGGGTCTAGTGTTTACAGGTGGGAGGGGTGCTGTAGGGCTTGTTTTTGGGTTTTGGCTTTTTGGAGTGTAGGAATCAAGGCTTTCGGGCGGCTGCAATGTCTGCTTAAGCTTGCTTGACTGGGACTTGAAGGGGCAGGCGGGGAGTAGAGACCAGTAACAACCCCTGTGGAGTCTCCGGGAAGTCCCCACATCTGAGCAGGCATTCTGCGGCCCAACTAAAAAACCCTAAACCCTAAACCCTAAACCCCAAACCCTAAACCCTAAACCCTAAACCTCCAAACCCCAAACCCCAAACCCCCAACCCTTTCATTAAGCGCCCACAAGGAAGAGATCGAGCAGCTGATAGCCGGCCGCCGGGATGCTTGAAGCAAATGGTGCGCAGGCGTGGGATGGATATGCCTCAGGGGCGTTGTATCAAGGGATAATACCTTGGTAGCCCAGTGGTACCCTTTGTCCTTTTTGTTTGTTTATGGCTGCCCTTATAAAATATCCAACCCAAAAGAGGGTGCCCATATCATAATAGGGTTACTGGGCTGCCATGATACTCCTCTTGTCTCCTGCAGCTAAGACCTTGAGCAGGTTGTACCTGCCCCACCCTCCCCCCCCAAAAAAAAAACAACAAGGTTTCAAGTTTAGGGTTTAGGACTTCGGGTATACATCACCGGCTCTCACTCCTGTAACCCTGCTGAACCTCTTCCCCTTGTTTAAAAAGCTGTCCTAAACCCTAAGCCCTAAACCTGAGCCCTGTAGCCCTAAACCCTAAACCCTAAACCCTAAACCCTAAACCCTAAACCCTTAACCCTAAACCCTAAACCCTAAACCCTAAACCCTAAACCCTAAACCCTAAACCCTAAACCCTAAACCCTAAACCCTAAACCCTAAACCCTTGCCCTATAAGGTACTAATCTCGCTAAGGCTGCGGGATGATGAGCTTTGGCAGGCCATCCAGTTCGCGACCTATCCGAGGCTCGCTCCTCTGGAAGATTATCGGGCTTATAGGGTTTGGGGTTTGGGGTTTAGGGTTTAGGGTTTAGGGTTTAGGGTTTAGGGTTGGAATGAAGGACAACCCTGAAGAAGCTAGCCAGAGTTCAGGGTTCAGTTCTGCTTCATCACATTTTGTAACCCCCCCGGACACCGCCACCCCCGCCTAAATCGATGTGCGTGGCTGCCTGCCTTCTACTTTGTGCCAGTAAAGCACATGGGTAGCTGGAACGGCTCTGCTCGGAACGACGGCTCGCCACACGCCAGCTACGTCCCAGGTTCAGTGTATATAGTTTAGGGTCTAGGGTCTAGGGTCCAGGGTGTATAGGGTTTAGCGTCCTAGATTCAACAGACATACTCTTGACGCCACCATTGCTTCCGCGGACATATTCGCAAAGGGACGCGTCTGTGTTCCATGGCCCGGGGGCTTGGGGGTTTGGGAGGGAGTCTATGCCAACACTTGTCCAAAAATAGTACATACTGAGACCAAAAATTTTCGTTGGAGTGCTATCAGGCTATCAGCTTCTCCCCGTGCCTGAAAGCTCCGTGGGTTCGTTGCCAGGAGAGTCACGAATGTGCAGATTGTGGTATATGCGCCTACGCCTCAGCAGTGGCCGTCTCCAGACAAAGTCAGCCCCACATTCAGCAGTCGTCTCGTGACCTGAAGGGTCCTTTGTTTTCCCATAGACCTACAAATGACTCTATGGGCCTGTGACCTCATCTCCAGAAGTTAAGCCAAATCCTGGCACTGCCCCCTCGCCCGAAAACTCCAAACCCTCGACCTGAAGCCGGAGCCTTGGACACCTAACCCCCCCAAACCCAGGTTAAGGGTTTAGGGTTTAGGGTTTAGGGTTTCGGTTTTGCATAGGGTTTAGGGACAACCTGCAATGCCAAACTTCTTCCGCCAAGGCCTCTTCCCGAAGTCTCCTTCCAAACCCCCTGGCAGTTCTAACAGTTGTAAGCTCCAAAAACACAACCCGGCGCTCATGGTTTAGGGTTTAGGGTTTAGGGTTTAGAGGTACGTAACTCTAGGAACTCCAGGAGTGCACTTGCTGCCCTTTCTTTCGGTGTCGGGTTGCAAATGAAACGGCGTTAATGCGTTCAGACGAAAATGGCTCCAAGGTTGTCGAGAAATTCGGTGGCGGCACCTAATATTGCCAAGGAATGCACCCTAAACCCGAAACCCTAAACCCTAAACCCTAAGCCAAGGAATAAGCCCCACAAGAACTTGGACCTCTTGCAGTTCCACGCGCCGTTCCCGGTCAAGATCCTTCAGCAGGCTGGGCCTGGCTGGCTGTTATTTGGGGTTTAGGGTTTAGTGTTTGGGGTTCAGGCTTAAGGGTTTAGGGTTTAGGTGTTAGGGTTTAGGGTTTAGGGTTTTAGGGTTTAAAGGGTTTAGGGTTTTAGGGGTTTAGGGTTTAGAGTGTGAGGAACGCCGGGAGAGGAGCGGGAAATAGCGCTCATGTTTGGGATTCGTTCCCCCATTTGAGCGCATAAGCCCGTCAGCATGCTCATAATCACAAGCCCTTCAAGCTTTCAACCGTCCAGCACTAAAGAACCCTAAACCCGAAACCCTAACCCTTAAACCCCTAACCCTAAACCCCAAACCCTAAACCCCCAAACCCTTTGAGGGGCTTGAGGTCTTCAGATGCTGTGGCTTAGGCCTCAGGAGTGTAGATTGAAGCTCAAGGCCCGTTCCTACTTTAGGGTTTAGGGGCTATTTAGGGGTTTAGAGTTTAGAGTTTAGGGGTTTAGAGTGTAGGGGTCTAGAGTTTAGGGGGTCAGGGCTAACCTCCTCCCCCTCCATAGCAGACAAAAACTGGAGGAGGGCGAATGGAAGGGGACCCTGGACAAGCTTATCGGCTACTGGTCCTACCTAAAGGCCGGGAGGGGCCTTTTTTGGGTTTAGGGTTTAGGGCTACTGGTCCTACCTAAAGACCGGGAGAGGGGCCTTCAGGAGGTGCAGTGATCTGGGGAATTTAGGGTTTAGCGTTGAATTAGACCCCCGCGGGCCCCTAAGCCCTAAACCCTAAACCCTAAACCCCTAAACCACCTCTAGCAGTCAGTCGAAGACTGACAAGCTCAGAGAGTTGCAGCGCGGCGTTTGGAATGAGGTCCTCTTCGCCTTCAAGTCCCGCAAGAGGGGCGGGGGATTTAGGGTTTAGGGTTTAGGGTTTAGCGTTTAGGGTTTAGGGTTTAGGGTTTAGGGGGGGAGGGGTGCGGGCTGAGGGTTCAGGGTCGTTAGAGTTGAGGGTATAGGGTTTAATGGGGGGCGGTGGTGACACATGGGGGCCTGATCTAGATCATGGCCCTTTTTTTGTCTCTACGACGTTTCCCTAAGCCTTGAACCCAGTCAGTAGCAACCAACCTGCACAGTTCATTATCATGATCAGTGTAGGGTCTGGGGGAGTTTGGGGTCCTGGCTTACAATTGCCCACAGGCACGCTACCTGCTGGGAGCCCCTTGTGTTAGTTCACAGTTGATTATATAGGCTTCGGGCTGAATGTAGGATCCTACGAAAATGAGTTGCCAATATTATTCCGACACAATCCTCAGGGATTCCACAAGCTCCGAAGTATAGGAAGAAAGCCTTAGTTTGAAATAGGATTCGGTTCGTGGGCTTAGCAGGGGTTGATTTGAAAGTAGTTTTTTAGTTTTTCGTACCCCCTAATCCTTATATAATCCTTATAAAGCCATAAAGGTTTCAATTGTTATAGCTGCCCCAAACCCACCTTGGTTAGGGAGTCTGGGGCATGATCTAGGGAACCCCAAATGACCTAATGAGGGGCATAGCGGAGTCTCTGGGGTCAGACGGTGGACGACGATGACTTGATTGTCTTCCTGGATGCCTTCGACGTTTTTCCCAACGGCTTCGATGGCCACGTGAGGAGCTCGGCCCTGGGGTTTAGGGTTTAGGGTTTAGGGTCTGAATGTTCTTGGCGGAGAGGGGGGGGGGGAGAAAGTTATGAGCTACCGTACCCTGAAGTACAAGGAGTTCGACCCCAAGTCTTAAGCCCCAAAAATCCCAAGCAGATCGGGCAGAATCAGTACCAATCGATGGCCCCTACAATCTCCGTATAAGCATACTATCAGACTACCCCAATAAGGCACCCATTCCAGTAAAGAAGTAGGCGGCTGTATTGACCCCTCAAGGACAAAGACGGAGCCTAACCTAAGATGGTCATGGCAAGGTCAGAGGGCTGTAGGTCTTACAACACACAACCCTAAACCCTCAACCCGCAACCCTCAACCCTAAACCCGAAACCCTGAACCTCAGGGTGGGAGTTACGAAGCTTCAGAGCTTAAGCACCCCGCAGGGTTGTGAGACCTTTGCCGAACGATAGCAAACATATTCTTGAGATGTATCTCCTAGACCCTATAAACCAAACCCTAAAACCCCGTTGGCCCTGCAAAAACTATAACCCTAAACCCTAAACCCTAGACCCCTAAAAGCCGTAGTTAGCACAAAGGAACTGCTACGGCGGTTCTTCTCCTTCGGCACACCAGTGGTTGTGGCCGCCGAGGCACAGGGGCGGCAGGGTGTGCTCTTGGGAGTTTGAAGTTTAGGGTTTAGGGTTTAGGGTTTAGGGTTTAGGGTTTAGGGTTTAGGGTCTAGGGTTTAGGGCTTAGGGCTTTTTATGCGTCAAAGCATGGCAGCCAACAAGAACTTCCAACCGACCACTTGCGCAAGACTTGGCGCCCACACGTGCAGGAGAACGTTTTCCCACGCGAGGTGCTGGAGCCGCCTCCTCATCCTCTTGGGGTTACAGGGTGGGGCCCCCTTACTATACTAACTGTAGTTAAGGGACTTATAACCTAACTTAGGGTCCTTATAACCCAATTTAGGGCCCTTATAACTCTACTTATAACTAGGGGGCCCCACCCTGTTGGGGTTGGGCGGAGGAACCCTGAAAGCCCTTGTTTATGGTGCGTTTGAGGGTTTGGAACCTTGGTCTCTACCCTCGAACCCTGAACCCTAAGCCCTAAACTCTCTAACCTAAACCCCTAGTGAACCGTCAAGTGGAGGGGCTCGGAGGAGTTGAGTTTGTGCGCTTCCCTTTCTCGCGTTTTCCAGGGTCTCAGGGTATTGCTTGGGGAAGTGTTGGGAGCCCTGCACACTCTACATACCCCAATTTCCTCGTGCATAGACCCTAAACCCCAACCCTAAACTTGAGACCCGAAACCTCCAATGCCCCAGAAGCCAAAAGCCCCCTCTGAAATCCGGAAGACTCAGGCATATGTCTCCAATCTCCTCCCTAAACCCTATAATCTCTGTGGACCCGTCCCCCCCGCCCCAGACTCCCGGCAAAGATTCGGGTTCGGAGGTTTGGGCTTAGGGTTTTTGGGTGTTTTGGGTTTTGGGTTTTAGGACCAACAAGCTGCCAACTCAAATAATGGACGGTTTTTGGGGCTCTTTTTGTTACATACTGTGGAGGTTCGGAGGGAAACCCTCGACCTGAAACCCTAAACCCTGAACCCTAAACCCTACAAGCCCGAAACCCTGCAGCCCAAGGCAGGCGCACATCGCCGTAGACCAGATGCACGCCACGGGCCTGGGCAACGCGGGAAGCCTGGTGAGTTTAGGGTTTTGGGTTTAGAGTTTGGGGATTTAGGGGTTACCTGTAACAGCCAGACTGGGGAAGGCCAGAAACGTGAAGTACCCTAAACCCTAAACCTTGAACCCTAAACCCTAAACCCTAAACCCTAAACCCTAAACCCTGAACCCTGAACCCTGAACCCTGAACCCTAAACCCTAAACCTCAAACAACCCTAAACCCTAAACCCCAAAATCCCAGGAACCTTAAAGCCTACACCCCAAGGCCTTGGGCTCTTCTTCTAACCGCAGGGCACTTAAGGGGCTTATAAGTTGGTGATAAGTACCGTCATCGTTGGTTCATAAGTACGTAAACCCTAAACCCTAAACCCTAAACCCTAAACCCTAAACCCTAAACCCTAAACCCTAAACCCTAAACCCTAAACCGCACACAATCCTAAACCCTAAGCCTCCAAGTAGGGTGAACTTTGCCACCCAGGCCTCGGCACCCTCGAGGTACCTCAACGCCGGTGGCATCATCGGCATGGGGTGGGCCTTGTCCTTAGGGGAAGGGGGATTTAGGCTCCCCCGAAACCCTAACCCTAAACCCTAAACCCTAAGCCCCAAACCCGAAACCCCATACATCCTGTGAAAGGCTGCACAAAGGTTGGCCCAAGGCCCTGCGACTCGCCCTCCAGCCTTCGCATAGCTAAGGCACTTGCGTCTGCGTTGCGCAGGGTTTAGGGTTTAGGGTTGAGAGTTTAGGGTTTAGGGTTTAGGGTGTAGGGGGCCGGTGAAGCAACTCGAAACCCGCATCTCCTGAGACTGATAGCAGCCCACCGAACCTCGTTTCTGAGCGTAGCAGACGTCTACCTTCAATATGGGGGTGTCCGACATTTCGGAGTATCTTACTGGGGTCCTTATTAGACGGGAATCCTACTATGTGTGGCTATAGTAGGGGTCCCTTGTAACCCGACATATGTTAGTGTATTGCAGCCCATCCTTAACTAGAAAGGGTCGCCATATCTTACCCACAGAGGCTCATGCCGCTTCATCCCTGCATCTTCCTTTTTAGGTATGGTCTCTATAATGAGTATCAGTCAAAACTCACCGCTCTTGTGAGCTAACCAAATACTGAAACTCTGTAAAGTGACGGGAAAAGTAAGTCTGAACCCTCATAGCTTGGGAAGGCATTTTGACATGGTTTAACCCAAAGCGACACCCAAGCCCCAAGCGACGGCAGCTCTTTTCGACCTTTGAGCAACCCCAAAAAGGCCTCGCGCGATCTCGAGCATCTCCCAAGCGTGCATACAGCAACGCGAGCGAGGCCCTCCGAAGAGTCTATGACGACATGCGCGACTTGGCGGAAGAGCTGGCAGGGTTCGCCAAGTGCCTCTCTGTGTTACTGGGCTACCAAGAGAGGCACATGTTCTAGTTTTCGGGGCTTCGAGGTTGGAGGCTGCTCCAGGGAAAACATCATGAGGCCAAATATCCGAAGCCCTACACCCGAAACCCTAAACCCCAAACCCTAAACCTATAAGGTTCCCGATGCTCGTTTGCTCAAAGCCCGAAGCCCCACGGCCGCGGCAGGAGATAACATGGCGGCCAATAATCCGCAGCTCCTCATGGCGTCGTGCCCTTACGGTTTAGGGTTTAGGGTTTAGGGTCTAGGGTTTAGTGTTTAGGAATGAGGGTTTATGTGCCCCTACAGGGCCGGTTTGGGGACTCGGCTGGCGGCTAGAGGGGTTTAAGCAGGGTTTATGGGTTTTCCTAGGGGGCTTAGGGTTTACGCACGTTGCTTGGGCAGAGCTCCAGCAGAGTCAACAAGAAGCCCTTTAGCGCGGTAGCTACACTTCAAGCTCTTGATGGCCTCCACCGTGTGATGCGCACAGACAGATGTGGGTCTAAGTTCGCCTTCGGGCGGGGAGGGGGGGGTACACGTGTAATTATGAGGGATTTGAGGTTCCAAGTGTTCCCTTCTGTAAAGAATCACTGAGAGCACCTGAATGCAGAACACCCCCCCCCCCCCCCGCGTGCGGAGACAACAATGCTACTGATCAACCGTATGGGTCTGAGGCTTAAACTCGCACGTGGCCCCTGCATCCTATTATAAGGATCTTTTAACAGGTTCCCCTAAAACCCAAGGGCCACCTTACCAGGATCTTTTCAAAAGAGTCCCCAAAACCCAAGGGCACAACCTTAATCGCTATGGTCCACATCTTCCGTTGGGGTAACCAAGTAGTCCCTATATTCGGAAACCTCCCAGAGCCTGAGCCCTCTTCCGTGTAGCCCTAAAATCCTTACAGTGCAGCCCTGTGACCCGAGAAAGCTGCAAGAGCTTCGTCACCCTAAACCCTAAACCCTAGACCCTAAACCCTAAACCCTAAACCTTAAACCCTAAACCCTAAACCCTGTGACCTCGTCTAAGGCACGCCGACATCGTCGGGCACTGGTTCCTCCATTCCTACGACCAGCCGGGCTCTTGGCTCACCCAAAAAGGGTCCAGTTCTAGAACGCTTGAGCCCCAGCGAAGTCCCTAAACCTGAAACCCTAAACCCTTAAATCCATGTATATAAATCCCAAGCCCTTGCTTGGTGTAGGGCTCAGGGTTTACCTGTGCCTGTATTGCCCATCGTTTTTTACTTCCAGGGCGTAGTATGGCTTCCCGAATAGCATCTGTTTTTGCAACATCATTTTCACTTTCCGTTGCCAAGGTACGAGCTGTGGCGATACTTCATTCGCCGCTGGCCCAGACTGGGGACACCAGTTTGCCCACGCGCAGAAGTTCCTGGACAACCTCCGATACAACTTCCGAATCAGCACCTCCCCAAACCCTAAACCCTAAACCCTAAGACCCTACCTCAAAACCCTAGTTCCTAAACCCCTCTTCGCTCTGCGAGGCGATCCCTGCCATACAAAAGGCACCCTTCAACTTGCACCACTTGGCTGGCACCCGAAACCCTAAAAGTTGAACCCTAAACCCGACGTCTGGGCCATAGAGGTGGCATGCTGTGGAGTTCGTTAAGTTAGGGTTAGAGTTTATAACTTAGAGTTTAGGGTTTAGGGTTTAGGGTTTAGGGTTTAGGGTGCCTTATCAGAAGAGTGCCATACAAGCAGGGCACAAAAAGGGACACCCTAATTTAGAGAACTATCCAAACTGTCGACTGGGTTTCTAAGGTTTGGGGCTTAAGGCCGCACCCCAAGCTCTGCACCAACACTACAATAACCCAAAACATGCGCTAAATAGACCTCAGCAACCCTTAAATACTTACCCTAAATAACCCTTACATAACCCGCAAAAACCCGAAATAGCCCGAAATACTACAAAATTCATTTAAATGACCCTAAATAACCCTTACATAACCCGAAATAGCCCTAAATCACCCTAAACAACCCCCCAAACCCTGGAGAGCCCCGGATGAGCCTTAAGGCCACGTCCGGGCTGTCGAGGAGGATGGCGCAGAGAAGCTCGTGGCCCGTGGCATAGAACTGCGTGGCTTTCTTGATGGCCCTGTGGCGATAAGGGTTCAGGTTTTTAGGGTTTAGGGTTTAGGGCTTTCGACAACATTTTCTTCAGGGCTTTCCTCCCCTGCCAGAAAGCCCTTTCTCCTGCAGCTCGGGCTTCGCACACAGCAAGGCCTTAAAGGTCCATGATTCCATGATACCATATAGTTTATACTTGCGCCTTGAAGACGGTTCCCATGTAGGGGGCTTCAGGGACACATATTTTGACCACATGGGGTTTCCG
Source organism: Symbiodinium natans (assembly GCA_905221605.1). Lineage (NCBI taxonomy): Eukaryota > Dinophyceae > Suessiales > Symbiodiniaceae > Symbiodinium > Symbiodinium natans. Next base: position 332,226 of record CAJNDS010000846.1, on the reverse strand, counting down.
AGATTAGGTGGACCTTATTGGGATCCTTATTACAAGGGGGTCCTACTATTTGGGGGTCTACAGGAGGGTCCCCTTATTTTCGTAAACCCCCCAGAAGGGTACACGGACCCCTAGGGTAAGAAAAAGCGGAAAGGCCTTGGACACAGAACAGAAGATCTTCGGCTCGACTGCCCGCGGCTCAGATGTCTGGATCTGGGATTTGGGTGTAGGGTTTAGGGTTTAAACCCGAAAGCCTAAACCCAAAAATAGGCTTGCCGAGTCTTCGATTCAGGGTCCCGTGTTTGGGGGTTAGGGTGTTGGGAGAGTCTAGTTATGATTGAAACTCATCCTTATCAGAACCTCGTAGTCTCTTTGTCAGGATGCGCGCTGCATGTGTGCCTTCTGGCCACTCTTAGTAGCATCCGCTGGTCAGACTGAAGAGATGCCCCCCGCCGCAGCTACACGAGCACTCCAAGTACAGGTACTGTAGCTTACCGTGCTCCGATTCATGATGGCAAACGGCTATTCTGGATCCGTGGCTCGGCTGGTCTGAAACCGTACGGTGTACCGTGCCGTGTTCTGGTTTTGCTTTGCCTGTGAGGCTTGCTGATTTCCAGCCAGGGTATCTGACTCTGAGGTGCCGGAAGAACCTCTCCGAGAAGCATTGGCGGAGGTGTCCAAGAAGTTGGGTCTGTTCGAGAGCGTGCGCCACGTATGTCAAGCTGTCCAGATACCCCTGCCGGGCGTGGTCGTTGTAGGGGAACAGTCCGCGGGAAAGTCGTCGCTGTTGGAGAACATATCCGGAATTCAGTTTCCGCGTGCTCAGAACACATGCACGCGCATGCCGTGTATCTTGACGATGCTGACAGATCCCACCGTCAGCGAGTCGTATGCTCTGGTATCCATGGACTCAAGCTTTGGCGATGTGGCCTGCTGCAGTCTTGTAATAGTTTTGGTGCTTTTGCCAAGAGTGCCGGTAAGGAAAGTCTGAGTGAAGCTGTGTTTTGTTTTTCGAGGGCTTCAGCCACTTGGGGGAACTGCTGCGAGACCGTTTGCTTTGGCCTTGGAGCTCTAGCCATCGTCTCCGACATGCCTACGATGTCCTGGAGCCCAAGCCTAGGACCCTTGAGCCCTAAAGCCCTGAAACTTAACCCCCCCCCCCCCCCCCCAAAAAAAAAACGACCCTGAACAGCCCTCATATACTACAAAGCTCAAGCTGTGGAGACCCCTTCTATCAGGCCCAGCAATGCGCGGTGCCGGACGTGGAGGGGCAGATCAAGCGGCTCACCGAGATGCATGCGACGGGCGAGGCCTTCATCTCCCGCCAGGCCGGCAGGAACCCGGGCTTGGACTTGTTTGGGGGATGAAGTTCATGATCGTTCATGATAGTTCATGATAATCAGTTCATGATAGCTCATGCATACGTTGGGGTAAACTACGGTTGCTGGGGGTTATGATGGGGTTTTTTCGGCGTTCCTTTGGTGGCCTTCTTGGAGGTCTGTGGGGGGTCTAGGGCAGCTTTGTTAAGGCCCTGCGTGCCTCTTGGACCCCCCAAACCCGTGACCCCACCTGCAGAGGCGCTGTACGTCCGAGTGGTGCGGCGGGATGGCCCGCAGCTTTCGTTGATCGACCTGCCTGGCGTCACGCACAATGCCGAGAAGATGTCGAACATTCACGAGGTGGGATGTGGTTGGGTGTATATATGAGAGGGGAGGTGATAAGAAGCGGAACTCTTCTATAGCAGTAGCATCTTCTACTATAGTAGGTAGGCCCTTGGGACATGTAGATTTTAACTTATTGGGTTTAAGAGGATACTATTTAGGAATGTTTTTCAGTGGGTCTTAAGTAAGGGACATCCGAGTCTAGTACTCGGGCGCAAGGTCACTGTGGACTTGGTGAAGGAGTACATCGAGCCGGAGGAGATGGTCATCCTTTGTGTCATCCCCGCCATGTCCGATTTCGGCAATGCAGAGGCGCGGGAGGGTCTTAGAGGGTTGTGGGTTTAGGGTTTATAGGGTACTGCTTGAGTATGTGATGTTTACCGGTTCAGGAATTCTGCCCTAATCGCCGAAACTTAAGGGTCTAAGCGCCAGGCACCCATTCACAAGGCCCTAAGGCCCTGCGGCTCAGGTCGTGAAATTGGCTCGCGAGTACGACCCAGATGGCATCCGCACACTGGGCGTCGTCACCAAATGTGATGATGCGGCGAATGCCGAAGCATCAGACATCGTAGAGAAGGACGGGCCAGTCGTGCACAGAGCTTAGGGAAGTTTGCCCCCTGGCTGTTGTCACTGCAGGTGACGATGGCGAGAGACTCCGACGTTCGCCTTGCCTTCGGTTTCCACTGCGTGGTCAACCGATCGCAAAAGAACATTGATGAAGGCATGAGCCGCGAGGACCTATGGAAAAAGGAGGAGCAGGTCTTCACGAGGAGCGACCGCTTGAGGAGGCTCCCGCTCAGCAACTGGGGTACCCTGCGTCTCATGGAGAAGGTCGCGAAGATCCAGGAGGCAAGGGTGGATGAGTCTTGGAAGCCCTGTGGTACCTTCTTCCCAGTTTTCGGCACCAGGTTCCCTCAAAAAGCACCCAACCCATAAAAAGATTGCCCTTATTTTTCTAATGTGGTTGCTGGGCTACCAAGGAGTGCCTGCCAAAGATCAAGGAAAGCGTCCGGCAGCGGACCGTCCAGCTCCGGAACGAGCTGCGCTCCTTGCTGTTGGTTAGTAGGAAATGAGAAAATGAGGTACCCTATATCATCCCTTAAAGGGTATATATCGGGGGATATAGGGTAGGTGCCCTACATACTCCCTTAAAGGGTATACATATATATATATATATATATAGGGGGGATAAAGGGCACCTCATTCCCGCACTCCCTACGAACCAACAGTAAGGCTCGTTGCCGGCCATGGTCGAGGCTGAGGGCGACCAGTTCAAGCTGTTCAACAGTGCCCTGAGGGCCATCAAGGCCGGCTTAGGGTTTAGGGTTTAGGGTTTAGGGTATAGGGTTTAGGGTGTACTTCAAGAAGCCAAGCTCCAACGCCCCGAGATTTACCTCTCATATCATCTTTGATCTCCCCGAAGACAATTTTCAAACTGCAACGAAGAAATCTTTAAACTCGCAACGAATAAGCCTTCAATCTTCAGGCACCTACTAGTCGGAAGGCCCCCAAGCAAGCACCGGATAGGACGACTTGCAGCGCCGCGTGAGGGCCGAGTTCATGAGCAGCGAGGCGTCTGATCGTGACTTGACCATCGCACCGAAGGTGGCGGCGATGGTCCAAGACTTCAGCCGCCAGACATGTCAGGGCTTTGGGCATTTTTTTTTTTTTTTTGGGGGGGGGGGGGGGGTGTTTGAGGTTGGTGTTTGGGTGTTCTTGTTTTGAGATTGGGTGCTCGCCGGGTTTGGCTTGGGGGGGCTGGGGTTGGGAGAGGTCGGGGGAGGGCCAGCCTTCGCCTGTCTTCGCCGAGGGCGCGACCTGTGTCAGCGCAACCCCGATTGGTTGGGCCCGGACATGATCGAGGAAGTCAAGGACACGGTTGACACCCGGCCTTCAAGTGGCTTTTGAAAAAATTTATGTATATATATATATATATCTAGCATTATACAGTGCACGTGCTGGAAGGGTGGTAGCGGGATAGCCGTCAACACGCAACTGAGGCGACTTTCGTGCAGGGCTATACAGTCGAGAACTTGACGGGACCGCAAGTCTTTATCAACTTGATCCGTCGCATCTTCATCGAAGAGGGCCTCTTGAAAGATTCGGTGAACCAGCTGGTGGCTTCCGTGGCCGAGCATCTGCGGAAGGTCATGCAGCATGTTGTGGGTATCCATGCCAAAGTCCATCCGGTTCTGTCCAATCGCCTGGCCAGCAAGGCAGAGGACTGCATCGATGAGATGACAGCGAAGGCCCGGGAGCTTTGCGAGAGCCTGGCCGCGGCGCAGGCGGTGACCTCGACCACGAACGGCAGCTACATGGTGAAGCTCTCGAAGTTCCGCCGCTCCTGGTTCCAAGAGGCCACCGACGGATTGAAGAACATTGCCGAGGCGTTGCTGGGAACATCGGGCGCGGGCGCGAAGGAGGAGGCTTCGGAGCTGACGCCCGAGTTTGTGGCGCTGGTCAAAGAAGCGCAAGAGGAGCCCGACAAGCTCGCCGTGCTGGAGCTCTGTGCGTCCCTGCATGTTTACACCGGCTTCCTCATCGAGGGCTTTGTGGAGCACGCGGCGAAGCTCGTTAAGTTCAACTTGGTGGAGAATCTAGGGGACATGCTCGAGGAAACATGGCGGGAAGAGCTGGGAGGAAGCACGTTGCACGAGCTCTTCCCCAAGGACGACACCATCGCACGCCAAAGGCAGACCCTGCAGGACAGCATGCGCGCACTTCAGGAGTTCAAGGCCCCGGGAATGGCTTTTGGGGTTGAGGGTTTCGGGTTTAGGTTTAGGGTTTGGGGTTTAGGGTTTAGGGTTTAGGGTGTAGGGTTTAGGGTTTAGGGGTCCAAAGTGGTTTCAAGTGCCGTGGGTTTGAGCATGTCAGAGTCGTTGCTGGGACCCGCCTCCGACTAGGAACAGCTCGCCACGCTCAAGGTTTCGATGCCGGTTACTGCTGTCCACGCTTTGGCCAATAGGAAGACCATGGCGGAGAATCTGCAGGATCGGGAGCGAGCAAGGAAGGAGATTCAGCTCCGGACCTTTACCTGGAACTTCACCGCTGAGTTGGAGGGCATGGCGGCGAAGAAGAAGGGGGCGAAGCTCATGAGCCCGACGTTCTCCAAGATGAAGGTGCCGGACATGAAGCTTGAATTCTACCCATACGGTCATGAAAAGTCTCCTGACGACAAGTCGGCCCTGTACCTGCTCGCGCCGGCCGGCTGGAGCATCACGTACAGGCTGCGCGCCGCAGGGGAGCAGGCGGAAGCGGAAAGGGAGTTTGATGGAAATTCCTGGGGATGGAACTCGAAATTTCCTTTGGTAACATCCTTTTCCGAGCAAGAGGTCAGCGTGGAGCTGCTGAAAGCGGTTCCATCACCGTCGAGCTGACGGAGTGAAGAGCTCGGCGGAGCCTGCGCCCATCTGCGCCCCCCGGAGCTGCCAAGCGCAAAGCGCCTTTCTTTGGCTTCAGGGTCGAGAGTTCCTGCTTGAAGGTTCATGGGGTAGTTATTCAGTAGGGTTATAAGCTCCCAAAGTAAGGTTACATAACCATGCAGTTGTATCTCCAGCAACCCTACGTATTAACCCTGCTGATGACACCCATGAACCTCGAAGTGGCCCTTTGCCAACAGCAAGAGCCCCGTTGCGCTCCGCAGTTTCCCACGGCCAGTTTTGAGGGCATCGTCCTGTGCTCGCCGGGAGACCCCAGAGGCCTCTCCTTTTATTAACAGTTTCCTCGGATGCCTCATCAAAGTATGCTTCCCAGTTTCTAAGGTTCAAAACTCTATAAGCCTTATGAACCCTCTGAAACCTTTATGAAACCATGTAACCCCTGTAAACCCTATAAGCCCTAAGCTCTGAACGTTTTGAGCCCGGCGCCTGCAATGCATTGTAGCAACAGTTGACGTCATCCCGGTGAGGCATCTTGAGGCCATGAGAAGAGGCAGATTTGATTCGTGACATGATACGCTAGGTATCGAAAAGCAACACCCACATGCCACAGACCCTGAAGCCCAAAAGCCCCTAAAGCTTCAGATCCTTCCATGCAACACGTTCCCCTCAACCCAAGCCCTGCAACCCTAAAACCCTCAAGCCTGAAGCTTTAAACAGCCCCCAAAGCCCTAACACACCAACCCCTATAGGACCGTAAATCCCACAAACCCTAAAACCCCTAAATGCCCCTGAAACCCTCCTTCTGCGGGCACACCTCGCCTGCGTCCAGGGATGTCAGGGGCGTAGGAGCTCAGGGCTTAAGGCGCTTAAGGCTCTTCCGGTTTCAGGGTGTTAAGGTTCAAGGCTTAAGGCATGCGGAGAATCCTTGGGGACTTGGCCAACCTAGTGCCCTCAACTGCTCAAGAGATGAGTTGAGGGTTTAGAGTCCTAGGGTGTTACATGCTCTCCAAACAAGGTTATGACTACTAGTAAGCTTTATTAAAGGGACCTGGCAATCCCAGTTCTACCTACCCCATGAACCTGCAAGTAAGGAATCGTTGGAGAAGGGGGTGGGGGAGGGGGCCTGTTTCTATCCGGACTTCCGTCACAACAAGGCGTAAGGGGACCCTGTTTTTGAATACCCGCCCTAAAGTCCCAAGCCCCTAAGCCCTAGACCTGAATTATCCAAACCCCAAACTCTCTCCCCCCCTCCCCCGCCCCCCCAAGTCCTCCCCACTTAGCGCCCCTTAAAGTAGGGTTTTGACTTCGGTTGAATGCTTAGGGCTGCCTCTCGCCAGCTGAGGTCTTCCAAAAGGCGAACTGGTGCGCATCTGAGCTTCCTGCAGACGCACTCTCTCTGAATGCGAAGTGGGTTTTCTCGGTTTAGGGTTTTTAGGGTTTTTGCCTATTCCAGGGAGGGGGAGACACCTAACTTTTAGAGTTTTAGGGTTTCAGGTTTGCAGGGTTGTAGGGTTTTTGGGGCTTAGGGTTTTAGGGTTTGAGTTTATGTTTTGGGGTTCTCTGAAGATTGATTGGTTTCCTTGGTTTACAGTTTAGGGTCTTTGTTTCATTTGTGTTCTTGGTTGGGGGGCTTCAGGGTGTTTAAGATATTGCTGTTGACTTAGGGTTGTGAGTTTTGTCCAGAGTTCAAATTGCAAAGCGCAAGGTTCCACTTGTACTAGCATTTCTCAGGGTTTAGCGTTCAAGTCTGAGGGTGCGAAATCCATAATGTGTTTTTGAGTAGCTCCTTCCATACACCCTAATGAGCTACTTCCAGGATGCCCTAAGTAGCAAAGTCGAAAAAAGCCTACAGGGGTGGGGCCCCCTAGTTATAAGTAGAGTTATAAGGGCCCTAAATTGGGTTATAAGGACCCTAAAATAGGTTATAAGTCCCTTAACTACAGTTAGTATAGTAAGGGGGCCCCACCCTGTAGAAGCCCCCAAACGCCAGACCCGCAAAAATCTGCCACGGTCGAGCAGGCCGGTTCTGCTGGAGTCGGTGGAGCCAGGCATCGCTTTCAAGAACGGAACGCTCCACAGCTGCAATTGAAAGAGGGTCTCGGCTTCAGGGCTTCTAGGGTTTTAGGGACACTTGTACCTTTCAAAAGAGGGGAATGTTCCCCAGAGCTTTGGTGCAGTTGCCTTGCATTTAGTTCACTCTGGGTCGGATCTGGGGGTTTATGGTCTACTGCAAGCCCTAAGCCTAAACCTGTAGGAGAGAAAATGAATAGACCTCAAGCAGCCCCGGAAGCTTTGTAACCCCGCGGCCCTGAACGTGAAGCTCCCTAGTGTGCCCTTCAGTGAGACCTTCAGATGTGTAGACAGCTGTTTCTTCGGATCATTTTTGAAAGCAGGTTTGGGGTTCAGGGCTTGGAGGTTTAGGGTAGAACCCTCGCTGAAGAACAGGGGTCCCGATCCAGTTGGCATTGGCCGAACACTGCAACAGATGGACAGAATCCGAAGTCGAGTCATGCTGCGGGGTCTGAACCCCGAACCCTAATTGAACCCCTAAACCGCAATTTGGTGGGACAACGGTTGTCTTGAGTCTCGAGTTGCAATAATAAGCTGAGTGAAACCTAAACCTTAGACCCTAAACACAGAACTGACATCGACTAAATTGCAAGGAGCCCTACATACTGCACCCTAAATGCTCCCTCCAATGCGCCCTAGCAATCCGTCGAGCTGCCGAAAGTCCAGGAAGAGTCACTCCATAGACGTGGACGTCGCAGCCTCACTGAGGGGCCTGTAGACAGCCATCCTGATGCCAAGGTTGCGGTTCATGTGGTAGATGGGCGAAAGGCTTACAGGCTTTATAGGTTTGCATTACAAGATTTCAGAGGGTTTATAGCGTTAGATGATTGCTGAATATCTGAAAGGCTAAGGTGTTTGCGGTTGATAAGGAGCTTGCATATATAAAACGTTTCAGGTTCATAAGCTTCAGGTATATGGCTCGTAAAGTTTACAAGGTTTCGGGTATGGGGTTTGCAATGCGCATACGGCTTGTTTAAGGTTTATGAGGTTTAAGGTTTACACTATCCCTTTTAGGTTTACAGGGCTCAGGATTTTTAAGGGTTCGGATGGAGGGTTCGGGGTGTTGGGCTGCTATGGTTTAAGAGATGGGGACTTTGAGGTTTGGAGCTCAGGGTTATCCTCGGTAAGCCTCTGAAGACATCCACAGCCTCAGGATGCACAGGAATTTTACACTTTTGAGTCAATCGAACGTTGATCCCTAAAACCGCGGCACTCCCGAGACTCTACTGCTTGGGCGTTTGCTGCCTGAACCTCGGCAACCCTCAGAACCTTAAATTCACCCCAACAACCCAAGTGAAGAGAGCCCATCAAGCTTAAAACTGCATCCCAAAAAAAAGGTCCCCTTGGTCTTCGATGCGCCGATGTCCGTCTTTGAGACCCTGGGATGTGTTTTGGCAGCAGCTCACAAAGTTCGAGTCTTGGGAGTTTAGGGTTTAGGGGTTTAGGGGTTTAGGGGAGGTAGGGTTTCAGGAGTGGAGGGGCCCTGGATGAAGGCAGCGATTGTTAAGTGGTGTCGTTAGGCTTTAGGGCTCCCCAAGGCTCAGCGGACCATGGCGCCTTCTTGTGCGTTCAGTCTGAGAGTAGACAGACTAAAACCCGAACTGTTGAGCTGAAGCACCCAAAAAAGCATGCCAAAAGAATAAATACATAGGAAATACATACATAGGAAAGAGACCAAGAGAAATCTCTTAACTCCTGCGCCCAAGCGCCAAACAGCCTAAACCCTCCACCTGGAGACATTGTTTTCTTCCCTAGGGCTCCAAAGCCTGGTAGTCCACACTTCAAGACATGATCTCTACATCGCGCAGCTGCAGCTGCACTCCCTACAAACCCTGAGCCCCAAAGCCTTGCCGCCCGAAGCTCCCCAAACTTCAGCACCCTAAACCCTAAACCCTAAACCCTAAACCCAAAACCCAAAACTCCCTACAGCACTTTCCGCCCTAGAACTTACAGGTTCAGCCCGCGAGTCTCCCACTGAAAGCCTTCACTCCTCAGGTTTAGCTTCCAATTTTGTTGGGGCGTTTCGGGTGTTTTCAGGGTTTTGGGGTTGTTTTAGGGTTCAGGGATTTTAGTGTTTGGGCTTTACGGTTGCGGTTGGGGGTTGGGTTTTCGGGTTGCGGGTTCAGGGTCCAGGGTTTAGGGTTTGTAGTGTTAGGGTTTAGGGTTTAGGGCTTAATTAGGGCTTAGGGCTTAGGGCTTAGGGTTTAGGGTTTAGGGTTTAGGGTTTAGGGTTTAGGGTTTAGGGTTTAGGGTTTAGGGTTTAGGGTTTAGGGTTTAGGGCTAGGAGAGACATGAAAGCTCTCGGGCACACTCAGGTCGAGCGCGCTTTCTCGGGCGAAGGCGGCGGGCTCGGGATGCCGGGGTTTAGGGTTTAGGGTTTAGGGTTTAGGGTTTAGGGTTCTTGGACCGAGGTTCTGAGAGAGAGAGAGAGAGTGAGTGAGACGACTTTGCGAATATTCGCACCTTTTTCCAGTACCCCCGCTGTCTCTGTCGCTGTCTGTCTCTGTCCCTCTCCTTCTCTCCCGGATACACGGAGTTTTCGCCCAGGGTGGAAGGATGAAGTAAAATTTTCCATAGGTTTGCGTAGAGGATTTTATCCTGCTATGGAATATGAGGGCTACGCCGAAGCGCATGGAGATTGCAGGCAGATCCTAAGCCGCCTACGCCTATGCCGACACCTACGCCCTAAGCCTCAGAACCACCTACGCCCAAAACTCTTCTAAGAGTCATATGAGAATGAGGGAATCAAGTACTCTATATCCCCCTAAACAGACCCTTTAAAGGGATTCCCTACCAACCAACAGCAAGTTCTTACCAAGCCTCAGGTACTTCCCCATCTTCTGGCATGGCCTCAGGCTCAGTGTCGAAAGCGCGTATTGTAGCAATGGCCTCACCAGGAGGGCCTTTGACCTTTGGCTTAGATTCTTAGATTCTTAAGCATTTTTTGCGTCCGAGACCCCCAAACCGGGACCCCTGTTTTTTTTTCTAAAGCTTAGGGTTTAGGCTCAGGCCATAAACGGGCATCTGAAGAAGCGTGCACCCCAAAATATGGAGTTCGGGCGTCTGCTTCGAAAGGCCTCAGGTTGAGTGATTCTAGGGTTGAGCTTGAGGGGACGAAGGGCTCGGAAACTCTGACTGCGCGCACCAGAGAAAGCTCTTAGCCTGCCCTAAGCCGCCAAGCTCCTTGATTTTAGATCTCAGGCCCTGCACCCCAAAACCCTAAACCCTGAACCCTAAAACCCCAGGCCCTGAACCCTTAGAGGGCTTAGATTGTAGAAACCTAAGCCCTTACGTGTCCCAGGCCACGGCCCCTGGAAGAAAGCCTGGGAAGGCTATTTTGTTCTGGAGACTGGTAAGCTTCATTGTCTTAGGGTTTGGGGGTTTTAGGGTTGAGGGTTTCAGGGTTCAGGGTTCATGATCAGGGTTTAGGGTTTACGGTTTAGGGTTTGGGGTCTAGGGTTTGTAGGGGTTTAGGGTTTAGATGGATCCTCTTCCCCGAGATGAAGCGCCAAACCCGAAACCCTAAACCCTCCTAAGCCATACTAAGCGTCAAAAGCCCTAAGCATTTCTACAGCCAACCGATGGACCTCGCAAGAAACTTGAACGCAAACACATCCTGGGGCTTTTGGATCTGTATTCGGGAAAAAGGCTACCCAAGTTAGAAGGTTAAACCCCATTAGTAAGACCCTAAACCCTCAAGCCTTAGACCCTAAACCCAAAGACACTCAAACCTAAGACCCTAGGACCCTAAGACCCTCAGACCCTCAGACCCTAAGATCCGAAGACCCGAAGACTCGAAGACCCGAAGGCGCGAAGACCGAGGACCGAAGACCCACAACCCGAAGACCCGAAGACCCAAAACCCGATATCCCTTAGCATATTGCGTATGCGACGACGCGACAAAGACTCAGTAGTGATTTGCGGACGCAACTGCTCTCCCCGATTTAGGGTTTAGGGTTGAGGTTTTTAGGGTTGCTGGCTTAGGGTTTAGGGTTTAGGGCGTAGGGGGGTCTTCCATCTGTCGGGGGCGGGCTTCAGGGCTAAGAGCTAAAACCCGATGTTGATCCCCAAACCGCTAGATTAGCGCGAAGCCCTCATACCCTCCACCCTCAACCAAGACCCTAAACCCTAAACCTTAAACCCTAAACCCTAAACCCTAAACCCGAAAACCTAAAGTGGGCATTAGCTTGCTGGGCTGTGGCAGTCTGACTGGGACGGCTAGAACTATTCCGCCTGGCGTCCTTTTTGGCTCCGGAGTCTCTCGTTGTTGGTTGAACAGCCCTTGGGACATTTCATGTTTTTTTCTATGACTGATTAGTTTTGAGAGGATCTTAGGAACATGTTCACTCACTGTTTTAAGATGGTCTTACTTTGGAGTATGCTCCAAAGGGTTCAAGGACAACCTGCACACATTCCCAAGCCACGGGGGTGCGCACTTCCCCTGTCGGTCAGGTCTCCAAGTCTGGTGCCCCCCCTTACTATTGGGGGTACTAGGCTCTAAGGTTCAGGGAAGCCCTAAACCCTAAACCCTAAACCCCTAAACCCTAAACCCTAAACCCCTAACCCCTAAACCCTAAACCCCTAAACCCCTAAACCCCTAAACCCCTAAACCCCTAAACCCCTAAACCCCTAAACCCCTAAACCCCTAAACCCCTAAACCCCTAAACCCTAAACCCCTAAACCCCTAAACCCCTACACTCTAACACCCCAACGTAGAGAGCTGACCGTGAAAGAGCTGGTTGCTGAAACGGAGTTTGCAGGTTGCTTCTGTGCACGGTTTGAGCATCAAGGGCACCATGGCTTCCTGCATCAAGAACCTCAACATCTACTGGCTGTTGGGCACGGGGATCCTCTTCTGGCGCCTCGAAAAATTCGAGAGCCCCAACACCTTGAGGATGTAGGGCTTGCTGGTTCGGAGATGTTTTGGGGCACCCAAAATACCGAAATCCCGAAATCCCAAACTCCCAAACTCCCAAACTCCCAAACCTACTGGGGGGAGGCTGAACTCCCTCCAGCTCAGTTTGAGGGAGACCTGAGTTCAAGTTTCCACAAACCCGGGGCAAGAACTTTGGGAGCAGCTGAGCAGCTCCCCTATTGACTCTTCGTGGCTTGGGGGTTTTATACGGCCTTAAGATGTGTAGGGGTTTGGGGCTGAAGCCCAACCGTCTGAAGACATGTTGCGTATATCGGAAACCCTAAGCCCCCCAAAGCATGACGGCTGGGCCCCTGACCACAGCCTCAACAGCTGTGGGCTAGGGTTTCTAGAGTAGGGGTTAGGGTTTAGGGTGCGTAGGCTTGGGGAACAATTACCTCGGGTTTGTTCGGGCTTGTCATCACTGAGTCGCCCGCCATAAACCCTAAACCCTCGAAGTCCCAACGAGTCCTCAACCCTCTAAACCCTACAAACCCAAATCCTAAACCCTATACCCTAAACCCTAAACCATCCTAAACCCAAAACCCTGGCCTTCTTTGCTGCTTGAGGTTCTTCTTCATTCACACCCCGCCTCTTATGGAGCATCACCGCGAATATCGGCGGCCGATCTTCCTGCCTCCAGACCATGGAGTGGGGTTTATAGGTGCATAGATAGAGTTTAGGGTTTAGGGATTAGGATTTAGGGTTGAACGGTTAATTGATATAGGGTGAATGTAGGGTTAATATGGGGTTAATGTAGGGTTTATATAAGGGGTAATGCATGTTCAATATGGGGTTGACATGGGGTTGATGTAGGGTTTATGTAGGGGGTTCATACAGGTTTTGTATGGGGTCTTGGTAGGGTTTACAGGGTCTATAGGGCTCAGGGGCTGGCAGTTGTCTTTTGTTTGTGTTTTTGTATTTGCTTGGGGCGGGGTGGGGGGGCTTTAGGAATGAAGTATGGCACTAATAAGGGCTCCTCACTAGACAAGCTTGGTACCTTGAGGGCATCCGGCTTGGGGTACCGCAGCTTCTACGCAAACAGTATCAGGCCTTCTGGGTCTATAGGGTTTCCAAGTGCCGGATAAGGTTTAAATTGTTCGCGAGATTGAGAAAGCTTCGGGGTTAGGGGATCTACCGCGCAGATCAGCTGAATTGATAAGCGAGTGCACAACCTCGACCCGCGTTAGCTCAAGCTACTCACAGGTTGATGAGCAGTTTGTAGGTTTTCGGGTTTAGGGTTTGGGGTTCAGAGTTTTGGGATTAGGGCTTAGGGCCTAGGGTTTAGTCAACTGCAAACTAGTGCTACAAGTCCTGAACCGCTGCTTTCACCGAAGCAGAAGGAGAGTAGCCAAGTTCTATATTGAAAAGCGTGCTCCCAAAAAGGACTTCTCTCAAGAACTCCCCAACCTAGAACAAACGCCGAAATCGTCAGCTTTCTCCCGGAAGCCTACAGAGTGAAGCCAAGGTTGCACCTTACGTCCGTCTTCGGCATCTGCCTGGCCTGCGTGCACAACACGCCCTCCACTTGAACTATAGACCCTAAACCCTAAACCTCTACACATCTTTGCACGCGTCCTAATCCTACACCACAAAGCATATAGCCTAAACTCAAATCCCTTTAAGCCGGCGCTTTTGAATATGATCACGAAGCGAACGCTTCTCGGAGCTTTTTAGGGCCATACGGTTTGAGGCATCTCAAACTTTAGAATCTGCAAACCCCAAGCCTAAAACTCTATCTCTACAAAGTCCTACACGTCCCGTGCCTTCATCAACAGCTGATTCTCTAAACCTTATAATTAAGCCCTAAACCCTAACCCCTAAACCCCAAACCCGCTTTCTGAACTATGCTGGTTGTGATACAAAGAGTGCTTCTGAGTATCGCGCGGGTTTCTTAAGAGACAGCGGGAGCAACAGTAGGTTATTGTCGAGGCGTCCTGGAGCTTCTCAAGCTTAGACTTGAAACCCTAAACTTCCTGAACCCGAAACTGCAAAGCCCGAACCCTAAGCTCTAGACGTTAACCCTAAACCCTAAACCCTAAACCCTAAACCCTAAACCCTAAACTCCCAAACTCCCTGAACCCCAAGCCCTGGTGTACTTCCTGTCTCAACGCTCTGACTTCCCGCAAAACCCCCCTTTACACCCCCCCGCTGAGAACTTCCGCCCACTTCCGCCGCCGCGGTCGAAGAGGGTCCTTATAGTTGCATCCCCCGAGGGTTTAGGGTTTAGGGTTTAGGGTTTAGGGTTTAGGGTTTAGGGTTTAGGGTTTAGGGTTTAGGGTCCCTAAACCCTAAACCCTAAACCCGAAAAACCGAAAGCCCTAAACGCTAAAGCACCCTAGGATCCTAAGCCAAGGCTTCTCACACCATCCGTTTTCGATGGGAAGGCAAAGTCGTTCCACGCGCCTCAGACAGTATTTTGTCGCTCATGGGATCTTACAAGGCTTGTGGTTTTCCAGGGTTTAGGTGTGTAGGTTTAATTCGGGGTTTGGTGTTTCAGGGATGTCGAGGGTTTCTTAGGGGCCGAGAGCCGTGGGGAAAACTGAGGTGTGGATTGGGCGCGTTGGCATGGTGCTCGGCATTCTGGGCTTCACAGCCGGCGCATATCTCGCCTGGTGTCCTGTGCAGGATGCCGGGGCGAGGTGTGGGCATCAGGTTTGGGGGCCTCAGACCCTGAACCCCAAACCCTTTTGGGCTTAGGGGGTTGACGCAGGCAACCAAAACCTCTTAGGGGGTTGAAGGAGGTGTGGTGTTCACCGAAGTTTGTTCTGGCTGCTGTTCAGCAACAGCAGCCCTTTCCCGCTCCACTTCAATTTCCCCCCCCCCCCCCCCCCCCCCGATTGTCGTGTCATTTTAGCCTATAAGCCCTGAACCTCCAGCCCCTGTAGCTTGACATGGTTCTAGAGTCATAAGAAAGGTTTCGAAACTGAGCCCTTAACCAAATCTAAAGTTCCCCTCTTTCTGCAGCCACAGGACTACGGCTTCTCCATCCCCATCACTATCGGAGGTCTGCTGCAGGTGAATGGACAGCGGAATGGCTTCAACGCCATCCAGAAGTACAAGGATGAAGAAGAGGGACAAGTAGGCGAAACCGCTTGAAACCGCTGAGCCTGAGGGCTAAACCCTAAACCCTAAACGCCAAACGCAATCCCTTCCCGCTTTTGATGAAATGCCCCTAATTATAACCAAAAAACACTTTCCGGAAAACCCTCCCAAAATTACTCCACGATGTAACATCTAATCCGAATTAGGGGGTCTATTTGAGGTGAAAAGCTACCCATGAACCCCCTAACCCTAAACCCTAAACCCTAAACCCTAGGTTTAAGAAGTGCCCAAGCCCCTCCCAGGAGCTGAACAAAAGGCTTTCCGAGCTCCCCGCCGAGAGCCTCTAGGAGCCCAAGTGGTGCCGTTTTTGTTTTCTTCTTTTTGGTATGCGCCTTGCTTATTTCCCCTAAGCCCTAAACCCTAAACCCTAAACCCTAAACCCTAAACCCTAAACCCTAAACCCTAAACCAACTTAGGCAAGGAGGCCTCGGAAGTTCAGTCAGCGAAACAGGAGGCGGGTGTAACTAGGGTTGAGGGTTCAGGGTTTAGGGTTTAGGGTTTAGGGTTTAGGCTGATGGGTCGATGGCTTAGGCTTAGGGTCTTTATGAGGTATTCACTCTGTGTTTTTCCTGTGGGTTTTGGTTCTTATCTGATGAGTTCGGCTTGCAGCGATTTATCTCTTTAGAGTTTAGTGTTTATAGGGACACAGGGTTTAGGGTTTCGGGTTTAGGGTTTAGGGTCTTTGACGGACGGACCGATTGTAAAGGTTGCCATGGTGACGGAAGCCCTAAGAACCCCGAACTGGAAAAAGTGTCCTTTGGTTTGAGTTGTGTTGGGCTTAAACCCTAAACCCTACACCCAAAACTGCCCTAAACCCTACGCTTGGGGGTCTTGCATCATCTTCGCTGTCTCTGCGTGGACGTAGAGCTGGCTGGCGGGCGGCCAAGGGTGTCAAGGTTCAGGGTTTACAGAGCCGCAAGCCCCAAACTCCAACCCCCAAAACCCTCAACCAACCCTAAACCCCAAACCCCAAACCCCAAACCCCAAACCCCAAGCCCCAAGCCCCAAACCCCAAACCCCAAACCCCAAACCCCAAACCCCAAACCCCAAACCCCAAACCCCAAACCCAAAACCCAAACCCCAAACCCCAAACCCTAAACCCTAAACCCTAAACCCTAAACCCTAACCCTAAACCCTAATGGCAGGCACTTGGGCACCACATCCGCAACATGATCGGCGTGTTCTTTCTGGGCTCCTGGGGCCTTAGGGTTTAGGAGGAGTACCCTAAACCCTAAACCCTAGACCCCTAGACCCTAAACCCTAAGCCCTAGACCCTGCAGCCTGTTTTTTCGTACAGGTTTCTTGGGGGTGGGGTTGGGCGGGGGGGGGCAATTCTGGCTTTTTGGGTTTTGGTTTGGGGTGCCTTGTCCTTACTTGATTCTCCATGGGTAGATGCAAAGCAGGCTTGTACGTACCACGCTGGCGCCCGAGTAAGTATGAGCTGTAGATGCCTTACCTCTCATGAACCCCGTTCAGCCGCTTTCTATTTTCCAGGAAGCCTTGAGAAGCTTTACAGTGCTTCGGAAACCTTGGACCGGACCCCTAAGTCTTTCCTGCCCCCCCCCCACTCTATGCCCTGTTGCTGTTGATGGGTGTTAGGCTCTCAGGGTTACGGCCTGAGCAGGATCTGTGCGATGGAGGGCACATCTGCCAGCCAGAAAAACACACCCAGAATCCATTGTCAACCCTTATGCAACAGTCGGCGAACAAAAGCCATGACTGGTTGTATCCTTATCTCATTTCGGTTAGCTAGACCCCCGCCTGCACTACCCATAATCCTCAAGCATCACAAACCCTAAACATTCAGCCATTGTAATAACCACCGTTATTTAAAAACCCTGAACCCCAAACCCTGAACCCTGAACCCTGACAGGGAGAGAGAGGGAGGGAGAGGGAGCACAACAAGGGGTGCCCTCTTCTTCAGCCCCAACAACCCGACAACCCTAAAGCCCAAAACTTCGAAATCCTCAACTCCGAAATCCGTAAACCCTAAACCCTGGGCCTAAACCTAGAACCCTTAAACTCCTCAACCCAAAACCGAGGCTGCATGATCCCAGCCGCCATCCGGGTCGCAAACCTCACGCCGCAACGGGGCTCACGAGCTCTGGGAGGGTCTAGGGTTTGGGGTTTTGCGGTTCCTGTTTAGGGTTTGAGGATGCTTTTGGGGACAGGGTCAGTACTCTAAAATACACATTAAAACGACTGTCTGTTATGCCTCTAACAGAAAGATTATTTCGAGAATGATGTACAGGTAGGCTGCAGATGTCCCAACACATTTTCTCTGTCGTATCAAAAGACATCAAACATATAAGGTACTACTTGTACTTGGCAGTAGTTCTGTTTTTTCCAGATTAAGTTAACCATAACATTTGACGCCATAAACTGCGTGAAAATCGACCCTAAGGATCCATGTATCAATATAGCTAAAGGGGTTCCTATAAAGTAGCTTTAGGGCCCAAGTGTATACTATATAGGGACATGGATCCTTTGGGCGAGTAACCCCTGAACACCGAGGTATCCACTCCCGGCCACGCTTGGGGGCATCCTCGCCCTCTATGGCATCGCGCCGCTTAGCCGGGCGAGCGAGGGGAAACCTTGAGGGCAACAGGGCGTATTGTTTGAGGCTTAATAATGGTTTAGGTTTAGGGTTTAGGGTATTCTAAGAAAGTTTGGGTGTATTTTATTTATCTAGTTCACAATTTGAGCCTGCGCCCGAAACATGAACTACTCCCCCAAGGCTCCCTGGAACTTTTCCAGAATCCCTTGCCCTGAAAAGAAAGTGGGGTGATATGCCGTAAATCCTCGAGTGGTAGGGAGGTGGCTCTGACTGCAGCCCTGGACGCTGCAGGACGCTGTACTCCCAGGTCTTCTTGTCTCGCATCAGTGCGCCGTCGAGAGAGTCAGAGACGCTGCTCCTTGGAACTGGAACACGCAATGACAAAGCATTGTGTTACTTGTTTTTTTGTATGGGTCATGCTGATTAACTGTTCTTGGAATTGAGGTCCAGGTACCCTTGCAGCGAAACCTCAAACCTTCTCTGAGAATCTTAAGCCCACCCAACTTTCCGACGTTCAGTTGTGTAGCAATCTGTTGTAATGTACATACACTACAGGGTGGGGCCCCCTAGTTATAAGTAGAGTTATAAGGGCCCTAAATTGGGTTATAAGGACCCTAAATTAGGTTATAAGTCCCTTAACTACAGTTAGTATAGTAAGGGGGCCCCACCCTGTACATCATGTACTAAGGGAGCCCAAATGACCATTCGCACACGATCGTTTGCAATCATAGGCTGCTTGCTCGGTACGCCGGGAAGGTGCCACTGTCAGGTCAGAAGCCACTTACCAACACCTTTCAAACACCAAAAAACCAAAAAAAAAACCCAAAAAACCCAAAAAAGACCAAAAAACCCAAAAACCAAAAAAAAAAACCCAAAAACCCCAAAAAAACCCAAAACCCCCCCAAAAAATCCAAGATGCGCTGAACTCAGCTGCCCAGGCTCAGCAGGGCGGGGGCGGAGTGAGCAACAACCCACGCAGGGCCCCAAAGAAGCTTTTGGAGGTTGTTCCATAGTCGGGTCGCCCCCCTCACCCTGATGTACCCGAAGCCCGACAACCGAAACCTTTTTATAGTGGTTATAGGATTTCTTGTCAACAGGTCCCCGAGGCGGCCCCAATTTACAACAACCCCCCATTCTGAGTTTCACGGCTCTCAAAGCCGGCTGTCAAAATCAGCACCGATGGGCACTGATGCGTTGCCAAGAGTCAGAACTTCGGAACAATGTGCAAGGGAAGGGCTCTCTGTTACAAAGCGTGGTCTAGTATGTGAGGTCAAAAAGGATGGTACAAATACCCGCTAAGTTCGCTCCAAACCTTACACCATAAACCCTGCACCCTGTACCTGTGTGGGTATCTGTTCCTAAACGTAACTCTGCACCTGGAAGCCGCCCCCACTGTAAGACCTGCGCTAAAGCCCTATGGGCCCTAATCGGCACTCTCCTTTCCCTAATAGGCCCTATAGTCTAGGGCTTCGGGCTTAATTAGGAGTTTTTAACCCTAAAGAACCCTCTGAGTTCTATAGCCCTGTAAAGCCCTACGCCCACAAAGAAACCCTGAACCCCAAACCCAAACCTTTAGCCCTAAACCCTAAACCCTAAACCCTAAATCCTAAACCCTAAACCCGACGCTCTGAGAACCATGTCGGCTCTTGAGCCCTGCCTTCGATGGCTCTCGGACACTCGACTCCCAAAACCTCGAGCACCCCACCACCCTCAGCCCTAAACCCTGGGTTGGGATTTAAGGTTTCAGGTTTAAGGCCTAAATCTTAAGGCTTAAGGCTTGCGGCTTAAGGGTTCGGGCTTAAGGGTTCGGGTTTGGGCTTTCGGGTGTTGGGTGTTGGCTTTGCAAAGCCAGAAAGCGCAAACCCTAACGCCCTACGTCCCTCTGCGCCCTCCCTAAACCCTAAACCCTACACCGTAAACCGTAAACCCTAAATTGCCTGCAGGCCTCCGCGACCGACTGCGAGGTGGGCTCGGCATTTTGTGTTGGAGCTGTAAGGGCTGTAGGGTTATAGGGTTAGGGTTCTGGGGTAAGGCTCACTGGGATATGGGGCTACGGGGTGATGGGGTTGCAGGGCTATAGGATTCCAGGGTTGAGGGTTATGGTAATAGGATTTGGGGTTTAATCAGGGTTCAGAGTTATAGGGTCTAAGGATTTCAGAAGGCGGTTATAGGGTTTAGGGTTAGGGTTTAGGGTTTAGGGTTTAGGGTTTAGGGTTTAGGGTTTGGGGTTTAGGGTTTAGGGTTTAGGGTTTAGGGTTTAGGGTTTAGGGTTTAGGGTTTAGGGTTTAGGGTTTAGGGTTTAGGGTTTAGGGTTTAGGGTTTAGGGTTTAGGGTTTAGGGTTTAGGGATAATAGGATTTGTGGCCCAGAGTTAGGATGATGGGGCTTAGGGGTTGGGACTATCGACTCGAGGGTTCTGGGTTCTCGGGGGTATTAGGGAGTTTGGCGTCTAGCCCTGAACCCTAAACCCTAAACCCTAAGCCCTAAACCCTAAACCCTAAACCCTGAATACTTGCTGGGGGGGGGAGAAATTTCTGGGCTTAGATCAGGGAGTGGGATCCGGGGTCTCAGCTTCAGGACTTGGGATCGTAGTTGCAGAAGCCCCCGAAGTCATCTCAGCACGTTGGCATCCTAAACCCTAAACCCTGAACCCTAAACCCTAAACCCTAAACCCTGCATGAAGCCTAAACCCTAAACCCTATGAACCCCAAGAGGGTGCGAATGCGAGGTGCTGGCTGCCTGGGGGAAGGGCGCCCGCCGGCCACGGAGTGGCTCCACCAAGAGAAAACAAGCGTTTGGGGTATAGAGTTTAGGGTTTAGGGCTTAGGGTTGCCGAAGAGCAGGGGGTTGTCTGCCAGGGCATGTGGAGGAACAAAGCCTAACGCCTAAACCCGAACCCCGAACCCGAAACCCTAAGCCCTAAACTCTCAACCCTGTGCTGTAGGGAACGTCATCGTCGAGTTAGTGGGAAGAAGAGTCTCCCACTGTCCAAGAGAGATTCTCCCTTCCGTGCATATGGGCCTTTTCGGCTTGCACCACAGATCTCACAAGCTGCCCCTACAGCCCTTTGCCAGCCTTTGCTGTAGTGCCATTCCCCTAAGCCCTAAACCCTTAATTTCTAAACCTTAACCCCCAAACCCTCAATTTGATGATCGCTTTGTAGCACAAGCAAAAGTGGCGGGCTGGCAGCTTGTCTTACTTTCCCTCCCCCATCTCCAGCTGCTGCGAGCAAGCTGCCCCCCGCGATGACGCTCGATGCCCGTCCGCAAGTAGGAGCTGATGACTCGAAGCCCTCAACCCAGAACCCTAATTACCCTAAATTTAGGGTTTAGGGTCTAGGGTTAAATCCTAAGCCCTAAACCCTAAACCCTAAACCCTAAACCCTAAACCCTAAACCCTAAACCCTAAACCCTAAACCTGAACCCTAAACCCTACATATCCTAAGAAGTAGTACTGGATTGGGCTTCCTCGTGTGGGCATCCCAGGAGTACGACGGTCTGCTCACTTAAGGCAAACTCGTGGCCAGGATTTGTTTTGCTTAAGAGCGCAGTCCTAAAGGCCTCTTGGGGCTTAGGGTTTTTGAGGGTTGAGGGTTTAGGGTTTAGGGTTTAGGGTTTAGGGTTAGAATTTAGGGGTTTTCGTCTACGTACTCTACAGGCACTTGGTGTCCTTATCGTTCTACTCTGCGTGCAAGAACTGAGTAAACTGCGTCTTCCCAGGTTCTGGTTACTTGGGCACTTAGGGAAACCGAGCCGGGGAAGTCTCCCCTTTACGTACCATAGCTCTGACTCATGGACCCTGTTTTCTGTTAGGCCCTTATCGGAAGCAAGCCCAAAACCTAAGCCCCAACACCAAGGCTTAAACACTAAGCCACAAAACCCGACAATACCCCCATAGCCCTGCAACCCACGAAGCCCGAACCTAGGCCCGGTTTGCATGTCGGAGCCCGCCAGGGTAGTACATTCCCTGACCTCTGCGTCCGGAACCCCCCCAAAGCACCATGCACAGCGGGCTCAACCCTAAGTACTGAAGCCGAAAACTTTCGGTTTTGGGGTTCAGGGTCTATAGGGTTCCCGGTTTTACGGTTCAGGGTTCAGGGTTTAGGTTAGCCGGGTTTAAGGTTTTTAGGCATTCAGGGTAGCGGCACGAAGCCCAAGGAAGCCCTAAGCGTCCATGAGTACGTCTTTGCCGCCGGGAGCTCGGAGAGGCGTGAGGTCTTCAGGCTTCGGGAAGTCGGGCCTGAACAGCACCCACATGGGGCTTAGGGATTGTAGGGTATGCAGGGTTTGTAGAGGGGTTTGTAGGGATTTGTAGGGTTTGTAGGGTTTGTAGGCTTTGTAGGGTTTAATCCTAAACCCTAAACCCTGAGAAAGGCGAGAGACCTTGGTTGGGTTTAGGGCTCAGGAGGCTTGAGTGCCTGTCAGGACTTGTGGCTCTACTGTGGGGACCTTGAATCTGGGATCCAGTTGAGAGGATCTACGAAGCCGGCTTGTGTTCATACTTCAGGTAACCCCCCCCTCCCCTGTGGTATCCCCCCCCCTTCACACCCAGATTCCCCTACAGCCCAAGCGCTAAGCCCTAAAAGCCCCAAGCCCACGCAACACCCTGAAGCCCCAAAACACACACAGCCTCAACCATTCTCAGTCCGCACGTCCTCAGCCACTTTTCTCCGCGGCTCTACATGACAGTTCAAACCTCCACAAGAGAACCACAAGGCAGGTTCTTGTTAAGTATGGATGCCCCCTTTTAAAGGGCCCTTGGAAGGGCTCTTGTTGATTGGTACCTTTAAAGGATCTGCGCTAACTAAACCATCGCATCTTGCCGGCATTTTTTGGTTGATCTAGGTTTAGGGTTGAGGGTTTAGGGGTTTAGGTTTAGAGTGTACGTAGCTTTTGGACGTCTAGTGGGTTTAGGCATACTCTAAGCCTCCCCCAAACCCTCAACTTTACAAACCCTACTGACAATCCTCAACCCTGGCTTCCCCCCAAACCCTAAACCCTAAACCCCTTAGCCCCTTAAACCCTAAACCCTAGGCCCCCCAACCCCTAAACCCGAACTCCGCGGCCACCACTCCGCTGAGGTCTGGAAGCTGGTCATCCGCCCGCCGTCCCCACCTCAGCGCAGTCGCAGGGGTTGAGGGTTCAGGGTTCAGGGGGTTTAGGGTTCAGGGTTTGGGGTTTAGGGTGTAGGGTTTGAGGTTCAGGGTTTAGAGTTTAGGGTTTAGGGTTTGGGGATTCAGAAGCCTGGTTAAGGGTTTTGGGGTTCAGAGTTGTAGAGACTGAGGGTTCACGCTTCAGGGGTTAGGGGAGAAGTAGGACATAGCGTTCAGGGTTTGTGGTTTAGGGTTTAGGTTGGCTCTTAGGATATGCTTGTTTTTCTTACTGGGTTCAAGAGGATCATATTTAGGAACATTTTTCAGAGGGTTCTAAGCGCCAACCTAGAAACCCGCGTGTTTTTTTTGGGTTCAGGGCCGCTCTCTGGAATCTTCTGTGGTGCAAGCTGAGGCGGCGCCGCTACACACGGCTGGAGCTGTGCGGTCAGTTTGGCAACAGGCCCCCTCCCCACTGACCCTTCCACTTCCACAGGTGGACGCTCTCAACCCCTAAACCCTAAACCCTAAACCTAGGGATGTTCCCCTTATACTAACAGTCCCTAAACGGGATTACAATGGGGGATACTATACTTTCGCATCAGGGGGAACATCCCAAGCCCTGATAGGGTCATATACCCTATCAAACTAGTGCCTGTATTAAGGTATATGGGACCATAGGCCCTTTTAGGGCTCATCTCGTCCCCAAGGAACTCCTAGCTCCCAAAGGGTTTTAGGGAGTTTGGGGTTTAGGGTTTGGGGTTTGGGGTTTAGGGTTTAGGGGGTTTAGGGTTTAGGGTGTCGTCCCTTTTTCGGCTCATGGACAGGGTCCGGTCTTACACCTGAAGTCCAAACCCCCACGGCAACCCCAAAGGCATCCTTTGGTTTTGAGTGCAGGGTTTCCCAATGCTCTTAAGGTAGTTGCACGGTTCCTTAATATGGGCCTTGAAAAGGGGATGCCAGAAATACCCCGTGTATACTCTCCAAAACCCAAGCGCCCATACTTCAGAAGCCTTTATAAGAAGGCAAGGGACCATATGAAGGGCCCATGTAACTACCCTTAGGAATGCCCATGTGGCATGGACTCATGTGCCCCGAGAGCCAAATGACCTTCCGCGTGTCCTGCGCATCGCACAGGTTCCGCGTGGGCGGCAACATGGTGGTCAACCGCACGAACTACGAGATCACCAACGAGTGGCTCCCTCAAGAGCGCCTGCTGCACACCTCACAAAGCTGTGAATTTTCTAGCCTTACAGGTTGGGATGTTCCCCCTTATACTGACAGTCCTTGCTGGGGATGATGATAGGGAGTACTATCATCCCTAATAAGGACTGCTAGTACACGGGGAACATCCCAACTTAGAAACCCTAAATCCCTGAAACCCCGCAAACCTGATAGAACCAAGAGGCCTAGGCCTAAGCTCTTTAGTTCCCCACATCCGCCAGCTTGTATCTAGGCTCTGGGGGGCATTGAGGGTTTGAGCCTTTAGGTGTCTCACTGTCAAGGCAGTGCAGGAAGTCTGGCACTGGACAAGAGAGCCCGAAGTCCTTGGAAGTTGTAGGGTTTAGGGTTTAGGGGGGGGGGGTGTTTAGGGTGTCCGGTGCAAAACGCCCAACAGCCAATCAAGCCCGTTCAATGTTCAAGCCCCTGAACAACTAGCCGCGCGCGCTATAAACCCTAAAATCCTGGTCGCTGAGTCTAGAACCCTGAGCTCCAAACCCGAAGCCCCAAATCTTGATGGTTGAAGATTTTAGTGTCGAGATTGCCCGCTTCAGGGGTCATGCATGAGCCCCTTGATGCGTAACAAGAGTTGCGCGGATGGGCACCATATAATTCACTATAGTACTCCTTCCTATGTACACGGGCGTACGGGCACGCGATGGGTGTGCATCACCTTCGAACCGACGTTCAGGGTTCAGGGAGAACCCTACTCCCCCAGATGCCAAAAATCCAGGATTGCTTAAGGCACCCTCGGCCGCAGTTGCCGTTATCATACTTGTTTTCCTTAAGCTACTCCTATTCAAAAGGGACGCGTCTTCAGGATCATATGCCTCTTAACTGGAGGATCAAGCCCTACAGCCGAAACCCGAAACCCGAAGCCCTAATCATAGAAACCCGAAAGCTCAAACCTGGGTTGGTTCTTAAACCTCATGACACCAAGACACAAAATGATTCGTCAAAGCTGGTGCAGGGCCTAAAGCCCCGAAAGCCTCCAGTCTTCGAGCCTTGAACAAGTTTAGGGTTCATAGGGTTTAGAAGCCCGAAACCTCAAAACCAAACCCCCCCCCCCCCACCCGGCCCCACCCCCCCAAACCCCACTGTTCTCCCTAAACCAGGAGTATACTCTTATAAACCCTCAGCCATAAGTAGATTCTAAACCCTAAACCCTAAACCTTGAACCCTAAAGCCTAAACACCAATGGCTCTCCGGGCGCGCTGCCTCGGGGCCGCCGCCATCGCGCTGTTGTGGCGCTGCTTGGAATGGCAATTGCCGGGGTTGGTGGTCTCTAGAAGCCCTAAACCCCCTCAACCCTATGCCCCAAACCCTAAACACCCTAAGCCCCTTTAGAAACGCAATACCCTCAGACCCTGAACCCTATGAATACTCCAAACCCGATGGCCTAAATGCCCTAGACCCGAAACTGCGGCATCCACCGGGCCTGTAGGGCATGTTTGTTTGGCTGTCTTGGGTTCCTTATTCACGGCATGGGGGCTATGCTGCAATGTGTCCAACCACGCTGTGGGGGGATCATGGGGTTTAGGGAATGATTATAGGGGGCTTCGATGAGAACAGGCTATCTAGAAAGCGTCTCTCATCAACCCCCTCCCGAAATCCACCAGGGGTCGGTCCGCCATTCGTTCAGAGCCCCATCCTTGGTGCGAGCCGCTGGCGGCGGCATGAGGCATCGAGGCCCCGCCTCAGGGTTGAGGGATCCAAGTAGTTGGTTTTGGGGAGGAACTGTTGGTTCCGAGTCTTTCTGCGTTTAAGGAATCAGGCGGTGTAATTCATTTTAGGGTATGCAGCGTGGTTCTATGATACCGAATTCCCTTATTCCCTGTTAAGAACTCGCAAGTCTAGGTGCAAGTCTAGGTGGTCCTAATTCCCTACTTAAAATGGATGCTGGTGGGTCACCAAGGGGTCAAATGATGCAAACCGGACTACCTTTGCATGTTACTTTACGGCTCGTACTAGCTGACCCAGACCAGTGTGGTATTTGGTTTGGGGATTCGTGCCAGAAAACGATAGCAGCTCAGCTCGCACTTCATAAAGAAAAGGTTCTCTTTTTCTGGAGGCGCAGCAAAAATAGTTGATTTTTTTGGAGCGAGCCGCATCAAACGATGAGATTTTTGTATTAACAGTGTTTTCGCTAGGCCAAAAGAACAAAACACACACACACACACACCATGACCTACCGGGAGCTGTATTCCTCGTAAGTACCGTTAATCGCCCACACTCTCACACACTCAACCGTCGTACCTAAATCCTTAACTTCTAAACCCTGAACCCGAAAAGTCCCAACATCTTAAAAGCAAAACTCTTAAACCCAAAAAGCCCAACCACTAAATTCCCCAAACCCCAAAACCCTATAACCTTGTAGCTTAAATGAAACCCCCTGCATAGGATGATTCCACCCAAGCCCTGTGAACCCTCAATCCCCAGACTCTACAACCTAAAAGCCCTAAACCCTAAACCCTAAGCCCTAAGCCCTAAGCCCTAAACCCTAAACCCTAAACCCTAAACCCTAAACCCTAAACCCTAAACCCTAAACCCTAAACCCTAAACCCTAAACCTAACCCCTAAACCCTAAACCCTATAGACCCTAAGCCCTAAACTCTTTCGAAAGCGACGGCGAAGGCCGGCCCGCATCTTGTCATCCACGAAGCTGGAGGCTTCGTTTAGGGTTTAGGGTTTGGGGTTTGGGGTTTAGGGTTTAGGGTTTAGGGTTTAGGGTTTAGGGCACTTTTAAGACGCAGGATGTGTTGCTGGCTAAGGATTTGATACGGGTTGGGGTTTGACCCTAAACCCTAAAACTCCCAAAACCTAAACCCTAAAACTCCTAAACCCTAAACACGCCGGAGGAGGCTCAGGAGTGGGCTTTCGGGCTTAGGATCTAGGTTTCGGGGGGTCGCAGGAGGCTCCGGTGCAGACAAAGTTCGCGGACATGGCGTTGTCTGATGAGGGCAAGGCACCTGTGCCGGAATGGGTTTTGGGTTGAGGGTTTTGGGTTTAGGGCCTTCAGGGACAAAACCTTAACCCTAAGCCCTAAACCTAGAAGGCTTGAAGCCCCCCCCACCAATCAAAACTTACCAGGAGCTCATCGTCCCAATTCCCAGGTTTCCGGTTTGGTTCGTTTGTTTCGTTTAGCGCTTCGGGGATGAGTGTGGGATGTCTAAATGGTGTCAGGCGTTGTGGAAGTTAGGATGTTCGGAGCTTTCTGCAGCACATTCTTGGGGAAAACTTAAATCTTGGTTCTCAATCTTCTCACCTGGGCTAGAAGTATGTCGTGCTTCGTCCACTCGCCAACTATACATATACATATATATATATATACATACATATTGTATTTATGTACGTATAAACCTATATATATGTATATGTATGTATGTATATATATATATATATATATATGTATAACTTTTCCTTTGGTGCGGATGCTGCTGCTGCAGGCCGCGATGAGCCGGGGCTTCGGATATGAAGCCCTGACAGCCACTGGCATGCGATTCATTGGGGTGCAGGGTTGAGGTTTTAAGCTGCTGGGACCCGGAGTCGGCCCCCCTGTACTCCCCTTTCAACCAAAAGGGGCACCCTTCTTATTCCTAGGATACTCTTGAATCTAGTAAGGTGTCTTGATTGCTTGGATTACTTCTCTCAGAGAGGCATCACGGTCTCCCAGGCCTCCAAAAGCCCATGCGCCCTGGCAACCCTCAACCCTCAACCCTACCAGCTGCGTGAGAAACCCTGTTCAGGCGGAGGGTGGCCAGAAAAATGGAGGGAATGTCCCCTAATTTGGCCTTAAGACATAGTCGAATCTTCAAATACACGTCCAGCCCGAAAACGAAGTACTGCTTCTTGCTTCAGCTGAGGATGTACAAGACGCGACTTTCCAGCCCATCCTTGATGGCAGCAGCACGGTTCAGATCTAGAGGATTTGTTTATTGGGAGACTATGGGGCAGTGAGCATAGGTGGATAGTCTAGGGGAGGGAATCAGTATTCCTTACGAGGTCTTTGTAGGGAAATACATCCACCACCTAACACTTTACAGGAAGGAAGCTGGGGTACCTAGGCTCTTTATTTCCCCTGTTTTCGCGGATTTCGGTGTAGGGTCTAGGATCTGTGGCTGACGAGGATGGCAGGCCCCTAGCTCCCCCCCTCTTCCCGCCGCCACCCCACCCGAAACCCCAGACCCTCAAAGCCAAACCCCTAGAATCTACAGGGTGAGGCCCCCTTACTATACTAACTGTAGTTAAGGGACTTATAACCTAATTTAGGGTCCTTATAACCCAATTTAGGGCCCTTATAACTCTACTTATAACTAGGGGGCCCCACCCTGTAGGCCCTAAACCCCCCAACCCGCGAAGCCTTCAGACGTAAACTCAGGCAACCTGCTTGTCAGGGCAAAGACCGGTGCTGGAAAGACTCTGAGCGGCACCCAGGATCAGCCTCACCAAGTTTTGAACCAAGCCGCAAACCCCAAACCGTTAAACCCTAAAACCCCGAACGTCCCAAACCCTAAAACCCTAAAGCCCGCAACGGCCCAAGCCCTAAAACCCGACACCCCTGACACCTCAAAACCTACGGCAGACTCCAACCCTAAAACCCGTAACACCCTAAAAAGCCCTTGGCCCCCTGAAGCCCTAAACCCCTAAACCCCCTAAACCCCCTAAACCCCCTAAAACCCTAAAACCCTACAACCCTAAACCCTAAACCCTAAACCCTAAACCCTAAACCCTAACCCTAAACCCCGAAACCCCCTAAAACCCTAAAAAACAACCTAAACCCCAAAAACCCTAAACCCTAAACCCCCTAAACCCCGAAACCCCCCCTTAAAACCCTAAAAAGCCCTAGACTTGCCAGCCTGGCGCTCAAAGCTCGAGGACTCTCAGCTTCCTCTTGCCGACCATGGACCGAACCCTGGCCACGTTCAGGGGCTTTTAAGCTTTAGGTGTTTTTTTTTCGCGGGTTTCAGGGCTTCAGGGGTTTTGCAGGGCTTTTTTGGCTCTTTGGTTTTAGGGTTTTAGGGTTTTGTAGGGCTTTTTGGTTTCTTTTTTTCGGGCGGGGGGGGGGGGGGGGGGGGGGGGGGTTAGCGGGTTTTGGGGGTTTAGAGTTTAGGGTTCAGGGTTTTAGGATGGTTCAGGTTTTGGGATTTTAGGGCTTCAGGGTTTCAGGACTTTAGGGCTTCAGGGTTTCAGGATTTTGGGGCTTCAGGGTTTCAGGTTTTTTGGGGCTTCTCGGGTCTTGGGGTGTTGTCGGGTCGCACAGCTCCATGCCGCAGCTGCTTCCAGCTTAGGCTGTACAATTTCTAGGATTTAGGTTGGGATGTTCACCCCTTTACGAACAGTCCTTAATAGGGGATTCTAGTAGGGGGGGGTACTATAATCCTATTCAGGACTGTTAGAATCAGGGGGAAACCTCCCAAGATGTAGGAGATTAGGCCGCTAGGGTTTAGGGTGTACTAGGGTTTGGGGTTGTGGTTTTGATTATCAGGGTTTAGGGTTCGGGCTTGAAGGGGTTAGGAGACAAGAAGGAGGCGCGGGTGGGGTGGGCGGGGGGTTGGGATGAGAGGTTTGAGAATTTAAGCTCAAGATGGTTTCAGGGCTCATGTCTTTTTGAACCAAGAAGTAGAAGGTTGAGGGCTTCTGGGGCGGAGTTGGATTGCTGACATGTGCGAGCTTCAAAGCAGGGCTTAAGGGCTTTAAGATGAGGCGTAAGGCTTTAACATGGGGTCTTGATGTAGAGTTCGGGTTACCTCCCAAACTGTCCCCCCCTCCCCCAACAAACAGTCAAAGAACCACTCCAAATGACGTAGAATGCTCTAAGCGTGGGTAACCCTAAACCCTAAGCCCTAAACCCTAAGCTGTGGCAAGGACTCCATGGGTCAGCGCCCCCACCCGCTGCGGAGCTTGCCATGCTGATTCTGAGCCCTGTGTGCCTAGACTTGCAAGTCTTTACGGCTGCGGATTTCTACGATTTTGCTTATAAGAAGCCCCCAAAAAATTGAAGCATACGCCCTAAATTTCCTAAATACCCTAATCGCTCTAAATAGCCTAAATACCCTAAGTACCTTACCAGCTGAGTAGGGAAGCTTGATCCTTGGGGCATATATATATATATGTATATATATATATATAGACTCCTACCGGAATGGAAAGGTTAACCTTTCTTTGTCCCAGAATACTCAGCAACCCGGATACCCTAAGACCCGAAAGCCTAAACCCTAAACCCTAAACACCTGAAGACCCTAAACCCTAAACCCTAAACCCTAAATACCTTGAAAGACCCTGAGAGGCGGGAGCTCTCCATGCAAATCTACGCTGAAGCGTCCAAGCTCGCCGAGTATTTTCCCACTCTGAAGCCTCTTGGATCAGAGTTTAACTTGTTTAGGGTTTAGGGTTTAGGGCTTAGGGCTTAGGGCTTAGGGCTTAGGGCTTAGGGCTTAGGGCTTAGGGCTTAGGGCTTAGGGCTTAGGATAGGTTGGGCAGCAAATCGGGGGCCGGGGGGCGGGGGATAACCCTGGTTGTGGGCGGGATGGTTTCCCTATGATTCGGGTTGTAAGTGGAGCAGACATGTAAGGGCTTCGGCTTATTGGGGCTTTGGGAACTCTAAAATCTTGTCTTGGGGTTTAGGGGTTGGGGGTTAGGAAACCCGATAAAGCCCCGTTGCCAAAAAAATTGGAGTTCAACGGCCAACGTAGGCAGCCCGATGCACGGAGCCTCTTGCAACACCCTAAACCCCTGAACCCCCGAACCCTTGAACCCCTATTCCCCAAACCCCTGAACCCCAAACCCTCAACCCCAACTCGCTCAAAGCCCTTCCCATCACTGCGCGAGCTGAAGCCAGACGACCCTGCTCTCTCCATAGACCACTGAAGTGCTACCTGGCTCCCCCCAGTGAGTCAGAAACCCTAAGCCCTAAACTCAAATTTCAGTTTAAACTTGGACCTTACAAACCCCAAAAGGGCCCGAAGCCCTAACCCTTGTGGTCATGCCCGATGCTTCGAGAGAGCTAGTCATTTGCAGGGCTCCCGAAACCCCAAACCCCAAACCCCAAACCCTAAACCCCAAACCCCAAACCCCAAACCCCAAACCCCAAACCCCAAACCCTAAACCCTAAGCCTTGGGCTTCATGAGGCCTGTTCTCATGGTGGGCAAGGGCCCCAGCTGAAGCCGCGACGCCCTACGGCTGCTTCTGCGTGGTCTTAGGTGTCAGGGTTCAATACTGTTTAGGGTTTGAGTTTAGGGTTTAGGGTTGAGGGTTGAGGGTTGAGGGTTGAGGGTTGAGGGTTGAGGGTTCAGGGGTCATCGGGATATGGCGGTGATCTGTTGGTCCCCTTCCTCCTCCCCCCAAGCAGTCGAGAGGATGGTGGCCCTGTACTACCCGAAACCCTAAACCCCAAACCCCGAACCCCAAACCCTAAACCCTAAACCCTAAACCCTAAACCCTAAACCCTAAACCCTAAACCCTAAACTCAATGTATGGCCCAACTAGGCACCTGGCTGTTGCCTTTAATTCCGGGTTCGAGCAGCCCTCAACCCTAAACCCTGAAGCGCTTCCACAAGCCGGTAGTAAAATGATCGAGATTCGATTATATATATATATATATGTGTGTGTGTGTATTGATTTATTTACTTACGTACTTATTTATTTGTTTATGTTTCGTGTACTTGTTTATGTACGTATGTATATATATATATATATATATATAGATGTATACATATATAGTGATTTACTTATTTAGTTGTTTGTTTAATTTGCTTTTTTAGCATGCATGCACCCAGTTGGTAGGGTTTACGGTGTAGGGGTATGCATTTTTCTTAAGTTATACACATACTTGTATATACATATACATATGTATATACACACAGGGCTTTGAGGGTTTAGGACATCAAACCGGAACTGGAAAGTCTGCCCCTCAGGTTGAGGGTTGGAGTTGAACTTTGTTACAACTGTTTTCGCCCTCAGATTGTAACTAGTTAAACGCCAACCCAGATTAGAGTTGGATGTCACAGAACTCGAAGATAGAAGTTGGAGTTAACTCGAACGTTTCAATATTTGTTGTTAGGAGTCCGAGCCCTAATCTGAGTTAGAGTTCAGGTTAACTCCAACTCGAACTCCAAGAAGTAGATTCAGAGTTTGGTTAACCCTAACTGGAGTTAGGCCCTCCAGCTCTTTCAAGCCCAGGGACCTCAAACTCCCACTATAAATCCTACAGGCCTGTAACCCAAACCCCCCCAAAGCTCCAGAGCCTCAGCCCT
>CAJNDS010000846.1:185000-295000 GCA_905221605.1 Symbiodinium natans | reverse complement strand
GCGCCTCGGGATTCACAACTGAGACCTTGAACCCTTAACCTTCAACTTGGGCTGATTTCTCGGTAGCCCAGTGGTACCCTTCTGCCCTTATTGGCTTCCGGGTTCCTGTGTCAAAAGTGCCCAACACCTACAAAGGCTACCATGATATGGTTACGGGGCTACCGAGATTTGGAATAGCGTTCTAAAGTTCCGCGGGACCGCTAAGTCCTGACCACTCTATTAGCCCATAGACGTTTAGCTTTTCATACCCCATGGCAACTGACAAAGGCCCCCCCCCCCCCTAACTTCAGTGCATTCCCCTATATTCCCCCTACATATAATATATACATATATATATATATACCTTATATAGTCTCTATGATAATGCCTAAGCAAACCCAGGGCAGCCAACAAGTCCCTTAAACAGGGTCCCTCCTTTGAAGCCCAATCGAGACACCTCCAGCCCTAGAACCCTTCGGGTTTAGGGTTTGGGGTTTAGGGTTTACGGCTTTTGCATACAACTTGGGAGTGACTGCATTCCTGACTTTGTAGGCATAGCCCTGAAGGATAGCCCAGAAAGCTTTAGACACATAGAGTCCTGCTCGCATGGCCAATGATCTCCTGAAGAAACGACAGCCAAAGCGCCACGACAGGTTGCCGAGCAGCACACATTTGAAGACATGCTGGCTCGTGAAGATGTGAGTGTGCCGGAGACTATTGCCCGCCGGCTTACAGAGGAATAGCTGGTTCTGAAACCCTAAACCCTAAACCCTAAACCCTAAACCCTAAACCCTAAACCCTACTTCAAAGTGTCCCACGAACCATCAAGCATAGCCAATGCGACTCTAGGTGCTGTGCCAGGCTGGGTGATAGTTCTATGATCACTTTCAGCTATTGATTATTCGCGGGGTATGCGCGTTGAGCCCCAAAGGCGGCAGGCCCTAAACCCTAGCTTAGGGCTTAGGGATCATGGTTTCATGAGAGTTGAAGGGCTGAAAAGGACACAAAAGCTCAGGTGCAGACCTACCAAGTGGTGCCGACGGAGGACATGACCACGACGTTTTGGCGCTGTGTGGTCTCCGCCGCGTGCCCAAAAGCATAGGGTTGTCTTGTCCGATTGAGCGGTCTGGATGCTTGGCTTTTTGTCTGCAAGATCGGCGGGTGCAGTGTAGCCCTGCGCTCATTCGCTTTTTCTCTGCGAAATTGAATCCGTACCAGCCGTGGCCGCGGCTAGAGCCATCACCCAGCACCATTAATCAGCACAACAGCTAGAATGATCATTGTTTCGCGATTCTGACACATCTTGCGAGCTGTGATGTCGATGCCGAGTTCTTCTAGGACTTGGTGTAAGTTCACAGGGCATCTCGAAGCACCTTAAAATAGCCAACTTAACATGTCTCACCCGAGACCTATCGCAATTGAGCCCTCCGCACCCCCAAGCCCCTGCCTCATCCCAGCAGCTACAGACATGCCAAAGCCCCTCAACCCTTACCCCGCCTGGACAGAGAGCCCAATGCCCTTTAATGAAGGAATATGCCTTAAATGATCTAGGGTTCCTTAATATGATTTAAGGTACATTCCCGATTTAAGGGCTATTGAGGACTGTACCTTTATATAATTGTATAGGGATCCTCAATATGATTTAAGGTGGATTCCTTTTTAAGGGGTATTGGGCTCTTTGGGGAATTCGCACAGTCCCCAAGCAACCAAGGCGAAGCAGTATTTTCAGGATGTGCCGCCAAAGATTGTGGACGCTTCGCCTGAGCATTCTCACGGATCAGGGTTTAGGGTTTAGGGTTTAGGGTTGGTTGGGAGCTGTTGGTCCTAAGACCCAAGCCCTAACTGTAGCCCCAAGCCCTATTTATTGAAACAACCCCCTTATAGAGCATTACCACTGAAATCAACCGAAAACTTAACCCTAAACCCTAATGTTTAAAGTTTTGGTCGGGAGATCCTGTAAATTCACCCTAGACACACCGGAATATGGATTGCTCACGGTTGTGGTTGTGGATTTTTATTCTTTAGGGCGGGGTGGAGTGTTGTGAATCCAACTGTAGAGGTCTCTGCCTGTCGCATGACATCTGCGTGTCAGCGTGCATCTTCACCAGGTGTGTGATGCAGAAACCTCAACCCCAGACCCTAAACCCTAAACCCAAAACCCCTAAAGCCCCAGACCCTAAACCCGAAGCCGTAAATAAAACCTCAACCCCAGGCCATTTTTCTAACCGGCCGGGTGGCAGCCTACTACGCCGAGGCGTGTGTTGGCAAGTTTTGTTTTTGAGGTTAGGGGTGTAGGGTCTAGGAGTTTTTGTGTCTACATAGTTTACTTAGGGTTTGGGGGTGTAGAGCCGCCAAATAACTTGGGTTGATGGTTAGCTACTAGGTGCTTTTCTCAGTGCTTCGGATTTTGAGGGTTCAAACCTGCAGGCCAGCAGGGGAGGGCCCGCACCTTTACCAGGGGAAACAATACGTCCCAAAGCCCTAAACCCGATACCCTAAACCCTGAGCCCCCTAACCCCAAACCGCAAGCAGCCCGCGGAACGGCACACAGAAAAGGAACCGGCTGAACCATGGGCGGTGGGGGTTGTGATGGTGCACCATGTATAGGAAGCTCTAAACCCGAAATCATCCTCAAAACGCGAACACCCCAACATTGTCCAAGAGTGAGTTGAGCACGTCACCGACAAACGAAGCCGCTAAACTCCCGTCCAGGCGTTTCGGCTCTCTGGAGTGGGCTTAGAGGCACAATTCTTTGGGGCTTAGGGCTCGAGATTATTGGAAGGTCTCTGATGTTGTAGGTTAAATGCTAGGACCTGAGACCCAGAGCAGGCCCTTATTTCCTCATAAATCCCTTTAAACCAAAAGGGTTACCCTCTTTATTCCTAGGTTACTCCTGGGTCTAGAAGAGGGTTTAGGGTGGGAGCCTTAGGTTGACAGTTGCTTCTTGCGGGGTGGGGCCCTGTCTCCGAATTTGTGAGCCCATTTCTATGGTACCCTAAACGATACGAATGCACGAAAAGTAGGGACCCCCAAGGCCCATGTAGGGTTTAGGGTTTAGGGTTTAGGGTCTCGGGTTTAGGGTTTAGGGTTTAGGGTTTAGGGCGACTCCCAGGCCAGTAGAATTCCGTGGGCATCTGTGAACCGAGCCTCCACAGAAGGCCCTGTCGCCAAAGCGAGTGACGGTGCCCGAAGAATGGACCACTGAAACCCTGAACTCCCATATTGGGTAGGGCCTGGGGACATTTTATATTTTCCCTTATTGGGTTTAAGAGGATCATATTCAGGAACATTTTCCAGAGTTGTTTAAGGGCCATCCTAGTATAGAACATAAGTCCCTGGGGCCCTGAGGCCAGGCCAGCAGTACCCTTCCTTCCATTCCTAGAATCCCTTCTGGATTGCCTTAAGCCAAAAACAAGTCCCCATTCGACTTCGAGCCCTAAAAATTGAGGCCTCAAACCCTTTCCTGCTCAGATTCCTGAAGCCTAATGATCTAATGTTCCTCTCCTGAGAGCCTCCCTGATGTGGAGTTCTCAGATGCAGTCCACCTTAAACCAGCCTAGGAAACCCTAACCCTCCTGCTAGAAGCGGTTAGGGTTTCGGGTTGTAGGGTTTATCGAGCCTAGACAAGACACCAAGCCACGGCAGGTCTTTGAGATTCACTCGCGCCTGCTGCTTGCTTGCAACGCAGGCTACTTCATTGTGTGTCGTGCGCGCCCCCGTGTCTGTGTGTGTGTGTAGGGACATCGCCATACATGCTACCTTTCCAGATGCTCTTGCAAGGCACGAGGCGACTTTGCCAAAAGTGTACTTAGTGTACTTTCATGCACGCCTGCGCACCAAGATTCTTGCAAGAAGGTGGGTTGAAAGTTCAACTCAAGATGCTGGGCAGGTGGGAGGTGTGATGGGGTGTGAGAGTGTGGGTGAGAGGTGGTGGGCCCAGATTCCGCCACCCCTGTGGCACTCTCACCTGAAGGCCTAGACCCCAAACCCCAAAGTCCCGAAGCCTATCTCCTACTGGTATGCCTTATCCCTGGATCGCAGAGCTGTCAGTGTTCCGGTGGCTCCTGTGGCTGTAGGCTTTGTCTTGATCTGAGTTGGGACTTGTTCGGAGTTCATTGCTTAAAGTTTGGCTCTCATCGCAGTTTGCGGCTCTCGCTGCTGCCATGACTTTTGGTGATTGTAGAAGGATTGATCTAGGTTACAAAGTTGGCCATCGTGGGACCATCGTGGGATGGCATAGTTGGTTTAGGCAACGCGGGACTTCCATAGAAGCTGTTGGGCTCTACAATATGTGCATACAGATATGTATGCACACACACACACACATCTGCATACATTCCATGCATGCGCACATAGTTGTTGCATGTTTCTTTTCTTAATGTCTTTCAGGATATGCCATGGGTCATTGCTACCGTAACATGACTCATACTTGGTACTTACACGACCAATAGACGACACAACAAGACTGGGTTCTCAACAAATGGCTGAGGAAGCAGCAAGATCGCACGGAACAATCCGAAGCCCGGCTGAATTCGGGGGCTGGTCAGGTTTGAGGTTTCTGAGGGCTGCAGGGCCAAGACGTGGGCCAATAGCACGTGCCCGAAAACTCCCAACCACATACCGGACATCGGCCAAGGACGGATTCCGTGCCGCGGAAAGTGGCATCCTCTTCACATCCGACGTGACTTCCAGGAAGTCCGGGGTTTGAGGGTTTAAGGGCTCAGGCCTGGGGCTTGAAGAAGCGGATTGCGGTTTAGGGCCTAGGCATTAAGATATTCCCTGTGTCTGAGGGAGGCCCTCATTCTGTTCTAATCTACAGTAGCTTACTTATAGTGAATGCAAATGTCTACCGAAACAGGGTCCCTTCTTTTTGCAAGCTGCTTCTGCTGCCTCTCTTTGAAGTATGTTGGTAATGTTGTTTGGCTCTGTATCATGCCCATGAAGCATGAGGTGCTGGTCGCCCAGGGACACCAGTGCAAACTAGAGGGTCGAGCTGTTGAAGTCCTCGGCGGGAATGAAATCGTGGCTTTGGGTTTAGGGTTGATGGTTTAGGGCGTAGAAGGCCATTTACAGGCCATATTGAGACACGCAACTGTGGGACTCGAAGCCCGCGAAACTGACACCACCAATGTATTTAAACATTACATATATATGTATACATATACATATACATATACGTATACGTATACATATACATACATATATATATATATATATACATTCATACATTGATGCGCATGCTATATATATATACATATATAGTCATGTATACATAGATTTTGAATGTGTGTATATATATATATGTATGAAAATTTTCTATACAACTCATATAAGGAAGGCCTCCTGTGTTTGGAGGTTCTCGTAAATTCTCCCGACGCTCGGCGGCCCTGCACCATGCCCCCCCTTCCCCCCGCCTTCCCCCCCTTCCCCCCCCCCCCCCCCCCCCCCCCCAAAAAAAAAAACAAAAAACAAAACACACACACACACACAAAACAGATAGAAAAAAAAACAAGAAAAACATAAAAGAAACACTGAGTCTTTGAACCCTGGAACCCTGCACTGTAGGCCCTGCACAGGGATTAGGAAGTTCAAGGTTTAGGGTTCAGGGCGTAAAGGACGACGAACCCAGACACAGTGCCTCCAAAAGCCCAACAGGGGCCTGGACTACCCTGGTGTCACGGCAGTGATACAGGCGAGCAAGGGGAAGCCAGAGTCTAGGGTTTAGGGTTTAGGGTTTAGGGTTTATGTTAGGGTTTAGGGTTTAGGGTGTTTAAGGTTTCGGGCTTAGGGGTGGGGAAGTCTTTTTTGGATGGCGGAATGGGCAGGTGCCAAAAAACCCAGGACAACAAGCCCTGAAATCCCACACTCTGAGCCTTCAATAGCCTTCAATCGTCAGCCCCAAACCCTTAACCCTAAACCTCCAACCCCAAATCCTTAGGGTTTAGTTCGGGTCCAGGGTTTCAAGTGTACGGTTAGGTTCACGTGGGGCTTAGGGCTTAGCGGTATTAGGTTTAGGGTCTATAGGATTAAGGGAAGGCTTGAGTTGACTTTGGGCGATTGGGGTCTGTGCCAGCGTCTACGACAGATGTCCTGCAACCGCTTTAGCCTCTAAGCACCGACATCCCCAGTAGTCTAAGCCCTAAACCCCTAAACCCCTAAAAACCTTAAACCCCAAAGCCCCTAAGCCCCTAAGCCCTAACCCTAAACCCTCAACCCCCAAACCCCGAACCCGCAAAACCCGTAAAAGTAAAAAAAAAAAAAAAAACAGTGAGATCAGGTGGGTGCTCCGGATGGTCGGGACGAGCAGCTTGGGCTTGGGGATGCATGGTGTTTCGATTGGGGTCGAGGGTTTTGGGAGTTGGGTTTTAGGGCTTCGGGTTTAGGGCTTCAGGGTTTAGGGTTAAGGCTTTAGGGTTCAGGGTTTAGGGTTCTAGGGTTTAGGGTTTAGGGTTGGACCATAGGTTTGGGCTGCTGAGAGCACCCCGTTAGGCTTGGCATACTGTGGCCAACCCCAGTGTGAGGTACCCTTTTATGGGACAGTTCCTGGCGGCACCAAAAGGGTTTAGGGGAGTCGGTTGGGTTTAGCTTCGGATCTAAGGGCTATTGGAAGGGTCGAAGGGTGACCTCTAGGCAAAACCTCGGTTTAGGGGTTTAGGGGTTTAGGGGTTTAGGGTTTAGGGGTTTAGGGGTTTAGGGGTTTAGGGGTTTAGGGGTTTAGGGGTTTAGGGGTTTAGGGGTTTAGGGGTTTAGGGGTTTAGGGGTTTAGGGGTTTAGGGGTTTAGGGGTTTAGGGGTTTAGGGGTTTAGGGGTTAGGGTTTAGGGGTTTTGGTGTTCGCAGCCCAAGGTACATCCACCGAGTGGGCCGAACAGGCAGAGCTCGAAGCCAAGGCCCGGCAGGAAAGGGTTCAGGGTTGAGGTTTAGGGTTTAGGGTTTAGGGTTTGGGGCTTGGGGCTTGGGGTTTAGGGTTTCAGGTTTACGGTTTTAGGGCTCGGGGTTTCGGGTTTAGGGTTTAGGGTTTTAAGGGTTAGGCTTTAAGGGTTCAGGGTTGAGGGTGTGGGGGTTCTAGAGCATCAGGCTGCAAAGGTGGGAGCTGAGGCTTCATGCTCTAGATGTTGAGGGATCAGGGTGTTGAGGGTTTGTGGTTGGGGGTCTTGGGCTTTTGCGGCTTCGGGTTTCGAGTGATTGGGCTTAAGGCCCCAGACAGAGACAGAGAGTGAGTGAGTGAGAGAGTGAGTGAGTGAGGGAGGAGGCCGTTTGCTTGCACACAATGTCACAAACTGCTACCTCCGAAGCCGAAACCCAAATCCCCGTTGCAGGTTTGGGCGTGCTGCTGCTGCACGAGTTTGAGAGGGACTTCCTGGCCCCTGGATCCAAGATGTGCGTGTGGGTGTGTGTTGGTTGGGCAAGGCTTGGATGGGCTTATAAGGCTTATGGTTTTGGGGGTTTAGGATTCTGGAGGTGTACCCTCAGCCCTAAGCCCTAGGGCTTAGCCCCGCCCCGCCTGTTCTTGTGCACGTCTCTTCTCTTGCGGAAGCCTGCAGTTCCCCCTGACCCCAAACCCCCAAACAGTCCTTCGATGTCGTTGTAGGTTCCTTTGCCTCAAGTTGCAGATCAGGCCGAACCCTAAACCCCCTGAAACCCTGAAACCCCGTAAAACCCAAAAAACCTAAGACCTTGCACCCCTAAACCCCTGAAGCCGCCGCCCCGAGGATCAGCTCAGCGATCTGCAGATTTCTGAGTCGCAGACCGAGGCGCAGCCCGATTGTTGATGAGAATGCGAGGCTTGGGGGCTTTAGGATTGCCCCAAGGATTCTGGGCGGCGCCTGTTGGCGGCTCAAACTCGGGTTCCGGTGGTGACGGCGGCTGATAGGCTCCACATCGTACTGAAAACCCTGAACCCTAAACTTTGAGGTTTAGGGATCAATGCCGAGGAGACAGTTCTTTAGATTTGTTCTCGCTGTGTGCATGACAAGGCAATAGAGTCTAGTATTAGCGATGGCAACGGAGAGCATAACCTTTCTTAACCCGCCGCACTCCCCCACAGCCTATCTCTAAACCCTATAAGCCCTAAACCCTAAACCCTAAACCCTAAACCCATCCTCTTGTCCTGCTTGCAGGCGGTTGAGTCGCCCGTCTTCTCAGAGATGAAGATTGGGCCGAGACTCGCCCGCGCCATAGGGAGCCTAACCCAAATCTTGGGGGTTGGGGGGCCTTAAACCCTAAACCCTAAACCCTAAACCCTGGTTGTTGTTGATTGAGGGTTTAGCGTTAGGGTTGAGGGCAGATGTTTTCGGGGGGCTGGGTTGATCGAAAGTATGGGCCCCCGAAGCATAAAGGATAATACTAGAATGGGAACCTCATGTGGATCCGCAAGGTCACTTTCAGACTGAGGCCCCTCTTGTTTATGTTGGGTGCCTCAAAAGTAACCATGATTTCGAGAACTGACCATATGTTTTGCGTTTTAGGGTTTCGGGTTTAACCTTCATGTGCGATTTTTTGGGGGGCTTCTGGCAATTGAGAAGACCAAGTTCACAGTACGCTTCCCAAAAGTGTGGGGTTTTCAGGTTTAGGGTTCAGGGTTTTGGGTTTGCTCCCCTGGGCTCAACTTGCGGAATGCTGGAGTCCCCACCTTAAAACCCTGAGCCTCAGCCCTTAAACCCTGTAAGCCCTTTCAGCCCGAGGAATGTGAAAGCTCAAGCTTACTACTCGCGGATCAACCACGTTCTAAGGTGCCGAGCTCAGGGTCTCTAATCCCATCACAGGATCCCCTTACCCTCCTACCTAAACCCTGCGCCCTAACCCTCCCAACCCTAAAGCAGGCCCTCAACCCGACCCGAAAGCCTTGTGTAACTTGCAAGTGCTCAAAGTGAGGGAGTAGATATCGTGTTTCTCTGTTTAAGCTCCCAAAGTGTGTCACCCTCTTGTTGTGCAAGTTTCCTCTTAGGTCTTAGGAAGTAGACCTGCCAGCGACCCCTGACCCTACTCGCCAAACGCTTGGACCGGATCACTGTTACAGGCACTGGCCACCCCCTATGGGCAAACAATGACAATGAGATGATGAACGGCATGGAGTGGAAGTTGCTTAAGTTTGGAGTGTCGAGAGGCTTATGGAGATCTAACATGCAGGGGTGACCCAGTAACTTGAGAAGATTACGTAGTTTCCCAGCAACTTGAGAAGATTAGTTTCGGATTGCTTCTCTTTCCGGGGGCTCAGGGCCTCAGCAGGGGATGGCTTGAAGGTGATGGCTTAAGGGTGTGAGAGGGTGGGAGCAGAAGTGAAGGCAAAGAACGATGACCCTTCGGAATGGCGGTATCAAATGGGTCGCCCAAGCCCGGTATGAAAGGGGTTTACTTGGGGCAGTTCTGTGGCAGTTCAGCCAAGTGAAGAGAACGGAGAGCCGCAGGGGCATGTGAGGTTTTCTGTCGCAAGGAAAGGGGGTTTTAGGGTTTCGGGTTTAGCCGTTATTTAGCCTCTGGGGCTTTCAGGGTTTTGAGTTCGAGGTGTGTACGCGCCGTACCCCTGCTTCGTAGTAGCGTTTAGGATGTAGGGCCGAAGCCCGAAACCCTAAGCCCCGATCCCGAGACCATGCCCTTAATCCAAAGCCACGTAAGCGATAAGCCGTCCACAAGCACCAGCACCCCCAAACCTTCCCAAGCCCAATGGGCTCAAGGGGTTTAAGGGTCTATAGTATTATAGGGGGGTTTCGGGTTTAGGGTTTAGGGTTCAGGGGGTTAAAGGGATCATATTGGGTTCAAGGGGTTTTTGGGCTTAGGTGTAGGGTTTTGAACTCTGAGTCCCTTGACCCGAAGCCCCCAAAACCCGCAAGTCAAACCCTAAACCCTAAACCCTAAACCCTAAACCCTAAACCCTAAACCCTAAACCCTAAACATAAGCCAGGCACAGTGAGGGGCGCGATGTGCTCGAGGCGTCGGGGGCGGCCATGCACTTTGCATGTTGGGGCCTAGGGTTGAGGGATTGACATCAAGGAACGCTGCCGCCGACATGCTCATCAGGAGTGGCACGGAACACTCAAACTTCCCCAAAAAAACAAATACATTGAAAGCCTCTTTAATCATTAATCGGCATTGGGCAAATGTGCTGGCACGTGTGATGGGGCTGTTCCCAGAATTGCGGCCATCTTTTCCGGATAGTTGATCACGAACATACACAGGGTTTCTGCAGCTATTCCTCCCTAAGCACTGCTTCTCAACCCTCAACCCTCAACCCTCAACCCTGTATCCTAAATCTTAGATTTTATGGCTTGGATCCCAGAAGGCCCTAAAAACTTCAAGACCCAAACCCTCGGGTCCCAAATCTGCTGACTCTCGAATCCAAAAAAACAATCTCAGCCTCAGGGTTTGAGGGCATTGGGGGGTTTAGAGTAGGGGTGTAGGGGTTTAGGAGTTAGGAGTTAGGGGTTTAGGGTTTAGGGTTTAGGGTTTAGGGTTTAGAGTTTAGGGATGTTCGGTTTCGGGTTACGTTCGTTACCTTTCCCTCGCCCTTCTGGAGGTCTTTCGCGAAGGCCTCCAGTTCGCCACTTCCATCGGGGCCCTCGACAAGGCGCCCCTTCGAGCAGAATTTAGGGCTTCCTGGGTTTAGGGTTTAGGGGTTGGGATTTAGGGTTAGGGTTTAGGGTTTAGGGTTTCGGGTTTAGGGTTTAGGGTTTAGGGTGTGGGGTTTAGGGTTTAGGGTTTGGGGTTTAGGGTTTAGGGTTTAGGGGCTGTTAAGGTTCAAAGGCCGAGAAGTGCAGGTTTCAGGCATGCAGTCAATGACTTGGGACCTCATAGTCTTAGGGGGGTTCTAGGAGAAAGTCCAAACCGTAAAGGGGGTCCCCCCCATGTAATTAGG
Organism: Symbiodinium natans; assembly: GCA_905221605.1. Classification (NCBI taxonomy): domain Eukaryota; class Dinophyceae; order Suessiales; family Symbiodiniaceae; genus Symbiodinium; species Symbiodinium natans. Next base: position 284,171 of record CAJNDS010000846.1, on the reverse strand, counting down.
GTACCCTTCTGGCTTCCCTAACCCTAAAACCCTAAACCCTAAACCCTAATCCCTAATCCCTAAACCCTAAACCCTAAACCCTAATCTGAGACCCTCAATGTCATGCTAGGGCCCAGGTCAGCAAAAGCCCTGGGTTTCAAGAATGTACTTCGAAATCACTGCGCCCTTACCGGGAGAGTGTTAAGGAGCATGCCTCAATGTAGGGATTTAGAGGTACTTTGGGTTTCAGGAGACGCGTTTGGGGTTTCGGGTTTGGGGTAAACCCCTGAACCCTAAACCGTGCACACTGCAGCCTGAGCCCCTATACCCCCCCTAAACGAAGCCCTAAGCCCGAAGCCCTAAACCCTCAAGCCTGACTCCACTCCCCTTACGTCCAGCAGGAAGGCCGACCGCCCCCGCTGACGGAGCAGAATGCCCAGAGGCCTCGCCAACCGCGTCGGGGGGTTTCGTTGCGGTCTAGGATTTAGGGTGTAGGGTTTAGGATTTAGGGTTCAGGGTTGAGGCTACAACCTAACCCCTACACCCCAAATTCTGTGCAGCTCAATCCTGACCCTGTACACACTGAGCTTCCAGCAATCGCCTCCGCTTAACAGCCAGGCCAATGGAACTCCAGAACTGGTGAGGGTTTAGGGTTGATAAGGTTGAGGGTGAGGGTAGCAACTTTGTTACTCTGCGTGCATAATTCGGGGATGCGCCCCCCCCCCCCCCTCCAAGTACTTTCTGTAGGACCCTGATCACAAATAGGATTGCTGACAGGTGTACCTGGGCCTGGACGAATGGATCCCTGAATGAGGGGATGTCATTGGAAGGGGACGGAATTAAACTACAATGTTTGGTGTCATGGCCCTTCATACCTTTATGGGTTTGGGTTTGATTTTCGGGTCTAGGTTTCGGGTTTGGGGCTCAGGGCCCAGGATTCTGGGGTCCATCGATTTAAAGTTCTTGGCCTTTGTTCTGGTTTTAATAGAGGGCTCAGCTAGGAGACCCCCTGAACTCTGAATGCGTTGAGTGTTTTAGGGTAAAGGGTCTCCCACTAACTCCGCGTTTCTAGGTATGGCTTAGACTGTTCCAACAATTCTCAATACCATGTAGACCCTACACCCTGAATCCTTAAGCCCTACCCCACTCCGTGACCTTTCGTGAAACATTCCTTCTCGCAGCTGCACACAGCTGACGCCAAGCCCGAAACCCTAAACCCTAAAACCTAAACCCTAAACGCAGGTATGGTGTGGCCGCTTCTTGGCTGCGGGGAGTTAGGGGGGCCTTTAGGGATTGGTCTTAGGGGGGGGTTTAGGGTTCCCCAGTGAAGTTTCTACCTAGAGATGTAACCCCCGTTAGTTTGGATGCTCGTCCCTCGCCTCAACCCAAAGTGGAGATTGCGGGTGTAAGCCTGTTGCAACACGCAGGCTCATAAATGTGGGAGTGGTAAAACGGATTCACGCTGCAAAACAAGAAGCCCCAAATGTGGGAGTGGTAAAGGAGTGGGTGGGGTTTGAAGGGGGGGGGGGCACCGGGGTGGGGGCGGGGGCGGGGTGGGGTGGGAATTGGGAGCGCGCTCTGCTATGGTCGGACTTTAAATGTGTCGTGGTCCTGATGCGCCGTCTGCTCGCGGACCTGTCGGCTCCGGGCGTATACCCATTCTGTGCTGGGCTGTTGATCATGTGGCTTGGTTTGCCAGGTTGGTTGGTGCAATGGATGTGTTTCTGCGATCTGTTTGCTAAGTTTCATGTTTTGATGGATTGCGGGGCCGGGCCTCATGATGTCTGGGTAGGAGCATTCGCTTTGATTGTCGATGCTCTCATTGGTTGATGGGTGTTTCTGGCTTGTGTTGCAGGGCGGACCCCCCCCCCAAAAAAAAAAACATAATAATCCACTTAATCTGTGTCGCAGTTGTGTTGTGCTGTGTAGGCACGGCTTTCTCTGCTCAGTCACACTGATGTCAATGCTTCTTGCAGCTATTGCCGGAATGTTCATGTCTTTGCCCTTTGCCGATCACGGCATTTGCTGCTACTGATGTGCCAGCGCAGGGGGTCCATAGGGTGGGCGCTTAGCTCATTATTCAAGTCTCGCTAGGCTTGGAGCCCAATTATGTTTCTTGCAGTGTCCGCACCAGTTGGTGCTGGCGCACGTGTGTTTAAGTGAGTGTCCACATACACACACACACACACATCTAAAATGAACTTTCGCTGGCTGTACCTTGACAGCAAAACAGCTCCGACACCCTACACCTGAACATAAGCTGCATATGCAACTTCAGAGCCTGTACCTCCAAGCCCAAAACCTCAAAACCCTAAGCCCTGAATTTCCAGGACATGGAGGACCCAGCCGTCCACATCATCCACACTGAGGAGGCGCCAGCAGTCACGATTTCTTATCAGCTGCCCGGCAGCGAAGATATTTTGGCGAGGTCGCTGTTGGGGAATTTCAGGCTGGTACCTCTTTGCCTCGTGACGCCAAATAAAAACATAGATCCGATGGCGGCGTAGTAGAAGCTGCTTGATTGAGTCTCGGGCTTGATTCGCGTGGGCATCGAGAATGGGCTTTTTCCCAGTTATGCTAGCTTCGTTCAAGTTCCTTAGCCTGCGAAGCAGTATAGTGCTTCAGGTCTCACACGTGAGTCGTGCTACAGCATCCTTCAAGGAGCGGCATCACTCGAGGCTGCTGATCAATAGTGGATCGTGCTTTCACCTTCCATAAACTCTCCCAAGCCTTAATTCAGCAATACTCCCTAAACCGCAAACTGCTCGTTTCAATCGGGTTCACTAGTACCATGAAACCACCAAGCAACCGCCACAGCCGAGGGTCTTCGAAACGGAGCAGCTCGCCCGAGGGCTCTTGGGATTGATTGGCGCCCAAGCCGCTCAGCACGCGAAGGCAGGTCTTGGGCGGCATGCAGGGTGGGGCTGCTTTAGATTAGCCGAACCCTAAACCCTAGACTCTGAACCCTGGACCCTAAACCCCAAGCTCCCAAACCTTAACTTAACCTCGGAACCCCAAACCCCCTCAACCCTAAACCCTTAAAACCAAAACGAAGCCCACCTGAGCGCTTCAGACTCGGCTTTAGCAGTTGAGGGTGTTTAGGATCTACAGGGTTTAGCAGTTTAGGGCTTATGGTGTTTATGGGGTTTGTCGGTTGTAGGGTTTAGGGTTTCGGGACTGACTGGAGGTTTGCTGGAGATCCCAGGTACCCTTCGTTTCGGGTTTAGGGTCTAGAGTTCAGGGCTCTTCTTGTCTAGCAACACAACGTACGCCGGCGTAGGGTTTAGGGACTAGGGTGATAGCCGAATGCTGCACAGCCGAAGCGATACACACATCCCTAAGCGCTGGCCTTGAACAAGCTTGAACCCTCGGCAGAGTCCGGGGATGTCTGAAGCGCCCGAAATCTAAGTACCCCAAACTAAACCCTTTTAAACTTCGAAGTCCTTCAGAGCCGCAAATCTTGTCACGGACCCCAAGTAAGCAGTCACAAAGCAACAAACACACAGAGACACAAGACAACCAAAGCCCTAGTCATGTACCCTGAAGCCCTGAAACCCTCCATGTGCACCCCATGAAATCAGAGCATACAGCATGCCCGGAGGTGGTCGTGATCTTCATCAACGGCGGCTTTTTCCAACATGGGGAAGAGCTTGGGGTTTAGTTTAGGGTTTAGAGTTCAGGGTGTATTTAGAGTTTAGGGTCTACTTGGAGGTTCATGCAGAGTGCTGACTTAGGGAAATAGATGGGGGGTAGATTTATGTCGGGTGTCTAGTTCCCATGTAAAAGTCTATAACTGTATATGGTGTTTCTGACCTGATAAAACGCCGAGAAAGCTTTCAAATAGGATGGGGACGGGGCGCTTCAAACACACTCTTGGACAGCATAGGGTTGGCAGGATAATTGTAAACGCTTGCGCGCGCCGCCTCGGCAGCCGGGCCGGCCCCAGGGCAGGAAAGGAGGAAAGAGGGTTTCGCAAAGAGGAAGGGCAGAGGGGGCAAAGGGGGGGTGGGGGGGGGGGTGGGGGTCGGGTTTTGAGGCACTCCCCCTGTAGGAGCCACCGACAGGCGGGACCCTCCACGGCATCGGTTTGCAGCTCCTCCAAGCGATTGGGGGGGGTCCCACAGGGCAGGGGGGGGGGGCGGGTGGCGTCAGAAAATTTGGCATGGGGGAAGGGTTGGGTTAGGGGGAAGGAGGCCCGATCCGGGTCTGCTTGTTCCAGACGCTTCTCGGCAGGAAGCCGAGGCGAATAGTATCAGTATTCGTTTGTTTTTCTTTTGGGGTTGGAGGGGGGGGAGGGGTAGGAGGTGTTTGGGGCCCCGTGTGACCCTACTTGGGATTCGACAAGGGTTCTGCTTTCAAGTTAATTCTTTTTACCCCCAACCCACGCCCCCCAAAACCCTAAGACCCTCGAGCTCGAAACGTACTTTTACTATGCGAGCCCCTATAGGCCCTGGCGAAATGACTTCTAAGCTGCAACGCCCTCCACCTACCCATTGGTTGTCGGGGCTACGGAAGGCCTTCCTACAAGGTACAGATGGGGAGTTTCCGAAATTCGGGGTACCTTGTTGGGGTCCTTCTTCTATGGAATCTAACTATTTTGGGGCTCTATATTAGGGGGCCCCTTGTTTTCGTAAGCCCCCCAAAGCAACGCGCCCCCCAAGCGCGCAGCGTCCGGAGTCGAAGATCTCTGCGAGGCGACGTCGCCAAGCTCTACGCGGAGATGGCGCGCCAAGGCAGCTCATCCTACGAGGCAGGGGCCGCGGCTGTGCTCGGGTTCAGGCGTGGGGTTTAGGGTTTAGGGTTTAGGGTTTAGGGTTTAGGGTTTAGGGTTTAGGGCGTGCCAAACGGGAGCGCGCTTTGGGAGCGCGCGGTAGTATGCAGACCTACCCACCCCAAGACCGCCCACTTACAACTCTCAAGGAGTTAAGACCTTTTATTTTTTTACAAAGCATCACATGAGTCAGCACTCACGCCCTTTTTGGGGATTTCCACAAGGTGCGTGCGGAAACGAGGCAGGGTCCGTGAAGACAGCTTGGGTTGGCGCGAAGGGGCTATGAAGGGATGGGCTAGGAACAGACAAAGGCAGCGAGGCTTGGTTGGCGCGAAGGGGCTCCAGCCAGGAAGAACACACAGTGAACTGCTTGGGTCGGGCAGAGGGCCACGGAAACAGGGCTGGTGTGGCGGATAGCTCGGCTTGGCGCGAAGGGGGTAAGGTGGGGTGCCGGGTCAGGGTCAGGACCAGGCACAAATTTGCAGCAAACGGAAGCGAGGCAGGACAGATTGGGTTGGTGCGAAGGGGCGAAAGCCAGGAAAAGCGCCCCGAAACAGGACACAAACTGGTGTGCGGACAGCTTGGCTTGGCGCAAGGGGGTAATATGACTCGAACAGGCCAGAGAGGACAGGGCAGAGCCAGGGCCAGGGCGCAAAACTAGTCAGGGCCACCAGGGCCAGGGCCAGGGCCAGGGCCAGGGCCAGGGCCAGGGCCAGGGCCAGGGCCAGGGCCAGGGCCAGGGCCAAGGTTTGGCCCCTAGCTTGACGTGAAGGGGGTAAGGTGGGGTGCCGGGCCAGGTCAGGTCACAAGCGACGGAAACAAGGCAGGGTCCGTGAAAACCCAAGGGACGGGCCAGGAACAGAGAAAGGCAGCGAGGCTTGGTTGGCGCGAAGGGGCTCCAGCCAGGAAGAACACACAGTGAACAGCTTGGGTTGGGCAGAGCGCCACGGAAACAGGGCTGGTGTGGCGGATAGCTTGGCTTGGCGTGAAGGGGGTGCTAAAGCCAGAGAGGGAGAGCGCCGAAACAAGACACAAATTGGTGCGCGGAGGCCAGGACCAGGACCAGAGCACCGGCGCGCGGACAGCTTGGCTTGGCGCAAGGGGGTAAGATGACTCGAACAGGCCAGGGCCAGGGCCAGGGCCAGGGCCAGGGCAGGGGGCCCTGGCCAGGGCCAGGGCCAGGGCCAGGGCCAGGGCCAGGCCAGGGCCAGGGCCAGGGCCAGGGCCAGGGCCAGGGCCAGGGCCAGGGCCAGGGCCAGGGCCAGGGCCAGGGCCAGGGCCAGGGCCAGGGCCAGGGCCAGGGCCAGGGCCAGGGCCAAAGACAAGAGAGTGGGGTGGCGGGCGGGTTTAGGGTTTAGGGTTTAGGGTTTAGGGCTCAGGCTTTAGGCGTTTACGAAAATAGGGGATCCCCAAAATGTTGTGCATTGCTCTCGTTGATTTGTGTGTGTGTGTCCCTTCTTTTGTATAATCACTCTTTTCCCGATGTTAAAGGACCTCCTTGGTTCTTGGCGTTAGGTGCCGTTAGAGGTCGGGCTCGGAGCTCGCGTCCTGGGATCTCAGAACTGCCGCGAACGTTAGGCATCTTTTCCAGCTTTCTAGCCCTCTTTTGGGTTCTAGGTTCCCTTCTCAAAGTAACCAACACCCAAAAGAGCATCCTCACTATAGTATGGTTGCTGGGCTACCAGGACTTTTTCAGCCAAGGAGATCGGGAATTGGGGCTTCCTGACTTTGGATGAATCGCCTTTGGATTGCTAGATTCTGCTGCCTTGGGTTTAGTCAGGGTCTAGGGTCTAGAGTTTAGGGTTGCGGGCCTGAACGAAGTTGGTTGCTGAACCCTAACCCGAAAACCTTGGGATGTTCCCCCCTATACTAAGAGTCCTTAGTAGGGATTATAGTACCCCCTATTATAATCCCCCTACTAAGTGAGTATAAAGCCCTTATCCTTTGGCCTCCTTGAGCATCTTCAATCTGAGAAGCCGAAGACCGCTGAGGTCTACGAAGCCCATTCGGCCCTGAGCAAGAAGGCGAGATTTGTAGATCGGGTAGGCTTTAGGGTTTAGGGTTGTGGTTTGAGGGTTGAGGGTTCAGGGTTCAGGGTTTAGGGTTTGGGGCTTCGGGTTTTAGGGTGTCGGGTTTGGAGTTAAGGCTTCGGGGTTCAGATTACTCATCTGTGGCTCAGACCTTCACGCTGGGGCAGACCGCTAAACCCCAAACCCTAAACCCTAAACTTCCTAAACTGGCCCCTAAACCCTAAACTCTAAACTCTAAACCCTGAAGAGACCCCCGAGTGCTGGGCAGAAAGTCGCCTCACAACACCCAAGGGTTTAGTTCAGAAACATTAGCGAATAAAGATGCCAGACCCGAAAGCTCCAGAACCCTTGAGACTCCCCTATAACATTTAATATGTCATACATGATGTATAATATTTAATGTATAGCATTTTTTGGTGGAGGGGGGGGGGGGTGAGGCCTGTACATGCCTTTAATTCAGGTTGCAGCGCCGATCCACTGGTGCTGCAGGTAACCTAATCCCAAATCCAAAGTCCTTACCCCAAACCCCAAACCCTAAACCCTAAACCCTAAGCCCCATAAGCCCTATAAGCCCTATAAGCCCTATAAGCCCTAGAAGCCCTAGAAGCCCTAGAAGCCCTAGAAGCCCTAACCCCAAACCACAAATCTCGCCGCCAGAGGTGCGGAAGAAGGTGGCGCAGAGCTTCGGAGCGGCGTCCAAGGGCGTGCTCTTCACTGCAGGCAGCCTCTCACGGGGGCCTCTACCGAGTTAGGGTTTAGGGTTTAGGGTCTAGGGTTTAGGGTTAGGGTTTAGGGCTTAGGGCTTAGGGCTTAGGATTTTGGGTTTAGGGTTTAGGGTTTAGGTTTAGGGCTTCGGGCTTAGGGCTTCGGGTTTAGGGCTTAGGGCTTAGGGCTTAGGGTCTAGCGCCGGTGATTTAGTTTGCACCCAAATCTTACTGTTCTAATCACATGGTACAGATACATGTACAGGACGTATTTGTGGTTTAGTTCAGTTCTTCTATGGATTGAGGTTTAGGACTTACTTAGGGTTTAGGGGAAGGAGGGGTGCGCTGAGGAATTGGTGGGAATGTGGGGCGAGGGGGGAGGGACAGCTGCGTCTCTCTGGCTCTGAACCCTTAGTCCGAACCCGTTCGCCCTATAGCCTACAACCCCGAACCCCAAACCCCAAACCCTAAACCCTAACCTTAAACCCTAAACCCTAAACCCAAAACCCAAAACCCAATCACAAGCTGAGCCAGGCCTATCTGCAGCCACTCTGCCGTCGGAAGGAGCACCGGGCTGGACCTGCCAACATCAGCGCCGCCACATCCCTCGAAGCACATAACTTTAGGCATAGGGGTTAGGGTTTAGGGTTTGGGGATTGGGGGTTATAGGGCACATCACAGCAGCCCTTATCAACCCAAGAACAGAGCTTAAATAGCCAAGAGTTGGATGTTAAACACTTCTTGGGGGTGCTTCCTTATCTAGCAGGAAAATCCTAAACCCTTAACCATATTCTCTTCATTCCTTGATTCTCTCTTTGTCGGCTTAGGGTTTCGGGCTTCAGGTTTCGGATTTCAGGGGTCTTAAGGAGTCTTAAGGGTATTGTTTGGGTTTGTAAGGGTTGTTTTAGACCTCTAAACCCCTAAACGCCAGCGCCTAGCCCTAAACCCTAAACACTAGGGTTTGCTAGGTTTGTTTTGTGTTTTTTGCAGCTTTTGCTTTTTCACAGGCGCCACCTTTAGCCTACCTTCCCCTCGGTGTAGAGTTTTGGGTTTCGAGTTTGGGTTACCTTAATCCCAAAACCCTAGGCCACCGTGATTGCTCACGGCATTCTCCGAAGGTGTGGAAACCGAGCCGTGTCAACAGCGCACGTGTCCAAACACCTTAAAACCCTGATCAATACCCCATGGTCGCTTTATGGTTTAGGGCTTCTGGGTACCAACGCACTGCTTTTAATCAACCCCCCTTTCCCTTCCCCCCCCTCCCCCTTCCCCCCCCCCCCCCTTCCCCTCCCCCCCCCCCCCCCCTTCCCCTTCCCCCCCCCCCCCCCCACACCCCCCGCCCCGCCCTTTCCCCCCAACACCAACAAATTTAGACCCTCAGTAAACGCGTCCCCAAACAAATGTGGGGGGGGGGGGGGGGAGAGGAACCGCCCTCAGGGCCTCAAGCCTTTGGAAGTCTTCATGCGTGCGCGCGGGGCTCGAGATTCCATACAAGTCCACTGTAAACCCTGAGGGGCTGAAGTGCACTTAACTAGTTAGAAGTTCTCCGCGGCGGGGCTGACGTCAATGTCCGTTCTGCATGAAAGCACAATCTACACAATTGGAACGTCATCTGGATAAATCTTGACAATCTTGCCAATGTGGTGGCACATGACAGCAGATGTAAACAGCGTCGGTCTTTCTCAGGGCTATGCTTTGAGACGCGAATGTTTGCTTTGTATAGCTCGCTCGACATCTATTCGTAGCCAGTCTTATCCAGCCTTCCTGGTGAAAGAAAGCTTTCGGCGTGGCACGTTGTTTTGCACCACGCAAGGTCTGATTTGACAACTCGCAGTAGACATGTCTGCTTCGGAGATTCACGATACAACAAGGGGTGTTGGACTTGTTGATAGTGGCTACGGAGCTGTGAATCCGGCGGGGTTGACCGATATGAGAGGAGTTTCAGCGATCATCATGGCTGGCCTGCCTGCCTCTGCCAAAGACTTCAGCCTGATCACCGAGTACGTTTCCAAAGCAGCAACTGGTATGCAAGGAAATGCAGTTCCACAAGAAACTGACGAATGGGCATGAAGTTTTTGTGGGTGTTATAGTTGACTTACGAGGAACAAGGGTAGATGCGGTTGCAGAACATCAAGGCATTCTGTCTTTTTCGGTGAAGTCTATTCCAAGGTCGGCACAAGCGGGTCGGACATGATGGGATGGGCCCCATCAAGTTAGGATTTAGCGTTTAGCGTTAGCAAGCGAGGGCCAGCACCGGTTACGGCATCTCGTGGCAACAGAGGTATCAACCAGCAGGCGGATGTGTCCATGTTGTTTCCTGGGTTCGAGGTGTTTTGCGGAACCATTTTCCTTGAGCTCCCTCCAACGGTGGACCCGGGTGCCCTACATATCCGCCTCCCGACTATCCTTGACCCTAAACCATAAAACCCTCAAAACTAAACCCTAAACCCACCAGGGTGCCGCAGCTTCGTTGCTGTTGTCGACCTTCGAGGAGAGGGCGCTGGGCGGCTGGACGAAAGAAGTGGGTGTTTTCGTTTTTTTTTCTGGGGTTTGGGGCTTGGGGTTTAGGGTTTAGGGTTGAGGGTTAGGGCTTGGGGGATGTGGCGTTCTGGGGCGCAAACCTGCGTTCCGAGCGATGCTTTGAGGATTGCTGGAGTTGCCAGTGCCCTGTCTGAAGGCGCGCTGGTGGCTGGCAACTTGGTGGCCGCGCCTGCTGCCGTCCTAGAGGCACGGTTGTTGTGCCAAATCGCCTCTAAACCTTTTTCCCCGCACTAGCCGTAACCAAGCAGTGGGGTCGGACGCCTGCTGTAGATGCTTTTCCTCGAAGAAGGCCCAAATATTCCGAAACGGGGTACCCCTCATGTGGGGAGTTATTTGGGTTCAGCCAAAACCCTACAAGCCAGAGTCCCAAGGTGTGGAACGAGAGCGGTACCGCGCCGGAAAAGGCTCAGTATTCCCAACTATATGGCACGTTCAGACCAATTTCCCAAACCTTCTCACCTTTGTCATGTCAAGTGGGCGTGGGATAAGGATTGCTTCGGGTGGGCTGAATACATTAGTCACTAACGCTTAGTGAATTCGGGGGTTATATGCATGTTTAGCTGCTTAACACTAGAATCCCTCAGAGGCTGACAACTCTGCGCCGGAGAGCCTGAACGTGAAGCTGCAGGCGAAGGCCTATTTCTCCTGGTTGAGGCGCGCGTGGGCGCTGCGTAATGGATGTGGGGGAGCTTCTGGCATGGGAGGGTCTTCTTCTCGCACGGGTAAAGACATTTTGGCAAGAAAACTTCCGTTTCATTCATACTCTGCATACACATATATCTATGTATATATATATATATATTACATAATATGTTTTTGAAAGTTTGTGGTTCGGAGCATGTGGGTGGGCATTGGGTGGGTTAGGGTCTTCTTACAGCTCAGGTTTTTTTGGTGGCGCACGTTGGGACCAGACCAAGGGAGGTATGCACCTACCTACTGGGTCATGGGTAGCTTGCTGTAAGTAGCATCTAGGCCATCTTCTCGGTGGTAGGGATAGTCTTTGCAGGCTTAGTTGTTCGAGTTCTAAGTCCCAAGTACCCCCCCCCCCCCCCCCACATCAAGGTCATGACCAGTCGCTACTATAGTTTCCCCGTAAACCCTAGACCCTAAGCCCTCTACCCTAACCTCCTACTTGTGATGCATAAACCCTAAACCCCAAACCCTAAACCCTAAACGCACCTGTGAACTTCCGATTAGGCTTCTGCAGATGTGTTCAGGCACTATGCGCTGCATCCACTGCTGGAGGATAAGCTGGCTGCTGTGCAGGACCGGTTTGTTGAGGGTTTGGGGTTTAGGCTTTAGGCTTTAGGCTTTAGGCTTCAGGCTGTGGGGGTTTAGGGTTCGACTGTGAACTCTGCCTGAAGCTTTTCAGACTGAACTCAACCGAAAACTAAGCCCCATTGAAACTTTAAAACTCAACTGAAAAACCATGAAAACCTCACCCTAAACCCTCCGAAACCGTAGTTAGTACCAACTAACTCGGTGCTTGAAAATTCATCGATTTGCAGAACCCTCCCAGCACAAACCCCAAAGCCTAGTACAGTACTGACTTATTGTATTGGCGTGTACAAAATGCAGCTTGGCTTGTAGGCTCAGGATGTCGCATTCGTGAGCCAGGTCCCTGTTTTCATACGGCTTCTTAACCGCCTAACCCAATTCCTGGCGAGAACCAATGACTACGCCCACGCTGGGATGTTCCCTCCTATACTAACAGTTCTTCATAGGGATGAGAGTACCCACTATAAACATCCCTATTAAGGACTGTTAGTAGAAGGGGGAACACCCCAACCTACGCCCTCAGTGGGGGCGTAGCAGACTTCGGATCGACTCTGTCCCGGGGAGGGCATTTAGGATCTCAGGGCTTCAGTGCCGGCATGGCGCGGGATATCAGGGTAGGGCTTAGCCGCGGGTTCAGTAGGGTTTAGGGTTTAGGGTTCAGGGTTTAGGGTTTAGGGTTTAGGGTTGGTTTCGGTTCCCTCCAGGAGGCGAAAAGCTTTGCCACTGCCATTGGCGCCTGCTCCGACACCGGAGAACCCCCTGCCCTGGCCAAACGCATGCTGCTGGACATGGGTGCCTCAGCCCATCTGCTACGCATGCGGTTCTTCGCACTTTGACTTGGGGGTTTCCCAAATTAGGGATACCGGATAAGGGAATTCTATTTTCCTTCTTTTCGTAAACGCCCACTTCTGGGACGGGCGTTTAGGAATGTAGTGTTTCGGGGTGGGGGATGGATCTCTGTGATGGTATAAACGGTAATAAACTTGCAATTTCTAGGATGAGCAACGTATGATGCGCCTCCTTCGCTGGTAGCAAGCGGGAGCCTAGCCAAGAGTGTATCCACAGCTCTGCAAGGTGGGTTTACCCTGGACCCGGCTGCTGCTGTGGCTGCTCCTGCTACAGCTACTGCTGCTGCTACGACGACGACGACGACGACGACGACGACGACGACGACGACGACGACGACGACTACTACTACTACTACTACTACTACTACTACTACTACTACTACTACCACTACCACAGCGACCACGACCGCGACCGCGACCAGGACCACTACCACTACCTACTCCCATCTACTCCCATCTACTCCCCCAAAGAATCCTCAGAGCCCTATGAAGGGCTTCTGGGTGGGGGACCCCCGGAATCGCAGCTCAGGTCTGGAAGGAGTTGAAGATGACTCGTTGAACATTGCGGATGCTTGAGTGGGAGCCGAGGTTCAGGGTGGAAGGTGTAGGGCCTCTCCTGGGGCTTAAGGGTTTGGGGGCTTAAGGTCGTAGGGTCAGGGTGTTTTAGGTTGTTGGATTTAGGGATTTGAGGTTCAGGTCCTAGGGGATTTAGGGCTTCGGTTTCGGGCGTAAGGGCTTAGGGCATAGGGCTTAGGGCTTAGGAGCTCAGTCTAGGTTGAAGGTTTGGAGCTTAATTAAGGCTTAGGGGGTTCAGGATTAAGGGGTTAAGGTTGATGGCTTAGGGTCTAGGAGGTATGGGCTTGGGGTTTTCGTGGTTTGGGGTTTTTGAGTTTCGGTGATGCTGAACCAGGGCGTGTCCCCTCAATTCGCTCAAAGAAGCCGCGCTCCGCACACCTCGCAAAAGAGAGTGCCGAAGGACTCTACCAGACTTTCCAGATCCCAAATTTTGTTTCGGCTTTTGAGGTTTAGGGTTTAGGCGTTTTGAGGCCAAAACGCTGAATATCAACGTCTATCCCTCAAACCCTACGTACTCAAACCCGGAGAAAGCTAAGCTAGGGCTCCTAAACCCTTAATCTGTCAAATCCCTAAATCCTAAAACCCCCCGAAACCGAAACCTAAACCTCAAACCCGAAGCCCCCTAAACCCTAAACCCGCTGCCCCCCAAACCCTAAACCCTAAACCCTAAACCCTAAACCCTAAACCCTAAACCCTAAACCCTAAACCCTAAACCCTAAGCCCTAAACCCTAAACCCTAAACCCTAAACCTACAGCTCTGTAGGATCCCCATATAGACCGAGGCGGGGCCTGACTTTGGTGTGTACCATCTTCGAGCCCGAGAATCCGCCGAGGACTTAGTGCTTCCGGGGTTTTAGGGGTTGTGAGGGTTTAGGGTTTTTAGGGTGTTTAGGGTTTGCTAGGGTTTTCTAGGGTTTTTTGGGGTTTTGGGGGCGTTTAGGGTTTTAAGGTTTCTTTTGGGTTTTGTGTTTGGTGTTTAGGGCTGTTAGGATTGTTAGGGTTTTTAGGGTTTTAGGGGTTTCAGGGTTTCTAGGGTTTTCAGGGTTTTTAGGGTTTTTGGGTTTTTTGGGGTTTTTGGTTAAGGGTTTTAAGGCTTTTTAGGGTTTTGTTTTTGGTGTTTAGGGCTTTCAGGATTTTTAGGGTTTTAGGGTTTTAAGGCTTTTTAGGGTTTTGTTTTTGGTGTTTAGGGCTTTCAGGATTTTTAGGGTTTTAGGGTTTTTAGGTTTTTTTTAATGGTGTTCAGGGTTTTTCGAGTTTTTAGGGCCTTCGGGGCGTTTAGGGTGTTTAGGGCTTTTAGGGTTTAGTGGTTCTCTGTTCGTCGGAGATCCGGGGGCTTGCAGGGAGTTGGAGGGGCATTCACTCGGTTTAGGGTTTCGGGTTTAGGGGGTTCTACAGTCACGGACCCTAAACCCTAAACCCTGAACCCTAAACCCGAAACCCTAAACCCTAAACCCTAAACCTTGAACCCCAAACCCACGACGTCATTGCCAAAGCACTGAAGACCTAAGCTCCGCCGGTCTCCTTCCCTATACAAATGGCATGCGCCTAACTTTACTGAATATTGGCTTGCAAGCTGACTGTGCGTACGGTACAAGTTCAATAAGCCTCCCATGCGTACTCCTAAAGCCTTCAACACCTGAACAGCCTGTAAACCCTGAGCCCCTCAACCTTTCCTATAAAGCTTAAAACCTTCACAAGCTCTGAAATCACTGAACCCTCAAACTCCACAACTACCTTACGAGCCCAAAGGTAAACCTTAAGCCCTCAACTCTACATCCTCAGCTACTTCCTAAGCACTCTGCGGCCAAGGGCACACGCGGCCAAAACCGATGAGAAGGCGGTTGCCCGGATCCCGGACGCGGCTTCTGGCAGATTCGCTTTTTGGGTCTTCTTCGAAATATGTTGGTGTCAGGGATTTAGAGACCTTCAGGTGTAAGTATGGGGTCCAGGAGTTCAGGACCTTTACACCCAAAACCCGATAAACCTTGAGCGTTTAGGGGTCTTTGGCAGGTTTTCAGGGAGCCTGTGGGGGGGTTCAGGTGCAGCTTCACAGGGCAGGGGACTGTCGAGTTGGGGGCGAAGAGATAAGAGTATTCCTGAGCTTGGGGCTTAGGCTAGGCCTAAACCCTAAAGCCTAAACCCTAAACTTTAAACGCTAAACCCTAAACCCTAAACCCTAAATCCTAAATCCTAAACCCTAAACCCTAAACCCTAAACCCAAACTAGGGCCTTCGGGCGACTCGACTGGAAGTTCGAGCCATCAAGCCGAAGCCCTGAACCCAAGGAGTCGTAACCTTAGGATTTGGGGTTTAGGGTTTGGGGTTTAGGGTTTGGGGTTTCGGATTTAGGGTTTCGGGTTTCGGGTTTCGGGTTTGGGGTTTGGTGCGTCTTCCCTTAATGTGGGCCCTTACAAGGGTACCCCTCGTAAACCCCTTAGATACCCTATACAAATGAATGGCCCATACATCAGACTCCTTTAAAGGAGGCCAGCGACCGTATCAATGGCAGAGCCACGGTTTAGGGTTTAGAGTTTAGGGGTCTAGGTTTAGGGTTTAGGGTTATTGGGGTCCTTGCAGGACCTGGATCCTCGGATGCCTTAAAAAAGCCCTCAAACCGAAGCACCCCGGCACTAACTCCGAAGCCCCTAAACTCCCTCAGCCCTAAGCCCTAAATCCTAAACCCTAAGCCCTAAAGCTCTAACCCCCTCAGCCCTCAACACCCTCAAACCCTAAACCCCCAAAGCCCTAAACCCTAAACCCTAAGGTCGTGTGCTGCCACGGAAACGCTTGCTCACGGCTGGATGCCTTCCTACAGGCTGGGCCCTGAGACTGAGGCTTCTTAGGGTTCAGGGCTTCCAGGCACCCTTGGGGTCATTTCAATTTTGGCGTTTTAAACGGTTGTTTAAGGGTGGAATTTAATCCCTTCCCCCTACTACTAAACCCCACCCTAATTTCAAATGATATTCCCCGTACCCTCCCGGCCAGCCCAATACTAAACTTGCTTGAGAATGGGGGGGGTTGAGCCCAAGGCTCAGAGGGTTTAGTTTGGGTTTCGGGGGCTAAGCCCTAAACCCTGTGGTTGAAGGCCTCTGCCCTCGAGTTGAGCCCTGGGGGGTCAGGCCTCGGATTTCAGGTCTTTAGCTTTAGGCCCCTCCTATTTAAAAAAACAATCCGGCCGAGGCGAATTTCAGAATAACAGGGAAGGGGGGGGGGGGCTTCGTATTAGGGGTGAGGGATTAAGGGCTTTTGAAGGGCTTTTGAAGGGTTTAGAGTCTCCGAGTCCCTTGGTTTACGGCCTTGAAAGGCCCTTACGGGCTCCAAGAGTTTGGGGTTTTAGGGTTTAGGGTTTAGGGTTAAGGGTTAAGGGTTTAGGGTTTAGGGTTTAGGGTTAAGCGTTTAGGGTTGAATCTAGGGCCTTTTCAGGTAGGTCGTTTTCCCCGTATACCCGTCACATAACCCTTATCTAACCTTCGGTTTCCCTACATACCCCTTAGAGAAGCCTATATACGGCCCACAAGCTAGGAACTACCTAACCCTGTAAACCTTAATTCAGCGTCCTTAGGGGCTTGGGCTTTCTGGGTTTTTTGGGCTTGCGGGGAGGTGGGGTTTGGGTTTTTGTTTGCTGTGTAGTTCAGGGTCTGGGGTCTTTTTTTTGTGTTTAGGGTTCATGGTGTTTGTTTGTTTGTTGTTTCTAAGGGAATCCGTAGCCCACCCTCGCTTGCCACCCAGTTTCCGCACTGCAGGCGCAAGTTCTGGAAAAAACTCCTTGTCTTAAGTCATTGCTGCAGGTCTTGCAGCAGGTTCTACATAGTCGCGGGTGCCGGATCCTCCAGAAAAAGAACTATTACATGAAAATAGCTTTCATCATGATCTTCTCACAGAACATCACAGAACCCCTACGTTTGAAAGCTCAACTTCCGTAGATTCCCATGAGAGTACGCTTCAAGATTTCTCCTACGCGCAGCAGATCATATTGGGAGCGCAGCCCTCCTTTGAGAGGTGTCACGTCCACGTAGTGGCTGAAAAGAGCTCAGGGTCCAAGACACTGCAGGGGTCGAAATTCCTCCAACCTCCTACAGCCATCCTGCGCTCCATCTTTGCCCCCTGCTCCTGCTCATACATTGTCATACATCCCCCCACCCACCGCCCCGCCCCCCCAAAGCCCCCCTCCAACAACACCCGGGCCGGAAATTGGGTGTGACGCGGAGTCTTGCGGGGGATCCGTGTTGCACCCAATTTCCGGGACAGTCTCGTCAGATCTGCAAAGCCTCCTGCGATCTCGTGGGCTTCCAGAAGCTAAGGCTGCTTGTTCGAAGGATGCAGTCAGGCCAAAGCAAGGCAAACCACATTGCCAAGCGAAATGCTGCCTGACGATGGGTGTTCATGCTATAGACCCCGTCACTGCGCCTTTTTCTTCTCGCCGTGGTGCTCCCACAGAGAATGTTGACTGCTCAGGACAGCCGTCCCAGCCTTTGCATACTTCGAACGTTGTCCCAGGCATGTTAGTGGTGGGTTGGTGGAGGTGCTGAGACAAGAGGCTCGTTAGACAGGAGTGCGCCATTAACGGAAGAAGGGCGAAGACCAGGAGACTGAGGACAGCACAAAGAAGTGGAGGAATACACAGAAACACGAAGAAGCTGCCACACATGGTTCAGGTCTTAAAAGTAGGAGTCTTCTCACCCATGTAGAACTTGCGCCGGGAAATTGGGTGGTATGCGTGCGTGGCATACGCTTTCCCTTGTTGTGACTAGGGTAGTAAACCCCAAATCTCTAAGCATAATTCAACATACCCCAAACCCATTCCCCTTAATCTATAAAAAAGGAGAATTTAAGGAAGGCCCTTGATTTCTTTTCATGGGTCTGCTCGAGGGGTATGTTGAACATTTCTTAGAAAGTAGACCCCAAATCGAGGTCTACTGCTTCCTCCCGTTGAACATCGCGGTTTGCTGCTTCGACTTCGCTGGCTCAGGCGGGCCCTACGTAAGCCAAAAGCTTCCCATCAACCCGTCAACCCTATACCCATAAACACCTAAACCCAACATCCCTAAACCCCTAAACCGGTTTAGGGTGCAGGGTGTTAGGACTCAGAATGCCAACCCGGCAGACGAATAAGCTACTGGGAGTCCAGCAGCGACCGCCAGGATTGACAAATTAAATTATTGGTGCGGCTGGAGTAGGGGCGTTTAGGGCCTTATTTGGTTTGCTTGCAACCCAAAAACCCTAAACCCTAAACCCATAGTTGCCCAGGAACCCTTTCAAAGCGTGCAAGGGTTTAGGGCTTACGGTTTTTAAGATTCAGTCCTTATGTGCTGCTGTGACCTCTTCCTAAATTTAGGAAGAGGCACTGAACCCGATGATCCCCTAGCGCAACAGACTAAACCTCACACCCTAAACCCCACAGGGGTTTAGGGTTTGGGGTTTAGGGTTTAGGGTTTGGGGTTTAGGTTTTAGGGTTTGGGGTTTAGGGTTTCGGGTTGAGGGGTTTAGGGGAAGCCCTAGAGGCACCCCTAAACCACCTTGAAGGCATGAGTGGCGGCGACTATGTTTCTTTGGGCTACTTCGAGCGCGACGACCTCGCCGCAGCGCCTCAGAGAAAACAAGGCTTCTTTCCTTGGAGCTGCAGGCCTAATATAGGGGTTCGAAATAGTTACTAATCGTATTCCCTTATAGACCCTTTATAATTCTACTAGAATAGCCCCCCCCCCCCCCCCCCCCCCCCCCCCCACAACCCCATTTTAATTTTTACGGCGCTCACAGTATGTACTTGGAGGTTCATGGCTGGTAAGACGTAGAGTTATATCTACCCCCCAAAATAGGGTCACAGCCAGTTGTACCTAAAGTTACTTACCTCCATTTTAACCCAGTTTCAGGATTACCCATGAACCTCCCAGAAGGCCCTCAGCCTCAAAGCCACAGCCTGGCACAGGAGCCTACATGATCCCCGATACTCTCCCCTCGGAATCCCTACACAGAATCATATGTTAGCCCCCCAAATAAGGCATTCTAGCTGGATAGGCCCTATGAAATTTGCCCTGATCAGTCTAGCCCGGAGCGATTCGCCTCTGTTTTGACATGTTGCGCAGTCATCTTCACTCGCTGTGAGTGTCAACGAGGTGGTTCAGCTCTGACTACGGGATAGTTGCAGGAAGAACCATGCGATAAGGATAGCGGATGAGTCCCGCAAGCATGAAGTCATTAATGT
The DNA here is from genome assembly GCA_905221605.1 of Symbiodinium natans. Lineage (NCBI taxonomy): Eukaryota > Dinophyceae > Suessiales > Symbiodiniaceae > Symbiodinium > Symbiodinium natans. The sequence goes on along the minus strand of CAJNDS010000846.1, from coordinate 265,243 downwards.
CAGGCGACCCTCATGAACATTTTTCGCATTCTCACCTCCGGTTCCACTCATGCCTGTGTCAAATGTGCCTGATTTCTCAAGCGATGTACAATACTTGCTTGGAGGCCGTTTTCACGAAAGCCTTGTTGACTGCCAGGTTCGAGGTCTACAAGGCTTGGGATTAACCCCGAACCCTTCGCCCCAACCCCCGAACCATAAAACCTCAACTCAATCGGCTATAGCCAACTGCTTCTCCGGCGATTGCTCGCATTCACAGTCTGCCAAGGTGATCCAAAATCTCCGTGAGAAGCGCGGCTACACGCGCGCCGGGACCATAACCTTCCACACTGGGTTTCATAGGTTTTTGGCCTAATACTGAACTGGGTGCTGGATGTATAGTTCTCGGCGTTTGAACACTTGGAGCTCACAGAATAGCTAGAATTGAACTTAAACCCTAAACCCGAAACCCTAAACCCTAAACCCTAAAACTTCAACCCGAGGTGGGTGTGTGGGGCCGATCTATGGGAGCGAGCACCGCAGTCGGGACCTCGCATGATGGGTGCGTTTGGTTTTTTGGGGCCCTTTTTGTGATGGTTTAGGGTTTAGGGTTTCAGGGTTTAGGGTTTCAGGGTTTAGGGTTGAGGGTTTAGGGTTTCAGGGTTTAGGGTTTCAGGGTTTAGGGTTGAGGGTTTAGGGTTTGAGGGGTTTGGGGTTCCTTTTCTTGGGGAAGTCAACCAGTCACAGGGTGCCAAAGAGCACCTCTTGGCTTGAGGGCGTAGTCGGGGAGGGGTTGCTGGAGCGCCCCACTCCCACAGTTACCCTAAACCCTAAACCCTAAACCCTAAACCCTAAATCCTAAATCCTAAACCCTAAACCCTAAACCCTAACCCTAACCCCTAACCCCTAACCCCTGAACCCTAAACAGGCCCTAAAGCCTTGGACCCCAAGAACTTGAACTTGAACTGGCCCAAAACCCTAGAGGCGGTACGATACTAAGGACTGTTAGTACAAGGGGGAACATCCCAACAACTAAGCCCCAAAACCCTAGATTTGCTGGGTTCTTGAGTCTCCGGAAAGGCTTTAGGGTTTAGGGTTTAGGGTTTAGGGTTTAGGGTTTAGGGTTTAGGGTTTAGGGTTTAGGGTTAGCCCACAAAAGGCCTCGTCGATCGTGAAGAAGCTCAAGGTCTCAAACCTTATCTAAACCCTACGGTCCTTCATTGACATTCAGTTCTCTTGGGGTGACGAAGTAGGAAAGGAAAACTCAAGCTGTATGGGGGTTTCCTAAATTAGGGGTACCTTGTTGGGGTCTGAATTGTAAAGGAATCCTACTAGTCGGGGATCCAAATTGGGGTCCCCTATTTTCGTAGATTCCCGTATGGGCCCCACTCCTAAGCGTATGTAACATTTAGTTTTGGTCGTAGCGCCCGCAACGCCACCTGTAAACTGCATATCGTACCTTCTTTTTTTGCCGAAATCCACCTGCTGTCTATTTATGTGGGCTTCCGAAGTTGGGGTAACCTTTTGGAGGTGATCCTATCAACAATCGGGCTTAGAGTATGTTGGGGTACGTTAGGAGTAACCCCCACTTGGGAAACTGCCCTGATGCACAGACTTGGCCTGACATGATCATATCTATTCAGCTCAATTCTTTCCAGCAACCTCGCCACCTCAACCCTAAGCCATAAACTTACAAACCCTAAGCCCTAAACTGCTACACCCTGATTTCGGACTCCCGAAACCCTGGACCCTAATGCCTCAAGGCCCCAAACTCCCCAAAGCACTTTTAAACCCGCTGGGAAGCAAGAGCCCCAAACCCTGAAACTGCACCAGATACTGTAGGACGTCGGTGCGTCGTTGTACCCTAAACCCTAAACCCGAAACCCTAAACCCAAAAACCCCAAACCCCAAATCCTAAACCCTAAACCCGAAACCCTAAACCCTAAACCCATGGTTTCCTGAAACCGTCTCCTAGGTGCTTCATGGCTCTCGTGATCCCTCCCTTGCGGGGATTGTCGGCCTCCCAGGGCCCAGAGCGCCACGAGTTGACTACTCACCTTGAAACCCCATAGACTAAGACCCTCTACTCTAAACCCAACACCGTAAACCCTAAACCCTAAACCCTAAAGCCCAGGGCCCCAGGGCTCTCGGCTACACATGCAAGGCTCGGCTTGGGGGCACTCGGGACTCCCCGGCTTGAGCTGTTCAGGGTTTAGGGGTTTAACCCGAAGGCTCCATGTACCTATGTCGTATATACTTGGGCCTTAAAGGGGTTCCCACATAGTAGCTTTAGGGCCCAAGTATATACTATATAGGTACATGGACCCTTAGGGCTTAAGTTCTTTAGGGTTCGGGGGCTTACAAGCTACGCGATTGACTGCAGGGCGTATGTCGTCATCTGTTTGTCGGCATGCATCGTGGTAGCAGCGGTGATTGATGACTATGATGATTATGGCGATGATGGTGTACTTGTATTCTATTCGTCTTCTCATGAAGATTTCACGCCTATGGCAAGAGAGGCGACGACGATAACGTATCGTGGTGATGATGACGACCAATACTTCCGTGCCGTTACCTCCTGCCCCCAAATCTGTGAGCCTTGCGTCCTCCTAGACCCTAAACCCTAAACCTTAAACCCTACAACCCTATAACCCTCTAACCCTAGCCCTAGAACCCTAACCCTTGAACCCTTTGCCCCTAAACCTTAAACCCTATAACCCTCTAACCCTCTAACCCTAGCCCTATAACCCTAGCCTTTGAACCCTTGAACCCTTGAACCCTTGAACCCTAAACCCCTAAGCCTCCCAAACACCAAGTTAAGGTGGCCGACAGCCCCTTCAGCGATCTTTGGAACTTGATGCAAGAGGCGCACAGCTTCTGGGTTTGGGGGTTTAGGGCTTCGGGTTTTCGGATACATAGGTTGGGGTTTAGGGTTTAGGGGTTAGAGTTTTGGGTTTAGGGTTTAGGGTCTAGGGTTTAGGGTTCAGGGTTTAGGGTTTAGGGTTTAGGGTCTAGGGTTTAGGGCTTAGGTTTAGGGTTATAGGAACTCCCAACCGCCCCAAGACCCTGCCTCTTTGAGAAGCAGGAACTCCAAAAGCAGCTTCAGCCTGCACTGGGCGGTTGAACAGCGGCTTTTAGGGCTTGGGCTTTTGGAGCTTTAGGTTTTGGGGTGCACGGTGTTGGGCTGCTAGAGCTATGATAGGGCGCAGGGTTTAGGGTTTAGGGCTTGGAGTTTGGGGATGTTGCTCTTAGCGCTTTGGGTTTTAGTCCCCGGTGACCCTGGTCTAGGTAGCGTCTGAGGTCATGCATGCACGCTTGTCTTCCTAGAGCAACCCATTCTGATTGCTGCAAAGTTTTTGTCGGTTCCCCTGGTCTCGATTGATCGCGCACTTCTCAGCAAGACACTTCCAAAAGCCACAAACTCAGCCGACCAAACGTTCTACATAAGCCCAAAGCCCTATACACCCTCAATCCTTTGTAGGCCTCAATTCCCTTGTCCCCTACCTGGAACCCCACAGCTCCAAACCTGAACCCCAAACCCTAAACCCCAAACCCCAAACCCCAAACCCCAAACCCTAAACCCTAAACCCTAAACCCTAAACCCCAAACCCTAAACCCTAAACCCTAAACCCTAAACCCGCGCCGCGAAGATCGTCAACTCGAAGCTCCGCCTGCCTTCGATGATGTGCCGCAGCGACCTCAGGGTTCTCAAAGCAGAGCTTAGGGTTTGGGGTTTGGGGTTTGGGGTTTAGGGTTTAGGGTTTAGGGTTTGGGGTTTAGGGTTTGGGGTTTAGGGTTTCGGGTTTAGGGTTTAGGGTTTAGGGTTTGGGGTTTAGGGTTTGGGGTTTAGGGTTTAGGGTTTCGGGTTTAGGGTTTAGGGTTTGGGGTTTGGGGTTGCGGTTTAGGGTTCAGGGCTGAGGGCTTAGGGTTCAGGGCTTAGGGTTTGGGGTTTAGGGTTTTGGGTTTAGTGCCCATTCTCAATCCAAAAGCTTGCCTTGTGACAGGAACATCCACTTTGCGGGCAAATACAGGTTCTCGGCACCCTCAAACCCTGAACCCTACTTCCCATTCAACGGGGGCCGAACATACCCAACCGCCCCCCCCCCCCCCCCTAGTCAGCGTGAAGTCCATCAGAACGAAGCAATCCAAGAAGGGGATAGGGCTTAGGGGTTCAGGTTCACATACTATAGTACGATCATCATAACGGCAACAGAAACTACATCTTGTGTGAATTGGGCTGGGGAATTCCGCAATTGTCTTGAGCCGTAAACTCCAACATCTTTGTTTGTTTTTGTTTTTTGGGCGCATTTATTCCCCTAAGTGGGTTCAGAAGGTATTCTGAATCACACGTGCCCATTCAGGGCAGCATTCTACAGGGTGAACTCCTGCACTTGGGAACATCCCTCCCCCTGATACTAAGAGTCCTTTGTAGGGATTCTAGTCGGGGGTACGCTAATCCCAATTGAGGACAGCTAGTATAAGGGGAACACCCCAACCCTAAACCCTAAACTCCCTAAACCCTAAACCCTAATTAAACTCCCTAAACCCTAAACCCTGAACCCGAGGTGCAGTGTTTGAGGGCATCAGGGTGGCCATCCGCCAGCAGGCAGGGCTCGAGAGATCCAAGTGGAATCCCCAGTCCATAAACCCTGAAGGTCGGAATGGGGGTTTACGAACAATAAGGTTTAGGATTTAGGGTTTAGGGTGTAGCATGATTTAGAGAAGCAACAAGCTGTTTTTTTGGGTTGATGGTCTTGATTTAGGGATATTTTGAAAAGCGCCGTTGCTGGGCGCTAGAAGTCATTGAATTGCCTTTGTTTCGGTTAGATTTGGTGTCAAGCCATGCTTGTCTACCTAAACCCTTCACCCTAATCGCTAAACCTTTTGGTTGAAGGGGGGAGAGAGAGAGATAGGGTGCGCGTATGGGTTCTTTGTGCTGTCATGGTCGTGGGGTCTGCCACTGCAGCAGAGATGAGTTGAGATAAGGACTCTAACGCAGGGGGCCAATGTCATGTGAATGGGCATTTGGGGGGCCCTAAACCCTAAACCCCAAACCCGATAAGCCCCAGTGGCATATGAATACTGGTCCCCTGTACTACAGGCACCTGATGCTGAAGTTCCCGCATTACATAAAAGCAGAGCTGCAGCTGGGGTTAGGGCTTCGGGTTTAGGGCTTTAGGGCTTTCGGGTTTAGGGTTCCAGAAGGTTCAGTACCCCCACGTGCTACACTACCAGAGACCTGGCTGCTGACCATGTACCAGGCCCAAACCCGAAACCCAAAACCATCTAAGCCTTGGACAACACTCTTCGAGGCCTAGACGCTAAACCTCAACATCCTCGGGGGAAACCCTGAACCCTGAACCCTGAACCCTAAACCCTAAACCCTAAACCCTAAACCCTAAACCCTAAACCCTAAACCCTACCTCTGGCTTGGCCACAGCCTCCTCAGTGGCTCAGTAGTATCATTGTCGCTCCTGGCCAGCTCATCACCCGGAGCGCAACTGGCCGGCATCAAACCGGAACTGGACCCAAGCACTGACCTTTAGGGTTTAGGGCTTAGGGTTTAGGATTTAGGGTTTAGGGTTTAGGGTTTAGGGCACTGAACCCTGGACAATAGAATCTGATCTGTGTTTTTGGAGTACTATATGTTGATACTTTTTTTGGTTCTGAGTTCCCATTATAGCTACTTATACCTAGAAAGTATATCCCTTTTTCCAGGGTCTACTCCAAAATAGGGCTATAAACTACATTGGGCACGTTTGTGGGTCTGCATGTGCTGCGAGGTTTTTCGTACTTTGGACCGTGCTTGAAAACGCTTGGTGTGTATTGCTGCTGCTGTTGTTTATCCGAAACGAACATCACGTTGAGAGGGCTTGGAAGAACAGACAAGTACAGGTACGTAGCTATAACTTATAAGGTTAGCTCCGTGATTCAGATTCTACGGCCGCAATGCATCTAACACTCTAATCACATGTGTTTTTTCTATACACATATATATACATATATACATATATATATATATATACATATATATATACATATATATATATACATATATATATATATATATACATATATATATATATACATATACATATACATATATATATATATATATACATATATATATATATATATACACCTACGGAGTAGTTAGTACTGGAGGAGGTACGGGGCCAAACCTGACTTGTACACCTATGGCCCATGAATCTGTGCAAGCACTCGGGCAAACAAATCACGCAGATGTACATAGCCTAAACCCTAAACCCTAAACCTTAAACCCTAAATCCTAAATCCTAAATCCCTAAACCCCTAAACCCCTAAACCCCTAAACCCCAAAGCCCCTAAACCCCTAAACCCCTAAACCCCTAAGCCCCTAAACCCCTAAACCCCTGAGCCCCTAAGCCCCTAAACCCCCTAAGCCCCTAAGCCCCTAAGCCCTGAACCAAAGGCCGGGTTGGAGGCTTTGCGAGTGGCCGATGGGTGCCCACAGCCCTTGCATCAAAATCCCTTCAAAGTTGGGATGTTCCCCCAAAGTTGGGATGTTCCCCCTTTACTAACATTCCAAAATATAGGGACTATGGTACTATGAAGGGCTGTTAGTATAAGGGGGAACATCCCAACTTCAAAGCAGTACAACTTGTGCACGCCAAGCAGATGAACTGACAGCGGAACACAGACTTTCTGCTTTGGGCTGGGGGGGTGGGGTTTCAGAGCCATTCCACGGCCCCTAGCCCTAAGCCCTGAACCCCAAACTCGAGGGTATGGTTTAGGGTTTGGGCCACATCTCCCACTGCATTTTGTCTACATCTGGGTTATTTATGTTTTTTTTTTTGGGGGGGGGGGGGGGATTAAGGTTTAGGGTTTAGGGTTTAGGGTTTAGGGCGGTAGGGCTGTATGGTGGTACCTCTACTCAAGCTTGTGGAGTTCAGGACGGAGACGTCATGGCTCTTTCCGCATCGGCACTCTTGCATTCGGCCGCGATACCACCTCCTCCAGGCTCCACCTAGGGGGTTTAAGGTTTAGGGTTTCGGGTTTAGGGTTTTCGGGTTTCGGGCTTAGGACTTGGGTTGAGCTTCCACGCTGCGCGCGATGACAGTCGCATATGGGAGGTAGGCCCTGCCAAGTCCCTCAAGATCCTAAATCCTGGAGACCCTAAACCCCTGTTTAGGGTTTAGGGTCTAGGGTTTGGGTTTAGTACCTTTATCGGGGTCTTTGTTATGAGGGAATCCTACTGTTTGGGGGTCTAAAGTAGGCGTCCCATATTTTCGTAAACCCCATGGGTACGCGGCACCTCATATTTAGTACAATAGAATCCAATAATGTACTAGTATCATCGTAAAACGTAGAGCAACATAATTTAATTGCAGAATGAGCCTTACCTGATCTCACATGTCATGATTCGCCTAATTTCCATCACAGTGGCCCGTCGTGAGCAATCAAGCATTGGTAGCTACGGTATTGCGGTTGAAGAGTCTGTGCGGGGTTTAGACCCTAACCCCAAACACTAAACCCCAACACGGGATGATGTGCGGGTTGCTTTGACAACTTTTCTAGTTGACCTTGAAGGCTTATGGGCAGTTTCAAGTACGGTCGCGGGTTTATTGTCAGAACTTGGATTATGAGTTTAGGCTCTGGGTTTTCGGGTTCAGTCATGTGAGTACCCCGAAATAGAAAGTAAGGTTACAAACATGTATGGGAGATTCGGGTTGAGACTTCGGGCGGGTGTTCAGGGGTTTAGGGCGACAGACTTCAGGGTTTTGTAAGTTGGTCGCCCCATGAGCTATTCTCGCGTCCGTCACCCCCCGAAAGGACTGGAGAACGTGTTGATCTCAGCTCAGCTCGGATGCTACGCTTTGGAGGCCCCCTGTGTTTTGCCAGAGTCCAGATTTAGGGCGCATCAGAATCATTAAGAAATCAGATGTGTTCAGGGTTTAGAATGCCTTGAGTTCTCCTCATTACTTGCAACCTCAGAGCAGGCCATGTTTGCCTGAAGTGCCTGACGACTTGCTAGGAAGACGATGATGAAAGTTTTCGAACTGCTAGACCACAGGCTTGCAATGCACAGATGTTGGCTGTTAGCCGAAGGCATCGCGCTCGAACGCCAGCTTGTGCCACTCGACTGCACTGACGGTTGGCTTCTTGCAGCTTGTTCAGTTTGTTCAGTTCGCTTCCATGTGCACCCAGTTTGGGCTGAGGGACGGAGGAGTTCGGCTTGCACCCGTACAGCACTCAGTGGCTTTCCTCCACGAAGATGATGATCCGCAATGTCCCAGCACGCTGCACCGAGCCGGAATTCCGCAGCTTCCTCGAGTCCCTCACGGCGGGCAAGTACGTGCTGGAGATGCCGAAAACAAGCCAAACGAAGTGCAAGGGGTACGCGTTCGTGGAGATGTGTGACCCGCTCTCGCTTGCTGCTCTGGCGGAAGCACTGTGGCAGCAGCGCCTCCCCACCCGAGCGAGCGAGCGCGCGTTGAAGATCCACCCAGCCCAGTTTTGTCCCGAGAACGCTCATGGGACATGTGAGACTCTTCCCGCCTTCGAACGATTCTTCGAGGCGGAGTAGTTTCTTCAGTGACTCCAAGGATGTTTGCGTGAACTGGGCACTCGTGGATAATTTGCCTGATGCTTTGTTGTGCCCAGAGACTCCAAAACCCTATAATTAAGGAATAGACCTTAAATGATAGTATGATTTAAGGTATATTCCTTAAGGGGTTTTGGAGTCTCGGGGTGAGGGGTTTAGCTTCACGGCGGAGGCCGTTCAAAAAGCTTCACCAAGGCCCTCTCGACCGCCCTAGTATTCTAGTGGAGTGTTACCCAGTCAAGTCGGATCTCTGAAGGGCAAAGGCTCGATACCTCTCAAGGAGGGTTTAGGGTTTAGGGTTTGGGGCTTGGGGCTTGGGGTTTAGGGTTTAGGGTGACAATGCCCCGCGCGAAAGAGATCTGATTTCTCGGCATGGTCCCGTCGGGGGCGAGCCAGGGCTTTCCTCGGCAGCTTTTTTTGTTTTGTTCACTGCGTTTCTTCAGAAGGACCCGTGTATCCATACAGTATATACCTGGGCCGTAAAGGGACTAACTCCTATACAGTAGTAGCCTTAGGGCCCTGATGTATGCTATATTGGTACATGGATCCCTTGGGCAAGCCTTCGAGCCCCTTCTAGAGGGACTCGAAAACTGTGCAGCATTCTTGGCCTCTGTCCGAGTTCAGAGCTACGAACGACAGAGGCGCAGTGGGAGTTTGGGCTTTGAAGCCCATGTGAGGTTTTGAAAGGCCTATATCGTACTATGGAAACCCTAAACCCTAAACCCTAAGCCCTAAACCTTAAACCCTAAACCCTAAACCCTGTAGTACCATAGACGCAGATTCCACTAAACAGGGTAACATCGAGGCCAGCCGACTCGGCGACTCCTACCGTGCAGGCGCAGGAAGTGGAGAGCAGAAACGGTGCAGGGCATACAGCGTAGGTCTTATGTCCTCTCGGTTGGCCCTTGGGGCACTTACTATTTTCCCCTATTGGGTTTGAGAGGACTATAGTCATGAATATGTTTCAGAGGGCTTTAAGGGCCATCCTGGTAGAGCTGTGCCAGAGCTCGGCTCACAAGAGGTTGGCAAGGGCGGAGGGCTTGTGACATGACGGCCTCCGCAAGCTTGCGCCACTGGCAGTTGAATGCCACCCCAAACCAAAGAGAGCTGATTTTCCGGGGGCGTGCCTCTGTACAGTAGTCTTTCAAGAATCCACAGGTGGGCTGGAATCCCGCACCCCGGCAGACACGTTTACTCTTCCTGCAGGAGAGGCACGAGACGAAAAAAAGTTCTCAGGGCAGAGTGAAGAAGGCCTGGGCCGAGGGAATGTAGGGCTTCAGGTAAGACTTTGAGGGGCCAGTCAAGGCATTCGTCTACGTGTAGGTGTTGCCCTCTGTCATTGTACGGCCCTTACCGGTCTCCCGAATGAACTTCCTAGTGCAGTTCCCTTGCCTTTTCAACCAGCGGGTTTAGGGTTTAGGGTATAGGCTTGAGGGTTTAGGGATGCAATACTGTACCCAAAAGACCGTTTCAGGGTTTAGGGTTCTAGGGTAATTTAGGGTGTTGTCGAGCTAAGGGTCAGGGCTTACGGCTTTTGCGCTGCACATGCGAGGGAATGAGGTGGTGCGCGACCGCTACTGCCACGCATGGCCCGAGCCCAGGGGCTGCCATAGGCGTGGTAGAAACTTCTTAATTCTTCTTCTTCTTCCTAGTGAGGCAGCTGGCGTCCATGGCTCTAGCCGCAGGCAGCCTCGTCACCCGGCAGCCTTGGGTACCCACAGCAGGATGCTTTCAAGCACAAGTCTAAGAGCACCTGCGCCTGCTACTCCAGACCCCCAACGCCCCGAAGCCCCAAAGCCCCGAAGCCCCAAAGCCCCAAAGCCCCAAAACCCTCGACCTTCAGATGCCGCATGCGGTGCTCTTCGCTCAGGGCCGTGACTTTGTGGCCCTTCCATCGACCAAGTTCTGGTGTGCGGCTATGGCGGCAGTTGCTCCACCTCCAGGCGTGCCAGTCCAACCACTGGGTTTAGGGTTTCTAGGGTTTGTGTAGGGTTTGTAGAGGGCTTGTGTAGGGTGTTTATAGGGTTTGTATAGGGTTTGTGTAGGGTTTGTGGGGTTTATAGGGTTTATAGGGTTTATAGGGTTTATAGCGTTTATAGGGTTTATAGGGTTTAGGGGTTGAGGCTCTGACCCCTAAAGCAGCTCCGTGGGCCTGTTGTGTGTGTGTGTGTGTGTGTGTGTGTGTGTGTCTGTGTGTGTCTGTGTGTCTGTGTGTCTGTGTGACTGCGTGTCTGTGTGTCTCTGTGTGTCTCTGTGTGTCTCTGTGTGTGTGTCTCTGTGTGTCTCTGTGTGTCTCTGTGTGTCTCTGTGTGTCTCTGTGTGTCTCTGTGTGTCTCTGTGTGTCTCTGTGTGTCTCTGTGTGTCTGTGTGTGTCTGTGTGTGTGTCTGTCTGTCTGTCTGTCTGTCTGTCTGTCTGTCTGTCTGTCTGTCTGTGTGTATGTGTGTCTGTGTGTCTGTGTGTCTGTGTGTGTGTGGGTGTGGGGTTCGGAGGGTCCGAAGTAATGCATGCTCTGCTTGGGTCTTTCAGGCGCATACAGGGCTAGTGTAAGGGCACAGGGTTTCGGGGTTGCTGGCTTCCAAATGATTCCTCACCACCCATCGACCCTTAGGCCTATAAGCCCTTAACCCTCAACCCTAAACCCCAGACCCTAAACCCTAAACCCTAAACCCTAAACCCTAAACCCTAAACCCTATACCCTATACCCTAAACCCTAAACCCTTGTCTTTTATCTTTGTTCGTGTCCCTCTTGAAGGACTGGAGAGCAAATGGCTCTCACCACAGCTGGGACGCCATGCCTTGGAGGTCCTTTTTTTCCTTTTCTTGGAGTCGCTTGCTCATCTTCTTTTGGGGACACGCATCTTCATTGTTGTCATCTTTCCGGTTGTATGGGTATATATATATATACATATACATATATATATATATATTCATATATATATATATATCTGTACATATATTAGAGGCATGAAAGGTTGTTCGACAAATTGCTCGCAAGTTGACGATGGAAGCGCCTTTTCGAGCTGATAAGCAACAGCCCCGGGTTGAAATATCGGCGCGAGGCCTCGCGCTCGACCGCCAGCTTGTGCCACTCGACTGCAATGACGTTATGGTTTCTTGCAGTTTGTGAAAATGTGGGCGTCCATGTGCACCCAGTTTCGCACGCTGAGGGACGGAGGAGTTCGGCTTGCACCCGAATAGCACTCAATGGCTTTCCTGCACGAAGATGATGATCCGCAATGTGCCAGCACGCTGCACCGAGACGGAACTCCGCAGTTTCCTCGAATCCCTCACGTCGACCGAGTACGTGCTGGAGATGCCAAAAACAAGCCAAACGAAGTGCAAGGGGTACGCGTTCGTGGAGATGTGTGACCCGCTCTCGCTTGCTGCTCTGGCGGAAGCACTGTGGCAGCAGCGCCTCCCCACCCGAGCGAGCGAGCGCGCGTTGAAGATCCACCCAGCCAAGTTCGTCGCAGAGATGCTTCTTCCGGCCTCGAAGCTCTATTTCGACCTCTAGGACCTCCGAACAACAACCTGAAGCAATCAGCATGAACGAGCGCTCATGGAAGGTTCTCCACGTGGTCGCTGCGAAGGGGTATGGCTGGGTGTCGCTGGTAAAGACCAGCCGAGCAGCCAAGTCAAGTTGGATCTTTCGAGCTCCGTGGGGCGGGAAGACTTGGTGCTCATAGGAATGTGATGCAAGTTCGCAAATTACAGTGCCCCATCTGCCAGAAAGATCTGATTTGCCGAGAGCCCGGCAGCACGATCCAGGATTTTTCTAGACACGTCGGAGTTTGGTTACGATAATTTTCATTGAAGAGCCTTCGAGGCCCCCTTTTTTTTGGTAGAGGTACTTGCAGCTTCTGCCATGTGTCCGCTACATGAGACGACAGAGGCTCAGCAGGAGCGCGCCCAGCCTGACACCATGTAGGCATGTGTAGGCTACGAAGCCCTATGAGCGTTGAAAGGACCTGGATGCAGATTTTTCAGCAACTGAACCTCCAGGCAGGCAAGCCGGTTTCGCGACTCCTGCTGTGCAAATGTGCACATGAACTGGAGCAGAATAGGTGCAGGGCAGAAGACCATGTTAGGCTTATAATTCTTACCATGAACAGTGAACAGCATCTCAGGAATTCTGCTCCAGAGCTCGGTTCACGAGAGGCAGGGCGGAGGGCCCATGCAAGGTCGCAATTGGCAATGCCATGCCAGGCCCAAGCCACCCCTCTGCCAAGGAGATCTGATTTCCCGGGATTTGGCACTGTACAGGTTTAAAGGGGCCCGGCTGGCGTGATCCCTATACCAGGCACGCCTGTGCGCGTGGAAAAAGTTCCCAGGCGTGGCCTCAGGAGCAGATTTTTGGGCAAGTGAAGGCGATCATTCCCGTGGCGACTGCGGGCGGGGCGGGGAAGGGGGCTGGGTTAGGGTTTCGGCTGCCCGAATCGAGGTCTCATTCGTGGCGTGCGGTGGTCCTGCAAGGGCAGGTTGCGCCCGACCGCTGCTGCCACGCATGGCCCGAGCCCATAGGCTGCCATAGGCTTCGTAGCCTCAGAGTGCGCACTTTGTGCTGGCTGTGTGTGCTTCCTCTTCCTTGTAACACAGCTGCGCCCCATGGCTCTGGCCGCAGGTAGTCTCGTCACCCGGCAGCCTTAGGCATGCACACCAGGATGCTTTGAAACAACAGTCGAAGACCAGCTCTGCCCTGCCTCCGCAGACCCCAAAACCCCAACTTGCGCACCCCTCCGTGGCTGAGGGCCTGGACTTCGTGGCCCTACCAGCGACCAAGCTCTGGTGCGCGGCCGTGGCAGCTGTGGCTCCACCTCCAGGCTGCGCCGCTTCAATGACTGTTGAAGCCTTGATCCCTAGTCCAGCTATCCCTAAACCCTAGACCCCTAGACCCCTAGACCCCTAAACCCCTAAACCCCCAAACCCCCAAACCCCTAAACCCCTAAACCCCTAAACCCCTAAACCCCTAAACCCCTAAACCCCTAAACCCCTAAACCCCTAAGCCCCAAAGCAAAACCCTAAACCCTTCTTTTCTACCTTTGTTCGTGTCCCCGCCCCACTTGAAGGACTGGAGAACAAATGGCTCTCACCACAGCTCGGACGCCATGCCTTGGAGGTCCCTTTTAGGGAGGTTTAAGGGGTTTAAGGGGTTTAAGGGGTTTAAGGGGTTTAAGGGGTTTAAGGGGTTTAAGGGGTTTAAGGGGTTTAAGGGGTTCAAGGGGTTCAAGGGGTTTATGGGGTTTAAAGGGTTTAAGGGGTTTAGGGTTCAGGGCTTTTTTGTTTTTTCTTGGAGTCGCCTTGTTCTGATCTTCCTAAGGGACATGTATCTTCATTTTCGGTATCTTTCCCATATATATATATATGTATATGTATATGTATATTTCTACATGTATAGAGAGGGAGGCTATTCTAGGGAGTCATTATAGTGTCTATGGGAATTGCCGAGAGAGCGTCGGTTCTGGGATGTTCTTGTGTAAGCTGCCTCTGAAAGTTATGGCAATTTGTGCGGCGATAATTGTGCTAGCAAGATGACGATGGAAGCAGGTTTTTGAACCGCTAAACGCCGGCGGGTTGCAATGTAAAGTTGGCTGCGCCGGAGGCTTCGCGCTCGACCGCCAGCTTGTGCCACTCGACTGCACTGACGTTGGAATTCTTGCAGTTTGTACAATGTACACCCAGTTTGGCTAAGGGACGGAAGAGTTCGGCTTGCACCCGAACAGCGCTCAATGGCTTTCCTCCACGAAGATGATGATCCGCAATGTGCCAGCACGCTGCACCGAGACGGAACTCCGCAGCTTCCTCGAATCCCTCACGTCGACCGAGTACGTGCTGGAGATGCCAAAAACAAGCCAAACGAAGTGCAAGGGGTACGCGTTCGTGGAGATGTGTGACCCGCTCTCGCTTGCTGCTCTGGCGGAAGCACTGTGGCAGCAGCGCCTCCCCACCCGAGCGAGCGAGCGCGCGTTGAAGATCCACCCAGCCAAGTTCGTCGCAGAGATGCTTCCTCCGGCCCCGGCCTCGAAGCTCTACTTCGACCTCTAGGAGCTCCGAACACCGCGCAGCAGTGAGGGCTCTATGGTCGACACATGAAATGGGCACACATGAAAGTTTGTCTGCCCGATGGTAGGATTGTGGGCATGGCTTGATGGCACGGGTAATAACCAGCTGTACAGACAAGTCACTCCACAACTCGGGGGGAAGGTTACCCAGTCAAGTCGGATCTCCTGAGCTCCGTGGGAAAGACTTGGGTGCCTATAAGAGGGTGATTTCTTTGCTCACAGGTGACATTGCCCCGTGCGAAAGAGATCTGACTTCTCGTCATGGTCCCTGGCCCGGTTCCAGGATGGGCTATAGTAGGCCTTATCATCCTCATAGTGAACCCTATAAAGGGCCTTTTTTACTGGGTTCTATAGGGTATTAGTAGCCCATCCTGGTTGTTTTATAGGCTGCATTCTTCGCAGTAGAGCCTTCGAGGCTCTTACCTCCGAGAGGGAACTGTAAACGCAGCTTCTTCGGCACTTTGAGTGCATTCAATATTCTGCAAGAACGCAGTTAAGACCTGAGCAGGAGCGTGGGCAGCCTGGAAGTATATGTTAGAGTCTGTTAGAGTGTTGGGTTCATAGGGTTTTAGGGTTCATGTAGGGGTTTAGGCACCAGATGCCGATGCAGTGGAAGATTGATCCAGGCAAGATGCTTCTGCGACTCCCACGGAGAGAATGGGTGCACACACTGCAGAAATCCTGGGACACCAGCCTTAGACCATAACCCCTCCTGCATGCTAAGGCTGTGATTCTGAACCCGAAGCCCTCGTGGTCGCCCTAAACCCTAAACCCTAAACCCTAAACCCTGAACCCTGAACCCTGGACCCTGAACCCGGCTTACCCAGTCGCGCTATGTGACGAGCCTTAGACTTCCTGGTTGAACTCGCTGCTTTGGGACAATAAGTTTGTGGGTGGGTGGGCAGAGGTGGGTGGGTGGGGGAGAGGGTTGCGGGGCCGTGCTCCCGCATGCCTGTTGCCAAGTCTGTCAAGGCGATACATGTCTGCTTATAGGGGGTAGGGGGTAGACAACCCTAAACCCGTCCAGGTTTGGAATGGGAGGGCATTGCAGCTCATGTGCCGACAACCAACCGCTTCATGGAGGGGGTCGAAGTGGTCTCGCACCGAAAAACCCCAAACCCTTTACCGACATGCCGACATGCCCCTTTCTGTTGGGAGGCGAACTTTGACATTTGCGAGGCCGTGGGGAGCGCATTGACATAGGAAGACGGGGTTTGGGGTTCAAAGCCTTAACGTCACCGCCAGCCCAGCAGCCCTTTAACTAGGGAATTGACCGTAGACCCTAAGCACCAGCCCAAAACCCTCAAGAATTCAGGTAGGCTCGTTAATTGCCTAATTACCATCACGCCAGAGAGCATCCAGGCAGTAGAACCCGTCTTGCACCCAAAACCTAAACCCTAAACCCTAAACCCTAAACCCTAAACCCTAAACCCTAAACCCTAAACCTAATAACAAGCATCCTCAGCCCCCCAAGCGGAATTAACGGGAGTAGAGGGTGCGAATCGGGGGCTCGATCAGCCAGATCCCCCTTTCGAATGGTCTGGGTTTCGGTCCAGGGTTTATGGGGCTCAAGTGGTTTAAGGGCTTCTATATGGTCACTCCTCTACATTTTTCGTCTCTTTTGGGGTCGCTACAAGGCGACCCCTACAGTAATTTTTGGTGCACCCAGAAAGGGACCATCATCATGAGAACTGACCATAGGGTTATGTGAAGGGTTTAGGGTTGAGGGACATAGGGCTTGCGGGCTTCGGGGCTATTCCTGAACCCGAAGCCCAAAAGCATCGCCGAAAGAACCCACACGAACCCGAGGCTTGAAAGCCCTGAAGCCCCAAAGACATAAGCCCTGCAGCCGAATCCCCCTTGAACCCTAAACCCTAAACCCTAAACCCTAAACCCTAAACCCTAAACCCTAAACCCCAAACCCTAAACCCTAAACCCTAAACCCTAAACCCTAAACCCTAAACCTAAGTTCCAAGCCCTGAACCAACAAAAATCAACCTCTTCAGCCACTTGCCTTGAGCTGCAACTTCTTCAAAGCCACCCTCCCTTCCCCAGATCTGGGCATTCAGAGGCAAGGGTTTAGGGTGTTCAGGGTGCAGAGCTTAGGGTTTAGGGCTCTACGGCTTCGGGCTTCCTTAGAGCGGCTCTTCAAGTGGTTGTGCTAACCCTAAACCCTAAACCCTAAACCCATTTTTGTAGTTTCATTTGTTCCGGCGTTTATGGCGGCCCGTAGCCTGCTGCAGCGGTGGCAGGTCTCGCCCAAGAAGCATCTTGACAGCTGCTTCGTGCCCCAGACGCGTCCTGCGTAGCTTACTACCCTAAACCCTCAGCCCTCCACCCTCAACCCTCAGGTTTGGACTCAAGATTTTGGAGTTTTTTTGGGGGGAGGGGGGACTGGAAGGAATGTCTTCAGAGTTTGGACTGAGAAGTTTACGGTTTAGGGCCGTGAAACTTGAATCTGAGCTTTGGAACTTTGTGGGTTTTTCTTTGGGTTTGAGGTTTCTTGTTGGGCTTTCGGGCTTAGTGTTTGTGAGCTCCTGCTGGGTTTAGGGCTTCAGGGCTTTGTGTTTTGTCCTTTTTTGGGTTTTAGGGCTTGCTTGTCTTCAGGATGTTCGGGCTACTGGGTCTAAGTGTAGGGTGTTCGGAGACCTTAGGATACGCAACATGAACCTTTTTGACCTACACCCTACATCCTTTTTCGGCTGCGGAGTGTTAGCCCCTGACCTAGAATTCTAAGCGCCCTCACAGCCCCCAGCTCTCCAGATCACCCTCAATCCCTCAACCCTAAACCCTCAAGCCCTCCTAACCCCCCAAAACCCCGAAGTGCCAACCTCTCAGCTGGAGGATCTAGAAAGCAGAAGGTCCTTCAAGCAGCACCTTACATAAATCCCTGCCAGTCCAAAAAACCCCGCTACGCCACGAAAGCCCCAAACCACGAAACCCTGCGCCCCCAATCCCCCATACCTTGTAAGGGTGTTTGTATCTTCCGCTCCAGGTACCCATCTTATTCCTCCATGGAGATGAGGCACCCTAAACCCCTAAACCCTAAATCCTAAACCCTAAACCCTAAAAAATATTCCTCTATGGAGATGAGGCTTTCGGGGGGGGGGGGGGGGGTTCGGAGGTTTTTTTTTCTGAGGGCTTTGTGGCCTGAGGAGGGTGGGGGGAGTCCAGGCATGCTTTTGGGCTTTTGGGCCAAAGCTACGCTTTAGGCTTTAGGCTTTAGGGTTTACGGTTTAGGGTTTAGGGTTTAGGGTTTAGGGTTTAGGGTTTAGGGATTAGGGATTTAGGGTTTAGGGTTTAGGGTTTAGGGTTTAGGGTTTAGGGTTTAGGGTTTGGGTTATGAGTTTCCGAAGATAAGCACGGTTTAGGGCCTGGATTTGTGGAGGGTTTCGGGGCTGCCATTCTGGCTTCTGCATAATGCCTTTGAAGTCTCTGTCCCTCCGTTCGTCCATGGCCTTAGGGGTCTAGGATTTAGGGACCTAAGCCCTAAACCCTAAACCCTAAACCCTAAACTTTAGGGTTTAGGAGTTCGGGGCGGGAGAGGACGGCTTCGTGCAGCCGCACCACTCGGAGATTCTGAAGCAGGGCTGGCAGGGGGAGGCTGGTGGACATCGGCTTTGGTTCGGCTTGCGGGTTTAGGGACCCTAAACCCTAAACCCTAAACCCTAAACCCTAAACCCCAAACCCCAAACCCTAAACCCTAAACCCTAAACCCTAGTCAAAATCCTCGGGGTTCTTTTACATGGGCATTTCCAAAATATGTGCACCCCCTTGTATACCCGAAAGACCTGTCATCCTCATTACAGGAACACCCTTCAAACGGTGTACCCTCAAAGGTAGGAAGTTTGAAATCGCCACATGTTAGGGGCCCACAAACCACATAAACATAAGGATCCTATTGGGGTATAAGGGCCCCCCCTATAAGGGGGATTCCGAAAAAACCCTGTTTGTAGGATCCTTATGTTTATGTGGTTTTTTGGGCCCCTAACATGTTCCCCCTGAAGAAGCGCGAGAGCGTCTTGGCGGGGAGTGTACTGATGTATCAGCCCGTGGACTGGAAGGTTCGGGTATTGTATGGCTTTCATGTTTACGTAGGTTTTAGGCTTTCGAGTTTAGGTTGAGGGTTTGATAAGGGTTTAGGGTTTCGGGTTCCGGGGCTTTAGGGTTTAGGGGGAGGGACTTCAGGAGGGTTCAGGGTTTAAGGTCAGTTGTTGGCAGCTGATGCAGCTGGGCGTGGCTAGATTTCTGAGTTGTCGTGAGACGGCTTGCCTCGTAACCATTGTGGGTTAAATGAACCCCAAACCCGAAGGGTCCATGTACATTTAGAGTATACACTTGGGCCCCGAAAGCTACGATATGGGAACCCTTTTAAGGCCCAAGTATATACTTTCTAGGTACATGGAGCCTCAACCCTGATTTGGAATCCTTGGAATTTGGTGGGGGGGGCCATATCCCTTTGTGTCCCTACAGAACCCACATGTGATGTGTCATGTGGACAGAGCCCTTATGAACGCTCCTGGCAGAAGGCAAGCGGCACAGGAGAAGGAGCACCGAGAAGGTGTTCGAGCTGAGCTTTGTGGCTTCAACAAAGCCAACGAAGCCACCCCTAAACCCTAAACCCTAAACCCTAAACCCTAAACCCTAAACCCTAAACCCTAAACCCTAAACCCTAAACCCTAAACCCTAAACCCTAAACCCCAAACCCATCTCCTGGCCTCCAGGCATCGCGCTTCACCATGCCTTCCACGGATCACAACGACCATCGTGGGACTCCCGGTCTCAGGAGTTTAGGGTTTAGGGTTTAGGGTTTAGGGTTTAGGGTTTAGGGTTTAGGGTTTAGGGTTTAGGGTTTAGGGTTTAGGGGTTTCGGGGGGATTGATGTGAACAAAAAGTAATATTTAGTACCCTCTGAAACCTTAAAGAATTCCTTATAAAGCCATAAAAATGTTATAGGGCCCCCTAAACTTACCTTAGGTCTGGTTGCCTTCCTTGGTTTGTTCTGGGCTTTTGGGTTTTCAAGGTTGTTTTTTTTGTGTTTTTTGATGTGCTGGTTCAAAGGTTTAGGTCTTAAGGCTTTCATGAGAGCTGCTACTGTTCAAGGGTATCTTGTAGGTGAAGCGAGCCACGTGCGCAGCGAGGAAGATAACCCTAAGAAGCCCTAAATCCTAAACCCTAAATGCACTAAGGACGTATGGGTTCCTCTTAGATGTGTAGGGGATGCTCCTTAGTTGAGAGCTGGTTTGGGGAGAGTCGGGGAGAGTCGGGGAGAGTCGGGTGCCCACTCAAGCCGGTCACCAGTTCTTTGGCCGCACTCTGCAGATTTGGGGTTTGGGATTTAGGGTTTAGGGTTTAGGGTTAGGCGTTTAGTGCTTGGGATCTTTCACCCTAGAACAAATGCTTGTTCTGAAGGCGCCCTTAACCCTACTTAGCGGTCAGGGTGTAGACCAGGGTACCTAGGGTTCGACTCAGCCCAAAACTTCAAATCTTAAACTACAAGCCGCAAGCCCTAAGACCCACAGCACCCTGCAGCCTAAACCCTATAAATCAGATGATGGAACGCCGGTCTGTGAAGCTTCTGTCGGCCACTTTCCTTCCGAGTTTTGGGCACCAGGCATTGGTTCGGTCTAGGGGTAGAGGGTTTCTTTCGGGTTTTATAGTTTTCGGGGTAGAGGCATTTGGGTTTATAAGGGGTTGGGGGGTATAGGGTTTGCAGGAGTTTATAGGGTTCAGTGACAGGGTTAGTGTCGGGTTTTGGGGTTGCCACCAGCAGGTCAGGAAAAGTTCTTGGCGCGCGCGACGCTCTTTATGGTGCGGGCGCTGCGTGGGGGCCCTACTGTGGTGTGGCTGGTAGGGCTTCTCAAACCCTGAACCTACTTAAACTCTACACCCTCAGTCGCCACACCAACGTCACCTCAACTACCCATGGATTGTTAGGGCCTAAGGAGTATTGTGCGTTCATTAGGCAACTATCTTCGGCTCAGCAACCCTAAGTAGCCGGATGGCGGATTCGGCTGAATTTGGGGTGTAGCATCGCATCATGCCTGATGTAGAGCTTGGGCCAGGGGGCTTCAAAAATCTAGGGGCTGAGGTGTTAGGGGTTCAAGAGTTTGAGGGGGCTTAACCCTGAACCCTGAAAAATCTCATAAACCCTACAAACCCTATAAACCCTACAAACCCTATAAACCCCATACTCCCTATAATCCCTTTAAACCCCATTAACCCTATTAACCCTATGAACCCTATAAACCCTATAAACCCGAGACCGGGAACAAGGCCAAGATGGCTTGAAGACCACACCTGAGGTTGGGAGGACTACCTTGATCCCATGGCGGACGCCTCAGATCGAGTAACGGACAGCCCTGGCAGGGGAGTACGTCTTGGAGCTTTGTCTCCAGTCTAGGCGTCAGGGGTTACGAGGTGAGGTTTAGGGCTTACAGTTTGGGGTGCACCGTGCACACCGCTACAGAACCCTAAACCCTAAACCCTAAGCCCTAAGCCCTAAGCCCTAAACCCTAAACCCCACTCAAGCCTACGCACTATCCCAACCTAAGCCCTGCAACTTAGCTCCACCATGCATCCGAGATCCTGGACAAAAAAAAGTTTCAACCCTGGACCTTAAAACACCAAACCCTAAACCTGAGTTTACGGACCCTCTCCCCCCCCCCCACAAAAAAGTAATATTTCAATAAATAAATAAGTATAAATGTGTATACATGATATGTAAGTTGTCTATTTGTAAGAAAAACAAAGGAACAGTCCCGCCCCTGCAGACGAGGCCCTGAAGATTTTGGAGCACGGGCTGCTTCCAACCGTGATGAACCGGCAGACGGTCGAGCCGCAACCCCCGCTTTAGGGTTCAGGGTTTCGGGGCTTCCGGGGGTTTAGGGTTTAGGGTTTAGGGTTTAGGGCTTGGGTTTAGGGTTTAGGGTTTAGGGCTTGGGTTTAGGGTTTAGGGCTTGGGGTTTGGGGTTTAGGGTTTAGGTTTGGGGCTTAGGGTTTAGGGTTTAGGGTTTGGGGCTTAGGGTTTAGGGTTTAGGGCTTGGGTTTAGGGTTCAGGGTTTAGGGCTTGGGGTTTAGGGTTTAGGGTTTTTGAGACTTAGGGCGTGCATTCATGCCCGCCCCAAACATGTCTGGACCCCATAAGCCTTAAGGCAAGGGGGCATGATGCCGAGCTTTCCAGCTCGAGCTGTGGTGCTGACGGTCTGCTAACCCTATATACCCTAACCCCTGATCCTAAACCGAGCAAAAACCAGCCCTAAACCCTCACCCTAAACCCTAAACCCTGAAACCCCAAGCCTATACACAGAGATGGAAACCCAATTCGAAGCCATCATCGCACCTTGCCAACTTACTACCGTAGCAGAAGTCCCAGGCCTTCCACCCGTACAACCCTCAACGGTGAACGAGGTATGATTCATGATTGCGGCCCTTTCGGCAACACGTGGGCGTTTTCGGTTTGTTTCGATTTCACAAGACATGACGTAGGCACCCGTTAGCGCGAAGCTTTGTGCGTTGAGGTTGGAAGGTGGAAGGGTCCTTCAAAAGCGAAGGGGAAGGGTATGCAGTCATAAACATCGTGCATGGCAGGCCAACAGCACCAGAAGAAGCTCACAACCCTAAACACCTACACCCACCCAAATCTGAAGCCGTCGGGCCTGAGGCAGAAAGTGAACGGCTCCGCCACGCTGCGCGCGGCAGCGGAATTCGAGCAGCTGGCGCGACCAGGGTTCTAGCTAAGCCACTTTAGGTTGCTTGAAGGTTCTTTTCACGGTATGCCCTAAGGTGAAACTACTGGAGGTTTGATATGATCTTCAAGGAGTTGGAGTTTGTTAACAACAAGAATGACAGCAATAATGATACCAAGACGAAGAACGATAAACAAAGAACAGTTGGACGAAAATCCTAAACATGCTCGGGGAGCGGGAAGGATAGGATCACCCGAATCCCCAAACCCTCAACGCACGCCAACGCAGACGCGTCGACCTGTATCTGAAAGCCCTGCCTAGATTACTTGTATGGTGTGACTAATCTTGCTAGAACATTCATCAGAACAATGAATAACCATCATCAGCATCGTCACGATTACCGTCATTCACTTTACACTTTTCATCCTTCAAAACGAACTATATCTGATTGTCTCGTGTAGCTGTTCACAGCCCGGAAGGATTTAAGGTTTGTGTGGTTGCTGTTCTCCTGCGCCTCTAGTCCAGAACAACTGCATATCTACATTAGACTAGAATCCAATCCACCCACCTGAAATCCCTCAAAAGATGCTCAAAGCCCAAACCCAAAACCTGAAGCCCTAGCCCCTCGCAAATCCCTAAACCCCAGTGCCCCGTAACTCCAAAATCCCCCAAGCCGCAAGGGTTTAGGGTCGTTCCCAGAGGCTCTGTCGGAAGACATCTGCAAAATGACGTCGTGTAGACCTCGGACCAATTTCTGGCTGGTTTTTTTGGTATTTCTACTTAGTTTTTGGCTTAGGGTTTTTAGGGCAGAGTTTTGTGGTTTCGGCTTCAGCCATACTAGTAAGTGGGACCCAGCTTGCGCCCCAAACATGAATCCCCAAAACCGTGCTTCATTCCTTGAATCCCTACAAGCTCAAAAGCCTTTGTATACTTCCCACTGAAGGGTCCGTGTTCCTTTAAAGCCATATTCTTGAAAGCCACTACAGCCACTATAGGGAGACCTCTAAGGGTATAGGAACCGCACCCAAAATGTATACTTTCGAGGCACACGGACCCTGTTTCATTCCTTGAGCCAAATGCTAAGGTGCAAAGACCCGGCCGTGCGACAGCAGGGCCTCGTACTTGCCGCAGCGGAGCTTAGCGGCCGCCGGGGGGAGGGGGGGGGGGGGGCCCTGCTGAAGGGGGGGGGGGGGGGTTTAGGGTTTAGGGTTTAGGGTTTAGGGTTTAGGGTTTAGACCTCAACCGTATAAACCTTACAACATTGGGACCCCTAGAAAGGACCCTTAATCTTATTGCCCTATATAACCCTGTATAGACATTGCAGAGTCCCTATTCTTACGTAGCCCCTAAATGACCCCTCAAGAACCCCTAAGGTTTCTCATAAGGGTCCATCCTTTAGTCCCTTGATATTGAAGGGCCATGTTAGGCTGGGGTTTATGCAGGGTCTTGGGGTCACGCGTTCCGGGCTTAGAGGGGCACACGGTAGAGGCATTGTTGCATGAACCCGTGAACTGGTACCATCTATCCCTTGCTGCTATACTCCCCTATGCCCTCAACCCTAAACCCTAAACCCTGAACCCTGAATCCTAAACCCTAAACCCAACCCTAGGTTCGCTTTGCTGTTCAGCAGTGACGGGGGTAAGCCCAAGAACAGGGATCCGAACCTTGCGATCGACGCATTAAGGTGCCAGAGGCCCTCAAAAAACCTCGTAGTTGGCCGCACGAGTGTTCTCACCATGTGCTAGGCTTTGGGGTTTAGGGTTTAGGGTTCAGGGCTTAGGGTTTAGGTTTAGGGGTTTCACCCTGATTCCGAAACCTGTGAAAGGCTCAGGGTTTGTGAGGGTTTGTTGTATGTATGGGGCTTCGGGCTCAGGGCTTTTCTGAGCCTCCGGCATGTCACACAGTTCCAGTTTCATACCAGGGGTTTAGGGTCAGGGTTAATGAGGAAATCGGATACCAGACTCTCCAAAACCTTGTTACTAGCGACCGAAGAGGCAGTTGGAGCCCTCAATTTGACGATTCGCAAGTGTTTACCAGACGCAACATGTTGCCTCCAAGCATGCGTTGCCCCAAATCCCTGCTGAAGACGCCCACAACGCTAACCCTAAACCCTAAACTCCGCATCCCAATTGTTCCCTGCAACCAAATCCTAAACCGTAAGCAAGGAAGCGTAAACCCCCGACACCCCACATAGGGCGGCGGGGTCCTCCTAAAGGTCTTTAAAGGGACCACTGAGAGAAGAGTCCTGTTTCTGGAAACCTACTTTGTGGGGCTTTCGGGTTTAGTGTGGCTTTAGGAGGTTTTGGGGGGTTTAGGGCCCGTTTAGGGGGTTAAGGGGTTTAGGGCCAGTTAAGGGGGTTTAGGGGGTTTAGGGTTTAGGGGGACAGGTACTTTGAGCAGCACATATCCCCGTGCAGGTGCCTATCGTGGTGCAGAGCGTTTGGCAGTTGGACAGTCAGGCCGGGAGTTCCCAAACCCGAAACCCGAAACCCGAAACCCTAAACCCCAAACCCCAAACCCCAAACCCCAAACCCTAAACCCTAAACCCTAAACCCTAAACCCTAAACCCTAAACCCTAAACCCTAAACCCTAAACCCTAAACCCTAAACCCTAAACCCTAAACCCTATAAACCCTAAACCGGAGGCAGGACTGCAGGTTCAATGAGGTTACCTGAAAACCTCCGCTCTCTAAATCCCTATAAACGCTAAACCCCAAAACCTAAACCATAACCCCTAAAGCCTAAACCCTAAACCCTAAACCCTAGACCCTGAACCCTAGACCCTAGACCCTAGACCCTAGACCCAAAACCCACCCTAAGCCATGCGGAGGCACATTGAAGATGCAGCTGCCAGCCGCTTTTCAGGGCAAGATCTGCCCGGATCCCCATCTTGCTGCTTCGTTCGGGTTTAGGGTTACGGGTTTCGGGTTTAGGGTTTAGGGTTTAGGGTTTAGGGCCTCAAACCTGAACATCTTCCCTTTGTTGGGTCTAAGAGAATTTCTTGCAAGAAGGTTCAACAGCCACCTCTAACCATAGGGAGGTGGCCTCCCTAAACCCCGGCCCGAAACCTGAAACCCCAAACCTTAAACCCCCAGCCCCAAACCCCAAACACCAAACCCGAAACCCTAATCCCTAAACCCCAATCCCAAAAACCCCAAACTCCCAAACCCCAAACCCCAAACGCTAGCGCGCTGAACTTGCGGCTCTTTGGCGGCCTGAGGCTTCGGCAAAGACGACACGGAAGTCGCCTTTGGCTGGGCGAGGGGCCCTTGCAAGTCTTCGTTTGGGGTTTAGGGTTTTCGGGTGTAGGGGTTTGGGGTTTAGGTGGGGTTTAGGGTTTGGGTGTTAGGGTTTGGGGGTGTGGGGTTTGGGGCTTAGGAGTTTAGGGGTTTCGGGGTCTGGGGTTTAGGAGGTTGGGGTTTGGGGTTTGCGGTTTAGGGTTTGGGGCTTCGGGTTTGGGGTTGAAGGTTTGGGGATTCGGGGTTTAGGGTTTCGGGTTTAGCAGTTTAGGGGGTTTAGGGTTTGCTGGGGAGTTCAGGGTGTGGTGTCTGGGTAATGGGTTTGAACTTGGTCCTCCCCCCCGCCCGCACCCCTGGCACAATAGCCTCAAGGTATGTCGATCGCGGGTTTTAGGGTTTCGCAAGCCTGATTTGGGCCAATATCTAGGACCGGGAGTAGGCCCTTTTCTTCCTTGTTTTAGGGTTGGGGTTCCCTTATAATCCCCTTAAAACCAAAAAGGGTACCCTGTTATCCTAGGTTACTCCCGGGTCTAGATGTGTTGGTTGGGGTGGCGCTTGAGGGTTTGGGCTTATAGGGCTTAGGGGCTTGGTTTGCATCCGGCAAGGTTGGGAATCTGATCCACAAGTCCACACACCCAAGAACCCGAAGCTATCAGGTCACCCTAAACCCACAGCCCTCAACCACAAGCCAAGCCTTAAACCCTAAACCCTAAAACCTAAAACCCTAAAACCCTAAAACCCTAAAACCCTAAAACCCTAAAACCCTAAAACCCTAAAACCCTAAAACCCTAAAGCCCTAAAACCCTAAAACCCTAAACTCCAAACCCAACTCGAACTTTCAGGTGGGAGGTACCGTGCCTTCTCTGGGCTACATTGTGCAGTTCGCTGTGCTCGGGGCTCTGGCAGTTCCACTCTTTTGCTGAACCTGAAGGGTCTTTCAGGGGTGAAGGCTTTAAGGGTTTGGGCCAGGGGTTTAAGGGTTTAGGGTTTGCTTAGGGTGTAGGGTTAGGGTTTAGGGTTCAGGGTTTAGGGTTCAGGGAAGACACCTTGAACGCTGAATCTTGCGATGGCCTGATTTCCCTAAAACCTAAACCGTTCACTGTGTGCTTCACATCATGAGCGCGGACATCCGCGCTCCATTTGCGGCATGTCCTAAAAGCTGAGCAGGCTTAGCTCCAGGGCCCAGCATGCCGAACGGCTGGAGTTCGCTGCGGGGCGGGGGGTTTTCGGGTTGTAAGGTTTAGGGTTGAGGGGTTAAGGGTCTATCTAGCGGTTTGGGGCTCACAGGGGTTTATAGGCTTTAGGGTGAACCCCAAACCCGGAGCACCCTCAAAGACCTGTAAGCCCTATAAACCCTAGCGGGGGGTAGTGCGCTCTTGGGAGCCTTAGCAAGCAATCCTGAGTTTCTCTCTCTCTCTCTCTCTCTCTGTCTCGGCATTAAACCTTAAGACCCAGAGTTTAGCGTTCAGGGTTTGGCGTTTAGGGTTTTCGGTTCATAGGGTGTAAGCGCACCAATTTCACAAAGCGGGGCTCGTCCCCTCCGTCTTTAGGCTCTCGGCCACGGCATTGAGCATCTCGCGCGTGATCCTCAAGCCCCTCAAAGGCACGTTTGGGGTTGAGGGGTTTAAGAGTTTATGCTTTTAAGGGAGGGGTTTGAGGGTTTAGGGGTTCAAGGGTTTAAGGGGTTTAAGGGGTTTAAGGGGTTTAAGGGGTTTAAGGGGTTTAAGGGGTTTAAGGGGTTTCAGGGCTCAAGGGTTTCAGGGGCTTTAGGGCTTGAGGGTGCGAGTGTCTCGGGGTTCTGGTCGTGCAAAGCTGGAACAGAACCCCTAAACCCTTAACCCCCAAACTCTAAACCCCAAACCCTGTGGTTTTAATGTTTTATAAAACATGAACAGAACCCTAAACCCTAAACCCCCAACTCTAAACCCCAAACCCTGTGGTTTCGGGCCGGGGCTTCTGGTGCTAGGGGGGGGTCCTGGGTTCAACGAAGCAAATGACAGGGCTCAGTGCGGTGCGCCCGCGGTCTAATCCCGTATTCACTCATGCTGTGCTCCTGCCCTGAGTGTGGCACGATAGCATACCTAAACGGTGTAGTACAGGCAGCGTTTGAGCAGCACTAAACAAAAAACTAAGATCTCAACAACCCAAGTTAAACCTCTGCTAAATCCCTAAACCCTTCAAAACAAAAGCCCGTACATCCATGGCGTTGTTCGATCTAGTCTGGTATATTCCTTTCCGCCACCGAACTGCCTGAAAAGAACCCCGAACACTTTTAGCCCTTCGCCTCAACCCCCCCTCCCCCAACCCCAACCTCGTGTTGCGCGTGGCAGGCGGTCAGGGCTTCTCCTGCCAGGTGGGACCCCTGCATCGACTAACTCTACAGTTTGGAGGTTCAGGGTACTTATAGCCCCAAGTATAACTGACTTATAGCCTCCCCTGAGTCCTCCAAGTAGGTTATAGGTAGACTTATCAATGGGTTTTTAAGTAACCAGGGACCTCCAAGTAGAGGTTGCAGGGCCTACGTGTGAATTGGAGTGTCTAGAAGAAGTAGGTGTTGCAATTGCATAGGGCGTGTAAGTAGGGCTTTGAGTTTTTTTTTTTTTTTGGGGGGGGGGAGGGGGGGGGGGGAGGGGGGGGGGAGGGGGGCAGGGGCTTGGAGTTGTCGGGTTTGTGGCGTGGAATTTAAAGGTTCAGAACTGACTGTACACCCTTGGCTTTATTAGTGGCCTTCCGTACGTGATCCGCAGGTTCAGGGCCTGGCCTTTCGGAGGTTTTCTTGGGAGTTTAGGGAAAGTGCTCACGTCAAAGCTTGACCTGCCAATCCTATGTGAAATAGACTTCATATTCATAATCAGGTTAAAGTATATTATAGGCTCCTTATAGGTATATTGGTGAGTGCGTGTATCAAAAAACAAATACATATGTATATATACATACATATATATAGGTGTTCTTCTGGGAATGATAGTCTCAAAAGGTCACATGCTGCGAGCATTGCTGAGACTTAAAAAGGATGCGCATGAAGGTACGGGTCGCTCATTCATATTGGCATGGCCCGAAAACCTTGAAGCCCGAAACTCAACGCCTTAAGCTCTTGAAGCAAGTAGGCTTCAACGCAGGCGGGAGTTGAGCAGCTGAGCATGGAAGCTCTGGAGCTACCCCTACACGAGCCTGTGGCTCAGGTGCCCTTCACTAGGTCTTAGGGTTTAGGGCTTAGGGTTTAGGGTTTAGGGTTGGGGGGAGGTTTAGGGTTTAGGGTTTAGGGCTTAGGGTTTATTGTTTAGGGTTTAGCGTTTAGGGTTTAGGAGTGTTTGGGCTTTCGGGTTGTAGGCTTAGGGTTGGGATGTTCCCCCATATAACAGTCCTTTATAGGGATTACAGTACCCCCTCATCATGATCCCGATTAAGGACTGTTAGTATAAGCGGCAACATCCCAAGTTTATAGTGTCTAGGATTCATATTGGGTTTAGAGTGAGGCTTTAAAGACGGTTGAGGGCTTATGGTGGGCATAGGGTAAGGCGTTCTGTAGGGTTTAGGGTTCATGTTGGGTTTGAGGTTAGGCTTTATATAGCCAGGCGTCTGAAGCCGAAAAGGCTCTTCGACAACTAGCCTTTAGTTGTGGTTCAAAATGAGGGGGGGGGGTATGGAGCGGCATCAGGACTGGTTTACCGGTTCAGCATTGCAGGAATAGGACATAGGTAGGAAATGGGAAGCGAGGGGTTTAGGGTTTCAGGGTTCAGGGATTCATAGGGCTCAGGGATCTTGAGGCGGATTGCTTGGGGTTTAGGGTTTAGGGTTTAGGGTTTAGGGTTTAGGGTTTAGGGTTTAGGGTATGTTGGGTTTTCTTCATTTTTCGGCTTGGCCTTCTGAGGCTCCCGGAAGGCATATTATGCTCCTACTCTCGGGGCAGTTGCTTCTTGGTTCGTTCGCTGATCTATTGGTTGCTGTCTACTAGGACCCGGAGAAGGTCCTTATTCCCTTTTTTTAAGGGTTGGGGTTCCCTTGTAATCCCCTCAAACCCAAAAGGGCTGTTTTTTTTTCCTAAATTCTTCCTGGGTCTAGTCTATTTCACCTGGACATGCTCAAGACAAGTGTGGAATGTCGGCTGAGCATTCAAGGCGCCTATAACTATCAGCTACTATGCGCCAGACACGGCACAATCCGCTAGATCCCTAAACCTTAGACCAGATTTATACACCCCAAATCCTCCACCCCAAACCCCAAACCCCAAACCCTAAACCCCAAACCCGAAACCCCTAAACCCCAAACCCGAAACCCCTAAACCCCAAACCCGAAACCCCTAAACCCCAAACCCCAAACCCCTAAACCCCAAACCCTAAACCCCAAACCCTCAACCCTCAACCCAGGACCCTGGACTTTCAGCTCTTCATGCCGGCGGGCCACGCAGCTCAGCTGGTCATCAAAGGCCGATGGGTTTCCGGATTTCGAAGCCCTAAGCCCGAGGATTTTAGGGTTTAGGGGGCTTAGGGTTTAGGGGTTAAGGGTTTAGGGGTTTCGGGTTTAGGGGGTTTAGGGTTTAGGGCCCTGAGGTTACACCTAAACCGCCGCGAAAGGTCTCGGGCTTAGGGCCACGCTGGAGTCTTCGTTTTTGTCCGATGGTTCATGGATCAGCTATCATAGGTTCGAGTGGATGGAGTCCTCATCCACGCCTTATACAGTGCTTAATTCGCCCTTAGGTATGTGTGCGGGACCCTGGTGCCTTTCAGTATACCACTGGTACCCTCAGTTTGAAGGGACTGCTTCGAAGACATTTCGGTCAACAAGTTGGTTCCTTGGAGTTCTGGCTGTAGCCATGAAAACCGCACTCAAGACGCTGAAGCCTAAACCCTAAGCTCCTAAACCCTCAACTCCTCACTCCTAAACTCCTAAACTCCTAAACCTAAACTCCTCAACTCCTAAATCCTACGTGTAATGGGGTTTGGGCTTCGGTCTGGAAGTCTGGACCATTCACCCTAGGCGCTCCATGGTTTGGCTTTCTGGCTTTAGGGTTTAGGAGTTGAGGAGTCTAGGAGGTTAGGAATGTCGGGGTTTCGGAGTTTAGGGATTTAGGAATTTGAGGACTTTCGGGGTTTAGGAGTTTGGGGCTTTGGGGTTTAGTTCGGTGAGGAGTTCAGGAGTTCAGGAGTTCAGGGGATCAGGGCTCCCCTGAACCCTAAACCCTAAACCCTAAACCCTAAACCCTAAACCCTAAACCCTAAACCCTAAACCTCCAGGGTTTGGGGCCCTCTGCAGGCCACGTGACCGGGACGATGTCGATGCCTGAGAACGCCGACCGCCTGGACGGCCTCTCAGGGCTGAAGACCTACCTAAGCCCTAAAGCCTAATCCCTAAACCCTAAACCCTAATCCCTCACCCTAAACCCTAAACCCTTAAACCCTTAAACCCTAAACCCTGATCCCTCACCCTAAACCCTAAACCCTTAACCCTTAACCCTTCTAAACCCTAAACCCTAAACCCTTTCCCGGAACACACACGGAACACGGCAAGTTAGATGCGGCGGAGGTTGGGAGCTACGGTTTATGGGGCCCCACACCCCAAACCGTAAGTCAAGCCCTAAACCCCTACAACCCCTAAAGTTTCGGGGTTTAGGGTTTAGGATTTGGGGAAAAGCTTCTGGAAGCGTTTAGGGGTTAGGCTCCCTTATAAGCCACGTTAAAGGGCACCCTTACTGTTCTTAGGATGCTCTGGAAGATCTGGCTGCCAGTAGCACAGCCGGTCCGGCAGCAAAATGTCTAGCATCCCCAGACCCTGGCCTACGAAAGCAACCCTTAACCCTAGACTGCAAACCCTGAACTCCTCCGGTACCTGGAGCCCTGCGTGGGGGTTTAGGGTTTAGGGCTAGGGCTTCGGGCTAGGGTTGAGGGTTAGGGCTTAGGGCTTTGGGCTTTGGGCTTAGGGCTGCCTTGGGGTCATGGAGCCCTGCACATTCGAACGGGGAGGAGCCGGTGAAATTTCTGGAGCCCTGCTGCTGGTGCTGGAGGCCCCGCGCACGTGTGTTCATATCTCCATTGATAGCATATGGGGGTTTTCGAAAATCGGGGACCCCGGTATAGATCCCCAAATAGTAGGATCCCTTGATAATAAGGACCCCAATACGGTAGCCGGTAGCCGCAATTTCGGAAACCCTCAGATGAGGTGCTTAGATCTTCCCTTTTCAAGCCAAGCTACATGTCAACTTGCAGGTCAGTGGTTGGTAGGTTTTCGCCCAAATGCCGTGCCGTGTCGAAGTTATAGCACTGAGCTCTGGCTCGGGCGCACACAGGCCGCGGAAGTTTCGTCCTCTGCTCCACGTATCCTTTCACCACCACCCAAAGATCTGCAACCAGATCTCCCTACAACCAGAGACCCCCAAAAACCAGGGATCCCTAAAAACTTGGCAAAAGGCACAAAGAAAACATGCGATCATTGGGATATGTACGCCTGCATGATCGTCTTTTGTATACGAAAGACCACAGCTTTCCTGGCTGCAGGAGGACACACACACACATACACGCCTTTGCTTCGCCTTCGACTTTACTTTGCTTTCCTGCACCTCGATGTCGAATGTGAGTAGACCGGAGCCAGGCAGTCTGGCAGCCAAGTGGCGGTGAGCCTGTCGCCGGCCAAGGATCTTGACCCGCCCTCACCCAGGCAATTGGGTTTAGGGCTTAGTTAGGGTTTAGGATTTAGGCTTTCGGGTTTGAGGTTTAGGGAAGTGTCCAGGTGATTTCGGGTTTAGGGTTCAGGGAAGTGTCCAGGTGATTTCGGGTTGCGTGCTTTGTGTCCACAAGAAGCTGCCTTGTGTTATACAGGTCTGTCGATGATGGATTATTGTAGCTCCTCCGACTGTATGCAACTGCATGCTCGGACCACCTTGTGCGCTCGCTCTCTTTCTTCTTCATTTGGTGTCTTTTGTTTTCTCTCTGTCTCTCTGTCGCTCTCTCTGTGGCCCCTCGCTCTCTTTCTCTATCTGTCTCTCTCTCTCTCTGCCTGTCTCGGGCCCGTGGCGGATGAGATCTCCATGAGTGGTAGTGCTCTGGCAGAAGGTGACACCAGATTTGGATAGATTTGGGAACTGTCACAGAACAAGATACCCTAAAGTCTAAACCCTAAACTCGAAACCCTGAACAAGGATTATGACACCTTGCGCCCGTCCTGAACCCCAAAGCCTGCAGGCAGTGGCAGGGTCGTCAGCGAACTGCCACTATGACCGGATGCGGTGATGCACCCAAGGACTCCCGGGCTCCTAAGTTGTTAGCAAGTC
Source organism: Symbiodinium natans (assembly GCA_905221605.1). Taxonomy (NCBI): domain Eukaryota; class Dinophyceae; order Suessiales; family Symbiodiniaceae; genus Symbiodinium; species Symbiodinium natans. Next base: position 232,433 of record CAJNDS010000846.1, on the reverse strand, counting down.
GGAATACTTACTAATAGTGTTCCTTCCCGTTTTAAAATTTTACTCTAATAGCCCCCAAAACCCTGTTAAAAGTTATTCAGGCCCCTACAGTATGCTCGGGGACTCCGGGTGTCAGGGAGTACTTCTGGCTTAAGAAGTGGCCGCCCAGGCATCTTTTTGTTGGAAGCTTGGGCTGCTTACAAGGAACGTGCCATAGGCCCCACAGTACCACAGCAGGGTTTAGGGTTTAGGGTTTAGGGTTTAGGGTTTGGTTTAGGGCTAAGGGTTTAGGGTTTAGGGCTTAAGGTTTTTTTTCGCATGAACTGAGAAGACCCTGCGTGGCCTTTGCACATTCAGGTGGGGGCTTCGTGGCTTAGAGCTCGTGCAGCATGGGTGGTGAGTTTCGCTTGCATGGTTTAGATGGAAGCGCGCAAGCGGTGGCTGAGGAAACAGGCTGCCTGATTTCCTGAATCGGGGCCTGTGCCAAACATGCAAAGTAGCTAATCAAGCACCCAACTACTACTTCCACTGCAAATCGCGACTCCCCACTGCACCAAGAAAGCCTTTTACCAGGATGCCCTGTAGTACTTTATCAGTCCCCTTCTTGGGTTCAGATTCCCGTACACACTCCATTTACACAGAATCAAGCACCCTCTTTGCATGGCAACCTTGTTCAACACGCCCCCAATCCTTCAACCCTTCAAGCACAGTGACATGGCAGCTGCTGTGTGCTCTGCCTGATGAAGCCTTGCAAAAGCCTATAACTTGGGATGTTCCCCCTGATACTAACAGTCCTTACTTGAGACTATAATAGAGGTACTATAATCCCTTCTAAGGACTGTTAGTATAAGGGGGAACATCCCAACCTATAAACCTGTCTATCAAGGGATTCAGACTCGGACCCCTAAGGTTGTACCCCTAAAGGTTCCCTTTAACATACTCCTAACATGGCCCTTATATTCCCTTAGGGATCCTTAAACATGGGACCCCCAAAACCCAAGGGTACAACCGCAAGGGTCCAAGGTAGAACCCTGAGAGTCTAGCAGAGGCTCCCAAGAACCATTCAAGGGCAGGCACCCAAGACCTTCAAAACCATGGGGCCCCGAAGTCCGAAGCTTCCAGAAGACTTTCACAGGCCAAGAAGAAGAAGAAGAAGAAGAAGAAGAAGACGCCATAAGCACACCTGAACCCTCAAACCCTAAATCCTTATCATAAGAACAAGCCTAAGCCCTAAACCCTAGCCCTAAACCCTAAACCCTAAATCCTAAACCCTAGACCTCAAATCCCCCTCTTAAAAAGTAGAACACTGCGGAGGATCAGCTCGCGGAAGAGCTTGCCTCTATGTGTTGCGTCCTCAGGGGCCAACCTTAAACCCTTTGCCCATTCGTTTTTTTTTTATCAGGATTCTACTATCGGATTCTTATATCGCTATATGCGTAGTTGTCAAAATCATGGTCCCTTTTTGGATCCCTATTATGCTACGGCACCTAATATTAAGGGTACCCCAAAAGGGATCATACTTTTGACAGCCACCATATGACTATAGTACTATAGGACTGTACTACAATATTCATTACTATGCAGCTATAGTTTTTGATTTGATGTTCAACTACTATGTAACTATATATTCTATGAGTATTTGCTGATATGCTGGTATATGTTTATACCTTTGTATAAGGCGCCGTACTGTATAGGAACCTAACAAGGGCGCCTAAGTCAGAGAACTTATGCGTTGGCATTTGGGGGGTTTTTTGGGTTTGGGGGGAGGGGGGGGGTTGGTCCAAACCCTGAGTTCCTTGTTTGGGCTCCCTACGTACCCTAAACCCTGAATACCCTAAACCCGAAATGCCCTAAACCCTAAACACCCTAAACCCTATAAACCCTAAACCCTAGGTCTAAACCCTAAACCCCAAAATTCTCGACGCCCTCTGTTTTGACAGAGGGCCATCTGCTTGGCTGAGGCCTCGGAGCCTCCATGCATCCGGGCGTGTGCCGGCCTCTGTGTTCTTTGAGCTTAGGGGCTTTTGGGGTTTAGGGTCTAGGGTTTAAGGTTTAGGGTTTGGGGTTTAGGGTTTAGGGTTTATGGTTTGGAGTTCAGGGGTTTAGGGGTTGGAGTTCAGGAAATTAGCGGTTCAGGGGTTTAGGCGTTTAGGGGTTTGGGGCTGAGTTATTGTTGAGGCTTTTGTCTTAAGGTTGTGATTCCGATTTTGGGGTTCGAGGTCTTGGGAGGCTTTGGGTTTCGGTGGTTCGATGCCGTGCGCGCTTTCGGGCTAGATTTGGCTCCTTTCTTTTCTTGATTTAGGTCAAGTTTTGTCGTGTAGTGCGCTTGCTACTCTAGTGCTTTAGGACGTTTGCTGTCTTGAGATAGATGCCCACGGTTGCTTTGCAGTTGTCGTGTTTTTTTTTTTTTTTTTCTGAGGTTTGGGCGTGTGTTTCGGCTTTGCATCTTGGTCGTCGTCGGATGCAGGATTCATGATAGCAGGCCTGTCAGGGTCGAGGTTGGTGCCTTGCTGTCGCGGGCCAGATGAACCCTTAACGTCGGCATCTTGTGCCCTCATGTGCCCCCCCACGCTGTAAGTGCTGTGTATTCTCTACCAAGGCTTATGGGCTATCAACCCTCAAGGGCTCACGTCATCTCCTGCGAGTAGCGCTTTATGCGAAGCAGAAGCACCAAAGCAAGAAAAGACGGCTACACGACTGCTTCCGGGTGCGAGTTCGCAACCACCCAAACCTGAACCCTGAGTCGTCAGGGTTTTGGGGTTTCGAGGTTTGTTTAGGGCGTCCCACATCCAGGACCAGCCCCAAGCATGCCACCATCATCTACTTCGACGAGGCGCTGGCACAGTGTGGTTGACTTCACGGGTTTGGGGAGTTTCGGATTCTGGGATTCAAGGTTTTGCAGGGTTCTCTTGCTCGTCATCCCACCTGCCTGGAATCCTGGAAGGTTGTGTGCCTTTTTGTTTGCGCTTTTCCTTGCCCCGAGGGTCTGCCTGTGTTCAGAGGGTGTGGAGGCTTAAGGACTTAAGGGTTTGGGCCGTGGGTACAAGCAAGCAAGGATGCAGCTTCAGCTCCCCAAACCCCAATGTCGAACTCGTAATCCCTAAGCCTCCCCCCCCCCCCCCCAAAAAAAAAAACAAACAACAAAAAACAAACCTCCCCCCCAAGAAAAAACAAGAATGAATAAATAAGTATATATATATATACTTATTTGTTTATATTTGTTTATTTAGTGGAAACAAAAAAAGAAAGCAACAACAACTACGGCTTCCGGGAGGCTTCTGCCGGCAGCGCCGGCGGCTACCGGAGCTAAGCCGCCCCAGAAAATGCCGGGGGGGCTCCGGGGCGCGGCTGCGCCCTCTCCCTAAGGGTCCATGTACCCACATAGTAGATACTTGGACCCTAGAGCTACTCTATGGGAAACCCTTTAAGGCCCAAGTGTATACTATATGGGTACATGGACCCTTAGGGTCTGTAAGTCTACATCTAGGGAGGCTTCTCCCCCCAAAATCCGAAGCCCGGCGGAGGCCATGGGGAGTTGGGGAGGGTTGATGTGAGATGTGCTACAGTAGGGGTCGTAGGGTGAAAGTACAAGCACCTGATCCCTGGCGAATCTGCGGCTTCTGCCGGGGTTTGGGTTTTGGGGGGTGACTGCAGCAGTGCGGGAAGTAAGGATTCACATGCATGCCACGAAGGCCTTTGGAGCCTAGCTGCGGGAAGTTTCTCCTCCGCAGCGATCGCCGAGCTTCAGTATTCGATAAACTCTCTTGGCATGGTAACCCTGATTCAACCCATTTTCCTCCACTGCGAAAGGTCCGAAGAGCAAAACCCGAATTGAACACTAAACCTAATCCTTCATGGGAATCTTCCGTCGGCTTGAGGTGTCGGTGTCGAAAGTCCATACCCTCCTCTTGAGGGTGTAGGGCTTTAGGGTTGAGGGTGTAATTTCGGGGTCGGAATAGTTACAATTGTTTTCCCCTGTGGTCCCCCTATGTTTATACGATAATAACCCCCAAAATCCTGTTTTAATTCTTGAGGCCCCCAGATTACGGGGTTCTGGGACGACCAGACGGGAGGAAATCACGGGCGTTTGTCTGCGAAGCAGACATGGCCCTTGCAGCTAGGCAACTTAGTGCCAGCCGAGGGCCCTTGCACGGAATCAGGCGCAACACCTTAAGCCCCAAACCCTCGAACCCGAAACCATGGGCTAAGCAAACCCCAAACCCTAAACCTCAAGTCCTAAACCCTATACCAAACGCTAAACCATAAGCCCGCCCCCAGGGGAACTTTGTTTTGAAGGAGTGCACGATTTAAAAAAGTGGGCCTATTGTTTAACTAGGGTTGAGGCTCGAGGCCTGAGAACCGAAGCTCTGAGGTCATAGCATGTGTAATAAACTCCAAGTACACCTCGGATCTAAGCCCCATAGAGGCGTGAGACATAAATCCCGAGCCCTTCGTGCAAGGGCCCCAGGGAGTCGGATCAGAGACATGCAAGTCTCGATGAGACTTGCAGGGGGTGTGCAGCCCCCGAGAAATGCTTCCGAGACGGGGAAGGCATGGAAAATTCGGAACCTCCAGTTGCTGCGAAGGCCGCGGAGGTCTTTTGCTTCCAGGGAATTGTATGTTTGGCTCGTATTGGGCTGTTCGTTGTCATTGTTATTTGTATTCTTCTCGATAGTGTCACCTGGCGCGCAATGATGGTGAGGCAGCGTTCCTGTACAGATTGTGTGATAAGTATTGTTTCGATCAGATAGTTGCCAAATGGGCTTCCTTAGGATTGCGATTATGATTCTTAGCGTTATGACTCTTAATGTTGTTGCTGGTATGTTTTTTTGTACTCTCCTTATCGACATAGTTGTTGCTAGTGTTATGTTGCTTTCATTTGTTTTGTGTTGCCAGTAGTTGTGGTAGGGGTGTTTCGGACGGCTTTATGGACTCAGGGTTGGGGGTTTGGGGTGAGATTCCTGTTTGAGGGAATCTTATGAAAGATAGCTGCAGGGGACCGGGGACTCGAGTAAGAGCCCCCACCTCTTTATTCGGAATCCTGACAAGCTCCGGCTAGGGCCTGAAGCCCTGAACCCTAAACCTGGGTCCACCCTGAACTGAATCGGCGCTTGGGGGTTCGGGCCAAAGAGGTAGGCTCCGGCCGTCTTCGCAGCAGCATCCTGCATCGCGGGGGTGTTGGGTCAGACTGTACTCCAGCTGCAGATTCCCGAAGACCCTAAAGGTCTCAACCCTCGACGGCCCGAAAACGCCATTGCTGTTTTGAGTGCAGGGACCAGGAAACCCCAAATTCAGCTGACCGGGCTCGAGCCCAGTCACCTGGCATCATTTGCTGGATGTGGCGGGATGCGTGTTTTCGGTTTTGGGGGTTACACAAATGTGGGACGTTGAGGGATGGTTATGGGTTCAGGGCTGTCGAGGGTTTAGGTTTCTGGTTGGCTTCAGGATGCTTAGGGTTGTCCCGCTCTGTCCATGCCTGGCTTATGTCACAGGGGGAATGTTAAAACCATGCACCACCCCTGGTCTCGATTCCAGTCGAGCTATGCTGGCGGGGGTCTAGGAACGACGGGCGCAATCCCATCTTGAATCCAAAGCAGATCTTCAGCCGCATCCCTGTGGAATCTTATCCTGCATCCGAAAGCCTAACATATCGTTCAAAAACCTCTAGCCACATGTTTAGGGCTTGCGGCCTTCTTCAGGAACCCCACACAAGTGGATGCTCGGACATCCGACGCATCCCTTCAAGCGTAGTGAGGAAGCTCTCGCGAGGCTCATCTTTACAAAGCATGCTTTGAAGTGAGCGGTTTGCGAGGTTGAAGGTTTGAAAGTACGGTTTGGTTTGCTGATTGGCAGAGTCAGACTTCAGCAGCTTGTTCCGTTTGACCGAGCCGCAGCCCCAAACGGTTTAGGCTAAACCCTACATTCCTATTTGTGGGTCTTGTTTAGGAGGTGGCCTGGCTGGGAGGAAAGTTGGGTTTTTGTTTTTGCTTTGCTGTGTTTAGGACTTTTCTGGCTCCTGGGACTAACGTATTCTCTGCTCCCTTGGTGGAGGGTGCGCCCCTTATCGCCCCTTCATATGTGTCATCGTAGTTGCTGATGGCTTCGGATCTGAACAGAGCATCAGGGAACTCAGTGTCCCAACAGAATCCCTGATTCCCTATTCTCAGACTCCTCAGATGCAGGAATGCAGGATTCAGGATCAAGCTCCGCAACAGCGATCGATTCTTGAAGACTGCAGTAATGCCCTGGAACCCTGAAGCCCCCGAACCCCGCAAAACCGTAAACCCAAAAGTGCAGAAGCAGGAAGATTCAAAGCAAGGTGGCCGCAATCGCCACTGCAACATAAGTCGGTTGGAGTTCGGAGAACACGCCTTCCCCAAAGACGAACGTGGCCTACCCTACACCATAGCTGCCCTTCTTGTAACCCCGGTGAGAAGTCCTCAGCCCCGAAACCCTGAACCCTTTTCCCAAACCCTAACCCTAAACCCGAAACACAAAACCCTAAACCCCAGCCTGGCGCCATGTTGCAAAGCGCAGCCGTAGGGGGCACGCGCTGCCGGCCCCCAAGGCCACAAGCTCCCCCAGCCGCCGAGGGTTTCGGGTTTGGGGTTTAGGGTATTTACGTTTTAGGGTTTGGGGTGTATAGAGTTTAGTTCGGGGCATTTAGGGTTCAGGGTTTGGGGTTTGAGGTGGATAGTGTTTAGAGGGGTTCATGGTGCAAGGTTATATAGGGTTTCAGGTTTCGGGATTAGGGTTTGGGGTGCAGGGTGTGCTTGGGTTTAAGGATTGGGGATTGGGGCCCGCTACCTTTGGGCGCTGGCTTTGTTGTGTAGCTGCTGGGGTTGTAGGGCTGGTGGTGTGAAAGTTTAGGGCCCCAGAGGGTTGGAGGCTTCATGGGTTTTGGTTTTGGGGCAGCGTTCTAGTTTCCCATGTGTGCTGGCGGGTCGAACCCGATGTATTGGGGTTGCCACCGCAGAACTTGTAGGATTTCAAAAAAGGTTTTGGCTATCAGGTGCTGCCCGGAGCCCTAAGCCCTTTGGGGCACGTGTGGGGTTGCAGAGTGTGTCAGAGTTCGGTTCGCCGTGGCTGCAGAGGGTTTAGTTTAGGGGCTAAGGGTTTAGGGTGTAGGAGTTGGGGTTTAGGGTTTAGGCTTTAGGGTTTAGGGGCTAGGGGCTTTTGGAATTTGAGGGTGTCAGTGCTTTAGGGCTTCAGGGCTTTAGACTTTGGGTTTGAGGTCTTAGGGCTTATCATCCACTAGCATAGTAAAAGTTAACTAAACTGGCCCCAAACCACCGTTTAGCTGTACATACCAAGTAGGGTTAGGAGAGCAGATTCGGATGACTGATTGTATTTTGGCTCAAGGAAAATAGGCGTGCCCGTTGTGCGTCTTTCCTTGTCTTAAGTACCTTTGTTGTACTTAACTGGTTAACAGCCTCAAGCTACGTGGTCACTTTGGTAGGAACGTAGGCAAAGCCGCGCGCCGCCATAGTGCCCCCTCCATAACCGCACACCTGCCTTGAGAGTGTGCTTGAAATTGCGCGACAGGAGCCGCTGGCCCTGCCTCATTCATACTTCACATCCAGCATTGTGTCGAGCCAGAGCCAGGCTCAGCAATTGCATTCACTTCACCTGCAAGCCACCGTTGGGCTTTCCACGTGGCATTCCATATCTCGAAATCTTCGATCGTGCATGCAAAGCACTGAGCCGGAAGAGCATTACGCAACACACCTCCACATTTGGGTTCATTTCATTAAGGCCTTGCGTGAGAAACGCATCACGCGTTTGTTGATTGCTCATCCGCTAAATTGGTGGAGAAGGTTCGTGAGTAATCTTCTTGCTAATCACTACAGAGAGGTATCGTTTGACTGGCAGCTTAGGGTCCTTGTCCGTGCTTTAACGTACGCCGACGATAGGTGGGTCCCTAGATTGCCTCAATACTTTCCGTGACATCCAGGTACATCGTGTGGCTGCGCATCTCCGCTGCAGTGTCGAGGTGCTCGCCCCTCTTGCCCTGGTTGGTTCTGACTTTCGGACTTCACTTCAAACATTCCTGAACATCTTGCCTTTGTACCCTCTCCTGTGAACCCGTGCACGGTTTAGGGAGGCTAGGCCTTGTGGGTACCCTAGGCGTCTGACGAAGCATCACTGCATCACCGTGTGCTTCGCCTCGAACTGCCCAAACAGCAGGTTCAGTTCAGACTTCGATCTTCGCGTGGTTTGTGGTCTCCCTTCGGGTTGAGACTAAGCCCATCACTCCGCCAACAGCAAACCCACAGTGCCGTCGGCTTGACCACGCACTGTGAACGCAACATCGGACAAAGTCCCAATCCCTAAGAGGTTTCAGGGTCAAAGCAAAGAGAGTCGCGGGTCTTCCCCACTCCCATCCGTGTGCATTGGCTCAGACAGCCGGTTGAGTGCGTGTCGTTAGTTGAAAGACCTGCATTGCCCCAATATCCCATCTGAGGAATCCCGGCAAGGTAGTCAAGCTCAGGCGCTCTGCACACATTCTTCTGGCCACTTTCTAGGCTTGTTGGGGTCGCCGCCCGAATTAGGCTTAGAGGGGTCGCCGCCCGAATCAGGCTGTGCAATTGTCTCTGGTACCATGGGTTGGAACGATTTTTTGCAGGCGTGGGAACGCGTGACCTCTGAAGAGTCCTTTGTGGAGCGTGTGACTGCTGCTTTTTCCAGGGCCACGAACTCGCCTGCGGTCAAAGGCTCGTCTGAGTTCCGTCGGAGGAAAGCTGTCCTCTTGGTGGTCATCCGTGCGCTGGTGCAGCTTCTCATCGGTACTCAGCAGCAGTCTGGGGCCATACGGCTGGTCCGAACTCGAGAAAGAGAGCTCGAGGGCACGGAGGCATTGCCATATCATCCTTACGCTACGTTCGTCGAGGATACCCTGGAAGAGGTCAGAGGAGTGCTTCAGGCACCTTCGCCGGAGCCTGAGATACCGGCTCCGAGGACTCCTCCTGTCGCAGTGCGTTCCAGATCTCCGCCTCGTTCCTTGGTTGAGGGTTCTGACCAAACTCCGGTACCTCCTAGACCGCGACCGAAACATAAGGGTGATCGAACCCCTGCACCTCCTAGGGCACGACCTAAACATAAGGGTAATAGAACCCCGGTTCCTCCCAAGGCAAGTACCTTGCCCGGAACACCAGGTCCGTCACGTGCACCGGAGGCTGCAGCAGATCTTCTTGTGTATCGTCCCAAAGCAAAGGCCCGACCCGAGTCCAGACCACCGCAGGACTGGGAGTTGGACGAAAGAGAGTATCCAACCATAGCGGATTCGTTCAGGGAACAGGTTGAATTGGGACAACACTCAGATAGAGAAGCCATAAACCGGTGGACTACTGAAGAGTGGAGAGAGCATAATCAGGCGCTCTCATCTTCTTCTTCTGCCGCGCCGCGTGTTGCACCTTTGGAAGTGGTCGAAGTGCGTGAGGACATCCCTGTCCTGATTTCATTGGATTTCAGCGGGGTGCTCAACATCCACTTTCAGGACAGCCGAGATTTTTTGGACCGTTTGAACGCAGAGCGTCCGAGCCACGTGAAGCTGAAGTTTATTTGCACGAGTTACTCTGGGACGGAACGGGCCAAAGAAACGCGTCAGTCGATGGCTTCGGAGCTTCCGGGCGTGCCAGTCTACATCACTAGCTCTCCAACGGGCCGTCCTGGAAAAGGAGCCTTCATTAAGCGTTTGATGGACCGGCGGTCGGATCACTTTGCGTGTCATTTGGATGACAGATCAGACATCGTGCGGGACGTCGAGGCGTATGGTGTTCACGGTATTTTGGTATCGCCGAATACGTGGCTGACTGATCTCGTGCCCACTGTGTTGTTGTGGCTGCGGTCCCTGTAAAACGCTAAAAGAGAGCTGCTGACCTTCAGGGGAACCTGGGGTTTCTATTGCCTGGCACCATGGCGATGAGTCCCGAAACTACTGATTCCTCGCTCCAGGTGTCCACTTCCAGCACGCCGCCTACACAACAGGCGCGGGCACTCAGTGCTGTAAGGGCACAAGAAGCAAGGGTAGGAGAGAGCAGTAGTGATTCCACTCCCGTAAGAGCCGTTTCAACCGGAAGGGGAAGGTCCTCTCAACCCTATGCCTTAGCTAGTTCCCGAAATCGCTCTTCCTCCTCTAGGATGCAAGCTTTGTTGCCTCCGCCAGCTTATGCATGTGAAGTTGCAAGTCCTGCACCAGCAAGTCAACCTGTTTCGCTTGCACCGGGCGATGGGACAACCACCCCGGATGTGCACTTGCATCAGCATGTTCAGCGCATTGCCCCAGAGTTGCACCTGCATCAGAGTCGTCAGGAATTGCATCTTCATGGGGTTGATTCCCGAACACATTCTCAGGCCGTTGCTGCTGCACAGCTGGCACAAGCGCAAGCACAAAACATTCAACAGGACGCTCAGGTGTTTGCACAGAACGTTCAGCATGAAGCTCAGGCATACGTGCAGGTTGCAAAGAGTGAGGCTCAGGCATATGTTCAGAGCGCTGTCACTTCTGCTCAACATGAAGCCATGCAGCACGCACAAGAGTATGCAGAGCGCGTTAGGGCTGAAGCTGAGAGACAGGTCCAGAGTGTTTCAGAACAAGCCGGTCAGCATCTTGCACAAGCAAACGAAACCATTGCCTCACTTCAGGCTAGGAATCGTGAACTTGAGGAGCAGCAGGAAGAAATGATGAAGCGGATTGCGATGATCCAAGCTGAGATGCAAAGCATCAAAGCTCAACAACAGTCCCAAGCCGACACATCCCACCTTCACGCAGAGCGAGTGTCGCAGGCCTCAAGGGCTCAGGACCAAAATGGCACGGAGATCAGTGAAGCCCTCAAGGCCTTGGCTGCAAGTGTTGGTGAGACAATGAAGGAGTTGCGAGAAATCGTCAGTCCCAAAGCATCCAAGCCTAAAAGCAAAGCGAAAGGTTCGGGGCTCCGAAACGGGACACCCTCCCCTAAGCATAAGAGTCCAAAGGTCTCAGCGGCTCAAGGTCAAAGATCTGCTGGTGTGGCTGCTGCGCCTGTTCCAAATCGGTTTGGATGCTTCTGCGCACCCAGGTTGCCAGTTTTCACCGGTGTTGGTTTGCCGGCTCCGTCTAGATCCAAGAAGGGTTCTTCGAGTGACAATCCCTTCAACGTCTTCTCCACTCCCAAACCTCCTTCAGTCGTGCATCCCCCAGACCCTCCGATGCACTACGACATCGGGTCCGAACACGAGGAAGGTGAGGAGGAAGAGGAGAGGGAAGATGACCCCATCATTGATGTCACCGATGCACCGGGGGAAGAAGAAGTAGACTATGAGCAGGATACTTACCACAACAAAGATCTTCGAGACCTGAAAATCCCTGCACTTCCTTCGACAGCCGCGGGATATCGAGCATGGAGGAACGGCGTTTTGACATCGTTCAGCAGCATAGACAAGAGTGGGAACGCCAGGATACTGAGATGGCTCCAGGTCGCCCTTGATCCAGCCATAGGAGACCGACAGATGCGCAATCTGCAGGTCACGTCTGACGGCCTTCCCCGCCTTGATGCATTCCTGGCTGCACAGCTTACAGATCCAAAACACCTCAAGGGAGACTACGGAGTCGCTGCCCAGGCGTTCACCGAGCGAGCACATGCGTTAGGCGTGCAGCCTTCCGGGCGTGCGCTGTTGGCAATGCTCAGCCGAAGGTTTCGGGTAGACCGGATCAGGGGGGCGACAGTCTCCCAGCAGACACTCTTAGCCATCCAGCTCGAAGGCTTCAGCCAACAACAACTGCAAGCCTTTAGAGAAAAGGTTGAGTTTTGTTTGAACGGTTTCAGTCCCGAAGCATGGCCCGCTGAGTCTACCTTGTTTAGCTGGTTATACTCCAAGCTCAAGCACTGCAGGCTTCTTTCCAGAGCAGTCGACAAGATCAAAGACTCCAATCCAGGTAGCAACAAGCGAACCTTTGCGTGGTTGTGGTCGCAGCTTGTCGAATTGCTAGATGAGCTGAGAGAAGAAGCAAACGAAGAGTCAATTCGTGACACTCTCATCAAGCCCAAAGCCAAAGCTGCTCCCGCCCCAAAGAAAGAGGAGCGTTCCCGCGATAAGCCGGACAAGCCCACTCCTGCCAATCCAGCCCCTCCGGCCAAGACCAAAGGTTCTGGGAAGGATGGGAAAGACAAGGATGGCAAGGGAAAGGGGGGTAAAGGGAGTGGTAAGGGTGCAGATTCACAGAAAACACCAAACAAGCCAAAGGCGAAATCAGGCGGTAAAGGCCAGGGCTCCAAAGCTGAAGGCAAAGCCCCAAGCAAAGGAAATGCCCCCAAAGCTACCGTACCATGCCTGTTCTTCCCAAAGGGAACGTGTAACCGGGGTGAGAATTGTCCGTTTTCGCATGAGACCTCTCCCGGTAACAAGGCCCCAGGGTCAAAGACTACTGGAGCTAGCGCTACGGCAAAGAGCTCTGCCGCAGCTGTCGCCCTGCTGCTTCCCACTACGGCGCGGGGTGCCTCGGTCGATGGTTCCTCCACACCGAGCAAGACAACCTTTTGGAAGCGTTCAGGATTGAGTAGGTTCTTCCAGTTCGTTTCGGGGTGGTTTACTGTGTTCAGCAACATCTGCGCTCCTGCCTGTCCCGCCACTGTCACTCCGTTGCTTGTAGCATCTCAGCATCAGCACCCGCAACAGGGATGGTTCTACCACGAGTGGATCGCTGATAGTGGTGCAGGTAGATCCCTAGAGAGTCGTGAAGCCCTCAATGAACAAGGCATTCCTGAAGACGCATACGCACACATGGCCGAACAGGCACCCACAGTATCCTTTTCCACAGGGAATGGTGTCGTTGATTCAGGGCTCATGCTTGGCTTCGAGGGTTCCATTCTAGGAAACAATTCTGCATATCTCCTGGACAACTGCCCTAGTGTAAAATCACTTGGTGAGTTGGTAGAGACAAAGTCTATGCCGTTTGTATGGTTGCCAGGAAAGCTCCCGATGTTCCTGTCGAGTGTCGAACACGTTCAGGTCATTGAAGAATCCGCCATATGTGCCGATAGAGTTGAGGGAAATGTTCCAATCTTCAGGGAACAGGTCAGATTCGTCTCGCCTTCCACTGTTGCGATGCCTGGCTTCATGAGCGATGCTAGAAAGGCAAAGCCTCTTGCACGCACTACCATAGAGCCTTCACGGCACACCACGTATCGACCCTCGCCGCATATCACGGAGGAGTCTACCTTGCTTGAGTTGTTGCAGGATCCAGGGGTGCCGTCAAAGACCGCCTCCGGGTCTAGAGATCCTCCACCTGACTCTGATGACGAGCTGAAGTCTAGGGCAAAGTCCTCTTCAGCAAGAAAGCCAAAGGCTAAACCAAGTCCAAAGGACAAGGTCAAAGGTGCAAAAGCTCCTAAACCTGCTGAAGCAGCGAAGGCTCCGGAACCTCCTGCTCCAGTAGAACCCGAGGTCCCGCCACCTCCACTTCCTCCACCTGCCATTCCGCCAGGTTCTGGGTCGGACTCAGGAGAGGACGTAACATCAGAACGTCAGAAGCAACTCATCAAGGAGGCCTCTTCAATGGCACACAAGTTGACGCATATCCCTAAGAATCCCTACTGTGAGATATGTCAGCGAAGCCGCATGTATCGACAAAGAGTCACCAAGAAGCGTGCAGAGCCTCTCGAAGACAGAGGTGACTTGCCTCCTGCTGAACAGTTTGGCGAGAGGATTGCAACAGACTATATAATCCCTTCGAAGCGTGAGCATGCAGTCCATGTCATCAGGGATGAATATAGTGGTGCACTGCGAGCTTTTGTCTGTGCGCGCACAGCTGAGAGAGCAGCTCAGAACCTCCTTACCTTTGTAGGCGCCCGATACAAGCACCTCCCGAACGTGTTGTGTAAGGCTGATGATGCAAAGGAGTTAATAGCTGCCGTCTCACAAATAGGATGGGTGCATGAAGCGACCCTAGAAAACAGATTTCCACACAACGCCCAACTTGAGAGAGAGATAAGAACTCTCGAGGAATCGACTCGCGCGGTGCATTTGGCTGCTGGGTTCCATGTGGTTCCAGATCTGTGGCATGTGTCCGTGCAGTTTGCCGCGCAGACTTTGACAGTTGTACCGTGGCAGGGCAAAGACAAGTCGCGTTTCGAGGTTGCAACTGGTTCCCCATTCGAAGGCCCAAGGCTTCCCTTGGGACAGTTGGTGCATTACAGGATCCATGACCCCAGCCGCAGGCATAAGTTCGAAGCTACAACTGCTCCCGGACTATTTGCAGGTTGGAGGTTTGAGCACGGATTTGTGTATCGTGACGTGATCTGGGTGCTAGACTATGAAGCCGTCAAGTCCAAGTCGATTGGGTATAGGGACATGATCCCCGTGCCATATGCGGAAGTGCATGTCCCAGAGACTGAGACCTTCCCGCTAAAGGCCGCGGCGGATCTTGCTCTTCGCGAGTTCCAGGATCCCAAACTTGAGGCTATCACAGCGCTGGACATACCATTCAGCTCATTGTCCCCTGCTGATCCTCCTCGAAGGCGCGCAGAGTACATTACGCTTGAACGCATTCTTAAGTTCGGTGCCACACCAGGATGCAAAGCGTGCACTTTCGATTCCGTGAAGCATAGTCCTAAATGCCGAGCAAGATTCGATGCCCTGATAAAGGCTGATAGGATTGCGTTGACGTCCAAGCCCCCTGAGCCAGTTCCTCCAGCTGAGCTCCCCGAAGGCGTTGGTCTCCACCCTTCGAGTGAGCCCGCTGTAGAAGGTCTTGTTGCGAAGGTCGAGCTCGGTGTGACGCAAGTCTTTGTCGATGTCAACAGGGAAAGAGTCCGCCAAAGAAAGGTGCAAACGCTCATAGGCAAGGATGTGTTGTTCGAATATGCGTGTGGCGACAGTTCAGAGCTTTCGCAAGCTGCGTCCGAAATTGGCATCAACAGTATCCGCTTATGCCGAAGCATGATTGATTTGTCCAACGAAGAACATGTCAAACAAGTTCAAGGTCAGGTCGAAGCATCGCCAGGTTGTGATGTGTGGCTCTCATTGCCGTGCACCGAGTTCAGTCCGTGGCAGAACATGAACGTCCATAGGCATGGGGCGAAGTACGGAAAGGGTCTTCGGAATCGCCAAGAGAAGAGCAAGCTTATGTTCTTGTAT
Organism: Symbiodinium natans; assembly: GCA_905221605.1. Classification (NCBI taxonomy): domain Eukaryota; class Dinophyceae; order Suessiales; family Symbiodiniaceae; genus Symbiodinium; species Symbiodinium natans. The sequence continues at coordinate 217,340 of CAJNDS010000846.1, read as the reverse complement.
GCCCGCAAGGTACTCGCAACTGCCATCGCAAATCATGGAAGGATCGCAGTCGAGTGGCCCAAAGGGTCCGGCTGGTGGGATCTCCCTGAATGGAAAGAATTTCAGGATGAACATGGTCTACACAAAGTGTCTTTTGATGGCTGCATGGCTGGAGTGAAGGGCCGAGAGCATCCAATCCGCAAGCCCTGGAGCGTAGCCACTAATGATCTGCGACTTGTTCAATTTCTTGGACAACTGCAATGTGACGGTAGCCACCAGCACGAGGCCGCCGAAGGCTCACAAACAAAGCAGACTGAAGCATACCCACGAGAGCTCGCTCACAACATCGTCGAAGCGTGGTATCCGCAACGCTACCATCGCCACATCCCCTCCATGGTCACGAAGAACTTAACAAAGCGGGAATGGAAAGCAGACCCGCGCGGAGTTGCAGCCGTGAAGAAGGAGGCAGAAGGGTTACGTTCTAACGGAACGTGGGATGATTTGACAGTCTGTCTTTTGTCTTCCTTGCGTGCCGATGCAAAACGGCAAAACCGTAAACTCAAAATTGCAGAGCTTCTCACATTATGTGGGATAAAACATTTCGAACTCCCTGAGCATGAACACAAGTTCAAAGGGAGAATCGTGTACAGGGGGGACTGCATTTTTGACCAGTTCGGAAACCATGTTCTTTTTGAAGACGTGGCTACCACACCAACTTCCTTGGTTGCCCTTAACATCGCATTGTTTTTCGGCTGCCAAGATGGAAACGCAGTGAGCCTTGCAGATGCCATTCAGGCATTTCTTCAAGCTGACCTCGCTGAGGCAGGAGAGCCCGACACATGGGTTATCCTCCCCGAGGAGCTGTGGTTGGACACTTGGCACAAAGCGTACCCATCAGGGTCGAAGTTGGTGGTAAGGTTGAAGCGAAGCTTATATGGCCATCCGCTTGCTGGCAAACTATGGCAGAAACACCTAGCCTCTGTTCTCACTTCCTTTGGTGGCATTGAGATGGATTTGTTTCCTTCAAACTTCATCTTTCAAATGGGTTCCCATACCCTGCTACTTAACGTGTATGTAGATGACCTAACGTTGTCGGGAGCAAAGCATCTTCATGCACAGTTTTGGAAAAGGCTGAGAGCGCATATCAAGCTGGAAGACGAATGTTACATCGAAGCCTCGAATGCACGGATCCTTGGCAGAGGTCACCGAATCCAACGAGGCAGTGACTTCACAACTCTTGTGCTTGATATGTCTGCTTTCGCAGAGCAGGTCGTCGAGGCGTACTGCGAGCTTGCTGATGTCCCAAAGGCAAAGCTCCGTAACGTCACAACCCCAAGTTTGTCCGAGGCGTTAATGTCAGATGAGGACCTGCAGCAACCCGGCACACTGAGCCATGTAGCTGCAAAGGTACTTATGAAAGCACTTTGGCTGGGTCGGTTGGCTCGCCCTGATCTGTGTTTCATAATCGGTCGGTTAGCGTCACGAGTGGCCGCGTGGACTAAATGGGAAGACAAGCAGTTACTTCGCCTGATTTCGTATCTTCACGGTACAACAGGCTTATGTTTAGCTGCTACTGTGAACCATCACGAAGCTCCCCAGATCCACATCTTCACTGACAGTGATTTCGCCTCTTGTCCGCATAGTGCAAAATCGACGAGCGGGATCTACATGACTATAGGGTCAACAGATTTCCGCTTTCCGCTGTGGTGGGCATCTAAGAAACAGACGAGTGTTGCAAGAAGCACTCCCGAGGCTGAGGCCATAGCAATGGCTTCCGCCATGTTTGGTGAGGCCTTGAACATTCAGGTCATGATGGAGCATCTCCTCGGTCGTGCTATCGACGTCGTATTCCATCAAGACAACGAGACCTTGCTCAAAGTCCTGGCTACAGGCTATTCGGCGAAGCTGAGACACTGCAATCGAGTCCACAGGGTCAACATTGCATCAATGTCTGAACAGCTAGAGTCGCCACAAGTCACTGCCGTGTACTGCAAGAGCGAATCTCAGATAGCTAATGGCCTAACAAAAGTCATTCCACCTGCAGAATGGCCACATACTCTCGCACAGTTTGGCTTGACAGCATCCAGCGATGGACCCCACCTGGAAACTGCCGTCGCCGCACTTGCAGAGGCAAATCTTGCCGCAGAAGTCTTCGCAGGCAGTTGCCCAAAGGTCCCGACTTGTCAGCATCTGGTGCAGCTACTGACGCTGTTACCTCATGGTCCTGATAAGAGGGGGGCACCGGGGCACGACTCGCATGTATTTTCTGCGGGCGCATTTGTCTTAGGAGGAGTGTTTGGCCTGCAGACAAACACACACAAATTTCAATATGCAACGGCGTTGATATGTCGATTCTTTCGACGTTATATGCCATCACACAAGTTCTCAAGCATAATCGTGCAGCAAGGTGTAGTCGCGGGGCTCCACCGAGACTCCAACAATGCAGAAGGCTCAAAGAACCTCCTTGTAGCGTTGAATCCAACAAGTGGACCCATATTGTGGGTAGAAGATGAGGAAGGGACTGTCCAATGTCCAAACGACGACAGCCTATGGGGTCACATGTTGTGTAACCCTGCACTCTTCAATCCCAGAGCACGCCACTGCACAGTCCTGACAGGATGTGAGGCTTCAGAACGAATCGTTGCCATAGCATTCCTGATCAGAAATGCCGAGCGCTTGAGTCCTTCAGACCGCGCAACACTACTGAGCGCAGGTTTCAACCTGCCCTCAATCTGCTAGTCCAGTCTCACCGTTCTGTCTCCTAAAGGGGGGAGTTAACTAAACTGGCCCCAAACCACCGTTTAGCTGTACATACCAAGTAGGGTTAGGAGAGCAGATTCGGATGACTGATTGTATTTTGGCTCAAGGAAAATAGGCGTGCCCGTTGTGCGTCTTTCCTTGTCTTAAGTACCTTTGTTGTACTTAACTGTAAAGCTGCAAACGCTTCTGTGTTCCTTTTGAGGCCCCAGACTTCAACATGTTCCTTTTGGAGGCCCCAGACTTCAACAACAGGCAACAGTGGTCACTTTCTGGATACCCGAAAATTCAAACTAAGGCTCCGTGCGATAAGATCTCCCAAAGAGACCACCCTTCTGGGACCAGAGGATAAGGGGTTGGATTGACTCGATGGGTTCGCGTCCGGCTGCTGTTGGCTCCCAGCTGGGGCTGTTTTAAGCCCAAACCCACATCGGGTAACGCGCTCACAACCCAACCAACCCCAATAACCCCAACCGCACTCCTCCAAGCCCGAGGCAGCACCCTACAGACCCAAAGCCCGACATGTGACTGCTGTGCTCTACAAGCCAGACGTTTACAAACGCTGCGTTGTGCAGCTGGTAGAGAGACGCCATGCGGGTGAACGTTGGCGTGGGGGATGTGGCACCTGCCTGAGATTGAGTGCTTATAAGGACCTGTTTAGGATTTCATCGGTTTAGGGTTCATGGTTTAATGAGGTTTGAAGTCATCGCTTTGTGTGCGTTTGATACATCCCAGATGTGGCAAAGCTCTAAACCCAAAGCCCTAAAACAGGTCCCTATAGGGCTCCGAAGTCGACCTTGGACTGCGCTCCCTCGAACACTTGTAGGCAGACTCGCTGACCGCTGGTAACCCCCTGATCCCGCCAACCGCAGCCTGATACCCCAAGCTCCCTGGAAGCCTGGTTTCAGGTTCAGGGTTTAATTGTAAGGTACAGGGTTCAGGGTTTAGGGATTAGGATGGTTTAGGGTGTAGAGTTTAGATTTGAAGGTTTAGGGCTCAGGGTTTGTTTAGGGTTTGGGGTTGAGGGCTTTCGGTTTCGGCCTTTCGGGCTCAGGGTTCACCTAACGGGTATCAGGAGGGACCCCTAGAAGACAGCCCTACAAACCTCTGTATATACCTTTTATCGTCACTGTATGCCTATGTCGCCCCTAAATCCCCCCCAATACCTTAAGGTCCCTTGCAAGGGTCCCTCCTTTCGTCCCTTGATTCACCCAAACCTGAACATCGAAGAGGTCGTCATGGTCGTGCTGTTCAGCCTCACGGTGGCCAAGGGCGCCTTGGCAGTTGTCAGTACTTGTGCGCTTGGCGGAAGGGATAAGTTTAGAGGTTTAGGGGTTTAAAGTTAACGGCTGGAAAAGCGACTTTCTTGGGGCGGGGTCGGATAGAGAGGGGTTTCAGAAAGGGCTGTGGTGAGATTTTGTTGGGTGATCCCGGTGGATGCTGCAAAAAGCGTGTCTCGGGACTGGAGTTTCTCCTAAGTACTTCGTTCCCATCCACCCCACCGCTTGGTTAGTGAAAAATCTCGTTGGCTTTCAGGGGTTTTGAGTTTGTTCAGTAGTGGGTTAGGAATTGCATGATCAAACACACGAAAGAGGCAACCACATCAGGTCATCAGAGCACAAATCCTCCACAGTGGTTTGATATAGCCCTGCTTAGCCAGTGCTTGAGCCCTGTTTGGGTGCGTCCGAGTGTCTCCGCAAGTAGCTTGAGACCCACTCTTCAACCCTCCGAAAGTCCACCGCCCCAGTCCTTGCAACCCTTGCTTAACCCCGCCCTCTAACACCCTAAAAACCCCCTTACCCTTCAACTTCAGCCCTAAACCCCTTGAACCCCTAAACGCACCCTTTAAACCCAATCTCAACCCCTTAAACACCCTGAAACCCCTTAAACCCTCCATTCCCCTTATGCTAACAGTCCTTAGTACAGATTACAATAGGGGCTACTATAGTCCTTATTAGGTTACTGTTAGAAAGGGATGACATCCCAACCCAAACCCTAAACCCTCAAGCCTAAACCCTAAACCTCAAAACCCCAAAACCCCCTAAAACAGCATCCTGGAGGCATCTGGGTCAGCCTCAAGGCGAAGAAGTCGCGGGAAGCGTCTGGTGAGCCCGGGCCTCAGACCTCGTGCTTTGATGAGGGGCCATAGGGGGGGTTTTGGGTGTAGGGCTCTTAGGGCTTTCTTCAGATTTCAGGCGTTTCAGGGATATCAGGGATTTCGGGCTCGAGATTTGAGGGCTTGAGGGTTTCAGGCTTTAGGAATGTGATTGGGGTTTGGCACCCGGAAAGCTGCTAGAGTCGAGAAGTCAGCAAAGCTTTGCAGGCTTCAGGCTGTTGAAGCGTGGAGATCTAAATTGTGGTCCCTTTCTGGTACACAGAACAGCACGGAGGACACTGTAAGAGAGAGATCGAACTTGTGGGAGCCTCCTTAACGGGGTCCATAGAACAGCTTAACCTCCATGAGCCTTAAACCAGATGCTCCAAACCTCAGAAGCCCTAAACCACAACAAGGCCGGCAGACTTCTTCCTGGCTGGAAGAAGTATGCCTTGGTGGGCCGTGGGGCCACTCGCCCTTACACTTGTCTTATCTTTTTGTTGTTCTTTTATTTCTGTGTTATCTCCTTATCGTTTCTTTGTTTTTGTTTTTTCGTTTAGGGGGGGGGGGGGGGGGGGCTGGGGTAAGTTGGGGGGCTAGGGTTCGGACATGAATCCCGTGCCAAAGGAACTAGAGTGGCTTGAGATGGGTTTTTGTAGGTATAGTTCTAAGAGCGCCTTCAAGTGTTAGGGTCGGCGTGCTGAGGGCCTAAGGTCTTAGGGGTGTCTGCATTCAGCCAGCACCTCGCACCATACGTCTGCCGAAGAACTTAGAAGGTTGAATTCCGACAACCCTAACTCCCATCTTCACGAGTATACCCGCATAGTACCATCACGTGCCTTTTCGCAGTCACAGTTTGCCATGACAGTGCTAAACTCCCTAAAGCCCGAATGTACGAAACCGCGAATTCCCAAAGCCCTAAAACCCTTGAACGATATTTGTGGGTCTTGGATCTCAGCATAGATGGTGTCAAGCTGGCGTGGGCGTAATTAGGGGTGTGGGGTGGGTGGTTCATGCATGGCTCAGAGAACGCAAGCTACTCCTCAAACTCTTTTGAGAAACCCAATGCCCTCCCACCCTAAACCTGCTCAACCTCATACTGTTCTGTTCCCATTTATTGTGCAATTGTGCCTTTAAGGTTCTGAGTTTGGAAGTCATCTTAGACTTCCATCCCCAGCGGCCCCCCTTCTCTGGGCTCTGCCGAGGCTGAGCATCTTTGACGGGTCCTCAGCTGCCTGGGCGTCCGGATGAAAGGAGGGCCTTCCTTCTTGTGGCATGGAGATCTTTGTTGGCTAGGACCCGGCTAGGACTCGCAGAGCTGCAAACGTCATGAATACAGGAGCCTCCGAAGGCAGGATTGGCTTGTTCATGATTGTGATCATGATGAAATTTACTACCGCCTTTAGAACTGACTCTTACAGAAATGTATTACATGCAACTTCGGTGGTGATCTCTTCACTGATTCAGTTTCTAGCCCCAGCTCTGAGAATCCCCAAGGCGTCGAACATCGGCACGGAGCACTTTGTGGGCCAGGCCATGCGCAGCTGTCTCGTCGATTTCGGCTTGCGGCAACCCCACAAGATTCAGATTTCCATGTGCATCTCTATGGCATGTAGACATCCAGATGATTGTTGTACCCAGAAGGGGCTTAGGCTTTGACAAAATGGTAGGCGAACGAAGGCAGTCAGAATTCTCTGACCCTGAGCACCAGACCCCAAATTTCTAAACCATACTCTCAAAACGGAGAGGCAGGCGCCGCTGCTGAGGGCGGTGTCTCTGTGGCCATGTACGAGTGGACTGCAGGCAGAAGGGGGGCCATTTTCTGGGGTGGATCGAACGTGTGGGCCCTTCTTGATTCCGTCAACCAAGAAAATTGCTATAAAAAGAGAGCCCCTTCCCAAAGAAAAAGAAACGAGAACAAGAGAAGGCCCATTACTGTGGATAAGCTTCTCATGAGTCATCGAAGGGGGATGCAGGGTTGTAAAGCTGGCTGGGGACAGCTCGAGCTATGAGAATGGCTTTTAGGCTTTCACCTTCAAGGGCTCAGGATTTTGGGGACTGGAGGTGTTGGAGATAGTAAGGCGCTTCAGCATGAGACGGATTCATAAGGCATAGCCGAAGGCAGGGCAGATGTCCCAAGGCCCAAACACTTGTGGCCTGCCACTGGCTCCACACCTAAACGACCCGTGACAAGAACAGTTCGGCCGGCCTGAGCAGAGCGTCTGAAACATGCTAGGGAAACGGAATGTGCATTCATGAGAAAGTAGTTCTGAACCTCACCCCGCACTCAACCTGCGCCTTACCCCAACGCCTCGCTCAAGGGATGCCATTCCGATGCTCACAACAATTTTGCAGCATTTCCTGAACAATCTTCAGCAAGGCATCGCAGGCCGAAGCCCCTAAAACTGGAGCCTCTCCAGCCCTAAACCCTAAGCCCTAAACCCTAAACCCTCAACACTCAAACCCTGACACCCTCAAAGGCTTTCTGGTGCTCTTCCTGGGCTTTGGCCTCGCTCCGCTCTACTTGGGCATCGCGTCCTGGCCGAATTTAGGGTTTAGGGTTTAGGGTTTAGGGTTTAGGGTTTAGGGTTTAGGGTTTAGGGGTTTCGGGTTTAGGGTTTAGGGTTACAAAAGCAAAAGCTCTCACCATGTCCGGGGTTGATCTACCGTTGCCACCCTGTTTAATTTCTTTGTGTCTCCATGCGAATGTAGTATGGCATTCTTTGCGGGGCCTTCTTTGGGCGTCTGTTCCAGCATATTCCTTGTAGACCCAAAAGGGCATGTGAATGTAAATCCCGTTGGAGTATGCATGTCAGAGTCCAAGTGTGGAAGATATCTTCGAGATTTCAGACAACACTTCCAATCTTGTGTTGATGTCGCATGCCTTCTGGGTTGAGTCTGACAACTTTTCGTCGGAAAGGGACAGGGGCTCACCCGAAACAGCTGCTGTCGGGCTCTTGTTGCTTGTGCCTGTAGGTGCTAAACCTTGGTTATCGATGCCGATCGACCCACCAAGCATGTTACGCACGCAAGGTTTTGTCAGGGGCTTTGATGCCGCAACTCCATGCTAAAGACACCGCAACTCCATGCTTGACGACTTATCTGTTGTCGCACACCCATCTCAGTAGTGTCTGGTTTCGCGTATGCAGGCCTGCATTGTGTCTGCCATTCCTGTTCAAGCGTTGCAAGCCTTGCTCAGTATGCTACTCCACTCTGCGAAGCAGCATTGCTGCGGTTGCCATGCGAGAGATGTCTTTAATCGCACGGTCCCTGCCGGATGTTTCAGCAACCTGCGCAGACCTGCAGCCCAGGGTAGTTCTGTACACAGGTTTCTCTTCAAGACAGCTTTGGCAAGTGAAGAGTCTCAGGCTCCTTGGCCGAAAGGCCCATCATTTGCATCTGCAGAAGTGCAAGGAGGTATGGCATCGGGCATCGCTCGATCTGAGGGAACTTGTGAGAAGCAAGTTCGACTCCAAAGGCTGAGGGACCACGCTGCTACTTTGGGAGGCAAGTGCTTGGCGGAGGAATACCTGAACAACAGGACAAAGATTCTTTGGCGGTGTATTCGTGGTCACACATGGTATGCGACGTCCAACCATGTGCTGTCTAACAAGTCTTGGTGCCCTCATTGCGCGAAGAAAGCGCCGATAGGTCTGGAGCGCCTCCGCACCCATGCTGCGTCCTTGGGTGGTCATTGCTTGGCGACTGAGTATGCCAACAGTCGCCAAAAAGTGTCATGGCAATGTAAGTTCGGGCATGTGTGGGAAGCAAGTCCGAGCAGCGTGCTGAATCAAAAGAATTGGTGCCCGAAGTGCGCCTGTTTAGCTCGAAGCAGTCGAGCCAAGCAGCCCAGAGTCCAGCTTATGTTGCACCATTTGCAGCAGTATGCTGTCGCGAAGCATGGTTTGTGCTTAGCAAAAGAGTATATCAACAGCAAAACCAAAGTACTTTGGCAGTGCGAGCTGAAGCATGAGTGGCATGCTACTCCAAGCAGCGTGCTGCACACTGGAAGTTGGTGCCCAACTTGTGCTGGCAACGCACGAAAGACCTTGCAGCAGATGAGAACTCATGCTGAGGCGCTAGGCGGTCGATGCCTCAGCACAGACTACTCAAACAACTATACACCTTTGCGATGGACCTGCCACTCGGGCCACCAATGGCTGGCCTCCGCATTGTCAGTCATGTCACATAAAAGCTGGTGTCCACATTGTGCGAAGATTGCGCCCATTGGTCTTATACGGTTGCAAGCACATGCTGAATCCTTAGGTGGAAGCTGCCTATCAAGGCAGTATACAAATAGCAGAAACATGCTTCTATGGGAATGCAAACGGGGACATGCGTGGAAGGCGTCTGCAAGTAACATTTTACATGGTTCAACTTGGTGTCCACATTGCGCAGCTCTGACCTGGAAGAACGAATCAGAGGTGCGACAAGTGTTGGAGGCAATATTTGCCCCAGCCAAGTTCGATGCCAGATTTCCAGCTTTCTTGCAGGGACTACAACTGGATGGCTACTGCCCAGAATTGAATCTTGCATTCGAATACCATGGCGAGCAGCATTACGACCCCGAAAATTATTTCCATTTCGGGGACCCATCCAAGTTCCAAAGGCAGCAAGAGAGGGACTCGCGAAAAGTGCAGCTCTGCGACCAAGCCGGGGTACGCCTCGTCGTGGTGCCCTTTTTCGTGAAGGACAAGCACAGTTTTGTACGTCTGGCACTGTTGCAGTGGTTCTCCGTTTCTGAAGTGAACCCGGTCATGATCACGAGTGGGATGAGGTTGACAGACAGCTTAACACCGACGACAACTCCAGTTGAAGGACTGAATGCATAGGAACGCAAGTTGACAATGAAACTTAGCTTCTCAGAACCTTGCAAGTAGTGTACTACCTGTTGCATTCAACTTCAAATAACATGCCCTTGACTTGACCGGCTTATCAAGCTGATGTTTAGTAAGGCTTGAACCCCGCCTCGCCATCTTGAATCCCAGGTCCTAAAAGCCTATGGGCTGGATAGGGTACTCGCCAGTAAACAAGCCTCAAGTAAACAAACCTGAGGGGGAAATAGATTGAAGCCGTCGCACCCGATACATCAGAAACGTGCGCCGAATTCCGGACGGGGCTCCTGCAATCAAACCTGCCAACTTTTGCAAGTGCCGTGCCTGATATATCGAATTGCTGTTTGAGGAAGATCAGTTTTGGAATCCATCCCGGCCTCGCAATCGGTTTGAGCTCTCCGCACATCTTACTTAGCCAATAGATGAATGTTATACTTCTCTGGCCCGCTGGCTTCCAAGGACATGTCGAGGGCACTTCCATCTTAATGGGTAGCATGTTTTATGCTCGACGCCTGGGACATACTTTGCACACATCGAGAAGTAAGAAATACTGTCTGAAGAGAGCTTTCGGAAAGAATCCATAAACCAAAAGTCCCGAACCCCAAGCCTAATCCAACGGCACGTCCCTACCTGTGACCCTGATCTGTATGCCCGATTCGATTCGGAGCCAAGGACTTGACTACTACGCCAGAGTGGTTCGAGAAGCGTCTGCCACCCAGTGTGAGCTGTGCAAGGTTGCGGACTTGGAGTTGACATGTCCAGTCTTCCGGTCTTGAGATGTAGTCAGCAGCTAGTTTAGGGCACGTGTCAGACGCAGCAGCTGACTGAAACAGTCAGGCTCGACCCTCTCCAGCTTCTCTTGATAGATCTCGGAAGGATTGTAGACTGCTCGGGCTCCAGCCTCAAGAGCACTACCTTTCCATAACCTACAGCATGGCATCCCACCTCGACCCTCTGATGCTAACCTTGCTATACTGGGCGCGGCGGGTCCTACAGTTTAAAAGTGGGCAATGCTATCATACCTACTTCTTTTCCCGGTTACCCGCGACCCAAAACGCTTCTAACCATTCTAACCGCCCTTGAGCACACATTACACACCCATAGAAGGCCAAAAACAACTGCCGTTTGGTTCCTACTGACTCCTAAAATAACCCCAAATTCCCACGATACCCTCCGCATATCTCAACCCATTCAGCCTCCAGGTTTCAACATCCAATGCCGCCTGCTGCTGGCCCTCATTTCCATGGTAGCCTACGAGACTCGGATTCTATATGGACAGGGGCAGGACTTTCATGAGGGTTGTAGGGTTAGTATCAATGGCAAGGCAATTCATGAGTCGAGTGGTACCTGTAGCTACGCCACCCGTTTGGCGCCACTGTAGTGAGGAGTGAGACCATCTGAGCGAGACGCGGTATGAAACCTTCCATAGATGACTAACTAACTTTCCACCCTCAAACGTTAAATCCCATAAACCGCCCCTAAACCCTAAACCCTGCTGGCCTTGCTGGCCTCTCCCTGCCCAGGTGATCACGAAGATTGCCGCCTCGCTCTTCGCAGGTGCCATTCTCTTCGAGGTGATGTTGGGCGTGTCGATGTGGACCAGCGTACCCTTCATCCTGCTGCCCCTCGGATCATCTCTAGCTGAGCTCTAGGGTTAGGGTTTGGGGAGTTGGGGTTAGGGTTTAGGGTCTAGGGTTGACGGTTTAGGGTCCAGAGTTCAAGCAGTTCACATAGGCCCGCTTTGGTCGACCCATGGTCTTCAGTACTTATACATCTTGGTGAGTGGATATGTACTGTAGGGTGTCCTTCTGCAGATGCCAATACTAAAGATCCTACACCTCATGTCAGCTTTTTGAGCCCGATAGACAGAAAGTCTTCAGTTCAGCGGACTCCACAAGCATGTCGCTGCAGCTTCAAGTGGTGAGTTTCCCCCCATATCCAAAGCAACATTCTGTCTGACGTCAATAAGGCAGGACTAGGGCTTGGGGAGCCATTCTTGTTTTGGCGTCTTCTGTCCGGGTAGCTGTGAATCGAATCCGGCAAATCCTGCAAAAGGTTCACGGCAATCTATGCTGCCTCCGGCGGCTTGCGTGCAGTGATGTGCCTTGGTGTTGACACCGCGGCTAAGTGTTCGGTTCTGGATTTGTTAGAGAACTCGAGATGAGAGATGCCTCTTCCGAATCTTTAAGACGTTGGAAGAAGTTGCTGGCACCTGCTGCTGCTATAAAGACAAAGCATGTTGCAGTGCCCACGCTCTGTGTGCGGCAAGGCTCACATTGACATGGAATGGTGCTACTGAAACAATCGCTTGGGCCTCAAGCCTCTGCGCCATTAGTAAATGAGTTGCGGAACCTCGGAAGGTACACCGATGTGGGGCAGGCCACCATTTTCATCATTGGCGGCTTCATTGGCATGATCGTGGCCTTCAGCAAGATAGGCCCGAGAGTCCTGAATCCAGCAGAGATGGACTTCTATCTTGGGACGCAACTAGCCTTCACATTCGACAATGGCATGCTTCATATCGCCACAATCATACGCCCTATCTTTTCTTTTATTAGGTGCTGTGGACCAGAAACCTCTGTGAGGGTCTAGTCGGTCCGCTAGCCGAACCCTACTTCCTACAAGGCCCAATAGTACCCCGCCCCATGTCCCTCGGTTTCGGCCAGGGGTCCCCTGATCATCCTTATCGATCTACTTGAACAGAACGCGCCCCTTTTTTCTCCTAAAATGCTGCGGGGTCCTAAGCCATATACGTATATGCACATATATATATATACATATATATATATATATATAGATATAAATATGAATATAAGTATAAATAAAAATAAACAAATACATAAATAAATAACTATATATATATGTATATGTACACATATTGCTGTGTCCCAAAAGCACTGGAGTTGGGCTTTTGGGTGCCGTACCCTTGAGATTCAATATTTGGAGACCGGGGCTGACGGCTACGCACATGTCGCGAAGCGTCGTCACCGAAACCAAAATAACCAAAGCAGAAACCGCAGTGCCTGGTAAAGCCGAAGTGTGGAGGTGGTTTCGCCGGCCTCGCCGAGACCATGGAGAAGAACGATGCTTGCAGAGGGTCCTACGTTTGGGTGAGTTTGAGGGGGGGGTTTAGGGTTTTGGAGGGCCTAGCTGAAGGAATGGTGCCTGGGGCATCTTATGGCTCTGCAACCCGCTGCTGCGCCCTATTGGCTCCAGCGCATCAACGCCCGACACTTCCTAAGCAAACAGGGACTTGGGCCAACAAAGCCAGCAACCCCAAAACCCCCAAAGTGAGCCCAAGGGCCTGGGCCAAAAAACGCCCGAAACCACGAAAGCCCAGCCCTCGACAATCAAGAAAATCTTGGACACCCTTCAAACCCATTCACTCTACATCACCCCAAAATCTCAAGACCCCAATATTTCCCAAGCCGTAAACCACCCAATGCCATCCAAAACCATAAACCCTTACACCCTTAATCAGACAAAACACCAAACCCTGAGCCCTCAACCCTCTCAACACTACTAATCCTAAACCTGCAAACCCTAGACAGCCATGCAAACCCCAAAGCCTCCAAAAGCCCCCAAAGGTCTCTGCAAAAAGCCCCCGGGCGCCCCTGAACCCTAAGCCCTAAACCCTGAACCCCAAACCCTAAACCCTAAACCCTAAACTCCAAGGACTTGGGCTACATGCTCACCACCCTTCGGCCCCCGTCGGACCGGGAGTTCCCTTGGACAGGCGCGCTTTTTTTTTGATTAACGGGTTTATGGGGTGTAGGCGGGGGGTTTTAAGGGTTTAGGGTTATAGAGTTCAGGGTTTAGGGTTTCGGGTTTTTCGGGTTCAAGGTGCAGGGTTTAGGATTTAGGGTTCAGGATTTCGGGTCAAGAGGGTTTCGGGTATAGAGTTTAGGTGTTTAGGTTAAGGGTGCAGGGTTTCTCGGGTTGAGCCTGTAAGCCCTCAACCAAGCCCCTGAATCCCAACCACCCCCCCCCCCCTCCACCGCCAGAAAAAAGGAGAAAGAAAGAAAGCTAGTCCTCTGGGTGTTAGTTCTTCTGACTCAGAGTCGAGACAAGAATATCAAAAGAAATGATGGCATTACAAATGTCACTACAATGACGAACACAAACTGAGCCTTAGCAAAAACCACCATAGCGCTGTCCAGGCATGCTCATCGGCCAACCCTTGGCCTCGATGTGGCCACTGGGCTGGGGAGTACTCTTACCATGAGTTCTGTTGGGTTCTGCCAAGTTAGTTCGTCGCAGTTGGTTTTCTTCCTATCTCCTTAGGGAGGAGCTACTCTTTAATGATCGCTGTGTGTAGTTCTTCGTGGGGTTCAGGGTTCCAAACACTGTGAGTTGAGATGTTTGGGAGGTCGGAGGGCTTCAGGGATTCAACTTCAGAGACCGAAGCCCATGTTTTGCAGGCTGCTGCTACCTAAGAATCCCATTTGGGTTCCACGGTCCTGGCCCACGCAAATAAGTTTCAAGACGTTGCGGGTTCTGAAGCCAGGCATGTGTGGGGCTCTGAGGAGGGAACCATAGTTTCAATTTGATGTGATTTTAAAACTTGTTTGGGAAACTTATGACCCTACTCACAACTACCTGCGAAGCTTCAGGTATGGGTTGTTTGCCCGCTGCAAGGAGCGGCCCTCCATAGATCGCTCGTTGTTTGGGGTTTAGGGCCCACCTCAACCTCATGGCTTCCAAACTCTAAATCCTAAGCCTTAAACCCTAAACCCATACTCTGAACTTAATCCCTAAAGCTTAGAGTCCACAAGCACTCAAGCCCTGTCATCCCTTAAACCCCTCAAACTCATAAAGCCCCGGAGGCCCCAACAGCCCCAATCCCCCCACAAAAGGTACTGGTGCGTGGACTTCACCCTAAACCCTAAACCCCAAATCCTAAACCCTAAACCCTAAACCCTAAACTCTACACCCCAAAAAGCCCCCCACAAAAGGTACTGGTGCGTGGACCAGACCATGGTCCAGCGCGTGCTGAGCGCCAAAGGCGTGCAGGACGCCCGGAAGGGCTGCGTTCTGGCAGGCCAGCGGCTCTCTCTAGGGACCCAGAGTCGGCCCTTATTCCGTTTTGTTAGGGTTTAGGGTTTAGGGTTTAGGGTTTAGGGTTTAGGGTTTAGGGTTTAGGGTTTAGGGTTTAGGGTTTAGGGTAAGCCGGGACCCAGAGCAGGCTCTTATTCCCTGGTTTTGGGGGGCTTAGGTTCTCTTGTAAGCCCCTTGCAAGCCAAAGAGCACCCTTTTTTCATATTCCTCGGGTTACTCTTGGGTCTAGCTTTTGTGTGTCCCCTCTTGAGCTCTAGGATTCATCAAGTTTTAGGGGTTAAGTGTTTAGGTGCCGAGTAGGTCACCTTGAATCCCGTTTTTGTGTATGAAACGTTCGCCCCCCCCCCCCCCCTAGAAACCAAAATGTAACCTATGTGCTTTCCTGGACAAGTCAGGTCCCAAGTTAACTGCTTTTGGGAGGTGTATGTGGCTTTGACTGCTTCTTGCGTGGGTTTGAGAACTGGAGCAAGTGGGGGCTTGAGCATTTTTGCCTGGAGTGCTTTTCAGACAGTACTTCAAGGCATGTAGAGTTTAGGGTTAGGGTTTAGGGTTTGGGTTTAGGCCGCCAACCCGAAGCCTTGAATTGCAGGCTTGTAGGCCGAAGCCCAGTGGTGACATCCTGAACGCAGAGTACCCGCCCAACCCCTCAGTCCCTCCAACAATCATCGGCTTAGTTTAGAAGTGTTGCCTCGGGAGGCTATCTCAAAATACTGCCTCCGTTCCTCATGGTGCCCCTCGGCCACAAGGATACTTCCTTTTGAGTTGGAGGGCTGGAATCGTGCATGGATAGTTTTCAGTGGGGTCGCAAATGCCCCTAACAAGGTGTACGCCAATTAGGCCAACCATAGCTACGACTTCGAACCCCACGTATCCATGACATCCACGTAAAGACCATAGACGCGCTTAATCCCTGTAAACCCCATGGTCGCCCCCTTACACACCCAGTGTGCCAAGGTTTCCCGGCCTCATCGCCCGCGCGTTCTTTGCCGAGTGCCAGCGCATCTTGGCCCTATGTGCTGACTGGTGGCTAGCAGGGAATGAATAAAAGACAGGTGAACTGCTCTATGTGCTAGAATCACTCTTATCCTCGTTTTCACCTTGAAGTGTTGTGATTATTAGTCATTCGTGGGCTTCCTCTAGGCTTACCACACGGGGGGGTTGGGTGTGATTTCATGGACTTCAGGGTTCAGAGTTGGCGTCCTTGGGGTTCAGCTGTCTGTTCAGGCCTAGGGTTCACGTCTATATCCGAAAGGCGCGGGGCACGCTGACACTTCAAAGCCTCAACAGTTCTGTGCAAGCTGTGAGGTCGTAGGTTTTTTGTTCGGGACTCGGGGCTATGTGGCTCGGGTGTGGAGTCTGGCTTGCCTCTTCTGTTATCTCCTAAAACCCTGGAAGCTCGAAAATGAATCTGTGGAGTGGCCTCTTTGAGGGTCCTGACGGTCCCTCCAGGAACTATGAGGCCCTAAACAGGACTTGGTCCCTAAACCCTAAACCCTAAACCCTAAACCCTAAAGTGATAGGCCCTTCAATGAGGCACGGACGGACAGCTGTACAGCGACTGGTGTGGCACCGATCTGGGTGACGGCAATGAGGCCGGGGTTTAGGGTTTAGGGTTTAGGGTAGAGCGTTCAAGATTTTGGGTGCGTGCGTGTATGTCTTTGTGTGTGGAAATGCGCAGACCAACCAAAAAAGGAATCCTCCAGGGTCTCTCCTGCACAAGCACACGTAGATGGGAGGCGATCTCATAAGGAACCAGGGATGCGACACTTCTCGAGCCAAACCTAAAGCAACGGTGCCTTTGTGGTACGTTCGGTCCTGGAACTTCAGAGCATGGGCCGTCCCACACCTGATTGGAAGAGTTCTTTCCAAGATTTCTTACCACCCAAGCCCTCAACCCTCCACTCCGCAAATGGGGTACATCCTGGCCTTGCCAGTCCAGCAAAGCCTATCCGCTTCTGATCGCCAAGATGTTCCCAGACGGATTGCGAGGTGCCGGAGCCCAGTCGAGATCTGGAGACAGTGAGAGAGAGAGAGAGAGAGAGAGAGAGAGAGAGGGAGAGGGAGAGAGAGAGAGAGAGGACGAGAACAAACACGAACGAGCAAAATTGACGAGAGAGAGAGGGAGGGCATTCCTTGGCAGCTTTACTTCAGGTTGTTTCACGATCAGGGCTGCAGCGCCCTCAAAAACATTCTGCGGCGTCTCACCCAACCTCCAAACCTTCCTGCGCTTGACAAGCAGGATAGAGTGAATCCGAAGTTGGCCGAGACCGTAAACGCTTTCCGCCCACCCCTTGTATACCCCTCCCGAACCCCTACAGACTTAACCCCCCCGCCTCCCAGCCCATGGGAAGAGCAAGGCCTCCTCATCGTCAGCATGGTCTTGGCCATGATGTCCAGCCTGGATTCGGTGCCCTGGCTGGTGTTGCTGGATCAAGCGTAGGAGTTGCAGGGCCTCATTCAAGGCCGTGCTCTGCTAATCGGGTTTAGGGTTTATAGGGCTTGGCGTTGAGGGTTTAGGGTTTAGGGTTTAGGGTTTAGGGTTTAGGGTTTAGGGTTTAGGGGCCTGACAGCATGCCAGAGAGTAGCCTACACCCGAATCCAGCGAGATCTTTTCGGGGAAGTGCCGTGTTGGGTGGGCGGGCTCCCGATGCAGCAAAGCCTTACGGTATGTATAGGGTCTACATGAGCTTTGCTTGTCTATGGATGCGAATATGAGATGTTTCCTCAGCATTCAGGCAAGTCGCAAGCGCTGCTGAGTGTGCCACGTGCTGAAATTGCACGTGGCAACGTACTAAACCCTAAACCCTAGTCCCAAACCCTAAACCCTAATCCCCAAACCCTAAACCCTATAAACCATAGAACCTAAACCCTACTGTCACAGGTGTTCAACTGCCTGTCGACTGTCTTCTCCTACGACATCTACAAGCGCTTCCTGCACCCAGAGGCGAGCCCGCCATGGAGTCGATGGAGCCATCGGAGCCCTATTGAAGAGGGTTAGGGTTTTGGGTTTTGGGTTTCATCAAAATTTGATGAACCCCTAAACCCCTAAACCCCTAAACCCCTAAACCCCTAAACCCCTAAACCCCTAAACCCCTAAATCCCTAAACCCCTAAACCCCTAAACCCCTAAACCCCTAAGTCCCTAAGCCCCTAAGCCCCAAGCACGAACCCAACCCCAAGCCCGAAGCCCCTGCTTGAAAAGTGCGCGTGAGAGTGCGCAGTTTCGGTTCTATTAGGGTGTGCAGGGAAGGCTCCGGGTTTCAGGCGATTTGAGCCTGAAACCTGAAGCCCCCAGACCCAGGCCCCAAGCCTAACCTCAACACCCTAAGCCCGAAACCCTAGATTCCCAAGCCCGTTAAACCTAAAAGGCGAAAACCCCAGACAACTCCAAATGAGCTCCAAACCCCAGAGCCCTAAAAACCCTAAAACCAACCCAAAACAAACACCACAGGGTGGGAAAGGGGATACCATGGTAGAGGCCCAACAAAGCATTGAGCAGCCTGAACACGCGACCCCCTCCAAACATCTTGGGGGGATCAACCTTCAACCCGTTGATCCCTTAGCCCCGTGAACTTGGTAAGCCTAAAAACAACCCAACCCCCCCCCCCCCCCCCCAAACCCTAAACCCGAAACCCCCAAACCGAAAGCAGCACACCGAAAGCCTAAAACCTAAACCCCAAACCCTAAACCCTAAACCCGAAACCCTAAACCCTAAACCCTAAACACCCAAACCGAAAGCAGGCTTCTCGCCAACGCCAAGTCTGGGTTGGCCAGCTTGCAGCTTGAATCGGGTTTAGGGTTTAGGGTTTAGGGTTTAGGGTTTAGGGTTTAGGGTTTAGGGTTTAGGGTTTAGGGTTTAGGGTTTAGGGTTTAGGGTTTAGGGTTTAGGGTTTAGGGTTTAGGGCTTCAAGACTGCGGCTTGAGGTTTTCTAGGGCTTGTACCTAGATTCCAAGGTTGTAGCCTTGGGTCTTGGGGATCCGTTAAGGTAGCATAAGGGCCATGCTAGGAGTCTACAAAGGGGAACCTTTGGGGTACAACCTTAAAAGGACGAGTCTTAATCCCTTGACCAGGCCAAGTTGCTCCAGAAAAGATGGGAACAACAAGACATAGCCTCAGTTGAGGTAGGCATAGCCCCTGGTCAAGTTTTGTTTCTCGGAAGGGATTGATTTCAGGGTTTAGCGTTCCGGGCCTAAAGGGCGTGTACTCATAGCGAGCTTGTTGGTAAACAAAAAGACATGGCGAATCCATGTTACTAGTCGTAGTACAGGTACAAGCAACCCAAACAGTTTTTTTTCAGAGCTCAGGGTTTATCGGGGGGTTGGTGCTTGGGGGCTTTTAGGGTTCAACTTCATCTTGAAGTGGAGAAAACCTATACAGCCCTTCAAAGAAAACCTTAGCAAGCCCTGCAAAGCGCCCTACAAAGCCCTGAAACCAGAAGCCTAAAACTTCCGAAGGTCACTGGTGTCGCTGCCTTGTGCGGCCTCGCCTGGCTTCCCATGATCGCCAGCAGCGCCAACGGACCTTATGGGTTTAGGGTCTATAGGGGGTTTAGGGTTTAGAGTTTAGGGTTTAGGGGATTGAGGGGGTTACGCCCCATAGCCTGAAGCAGCGGAACTCACAAAGGGTGGAGGAGGGGTGTAGGTTAAGGAATTAGATGTGTGGGCTGGCGCATCGCAGGACTGTACCTGACCACGCAGAGTGCCCAGACCCACATGCATCTCGGCCGACTGCATCTCAGCTCGGCTGTCTTCCAAGCTTGAGGGTTTAGGGTTTAGGGTGGGTCTGCGGGTCTTTGGCTGTATAGGGCCGGGTTTTCCTTCCCGACAATCGCACGGACACGCGTGCATTGTCGAATGTAAGCAAAAAATTTGGCCTTTCTGCATCCTACGAATATTTACAATCCTACCTGCCCAACACAACCTTTCCCCGCACCCCAGAAGCACCGAACAAGGACACTTCGACAACAGCGACTCCGCAACCATTTCGCTAATATCCCACGGCGAGCCAGACATTTGCCCAAGAAGGTCTCCGACCCTCGTAGCGGTCTTCCTGGTCGGGCTGTTCTGGCCCAGGGCAAACGGAGCAGGCCGGGAGGATTAGGGCTTACTAGGGCAGCTTGGGTTTCTTTTGGGGCTTTAGGGGCTCTTGGCTTTTTTTAGGACATATAACTTCCAAGCCAAGGGTAGCTAGGTTCTCTTGTTTGCTTTGGGGCTTACTCGGGGGTTTTAGGAGTATAAACTTGTGAACCAAAGCCCAGCCCTATAGGGTTCAGGGTTAGGGTTGAAAAGGTCACGCTAGGGACTCTAGGTTCATATTTGGGGGGGGAGGGATTCAGGGTTTAATTCGGGGGTTAAAACCCTAAACATGGCATGTTCCCCCACTATACTGACAGCACTTCATAGGGATGATACTTCCCCCCATTAGAATCTCATTAAGGACTGTTTGTGTACAGGGGGACATCCCAACCCTGAACCCTAAACCCTCAGCCCTCAAGAAAAGGCGCGCTGGCGGGCATGATCGTGGGCTTCGCCGCCGGCATCGCTCGGTGCAGCTGGCACGCAGTTCTTGGAGCTTAGGTTGGGATGTTCCCCCTTATACTAACAGTCCTTAATAGGGATTATAACAAGGGGGTTGCTATAATCCCTATGAAGGATTGTTAGTATAAGGGGGGACGGGGATTGAAGTCGCGTTTATTGGAGGATGTCTTGGAGCTTTAGATGCTTCTTCTTAGTTTTGTTCAGGTTGCGTTCTTTTTTGAGGGTGTCAGTAGGGTTCGGTCTTAGGCAGGGTTGAGGGCTTCATCAGGTCTTTGGGGTTTAATTGGGGGGAAGGGGAGGGGGGAGGTTAAACCCCAACTGAACTTCAAAAAACTCTGTACATTCATCGTAAAGGCCTACAGCTTATAAACCCCAAAAACCCACACACGCACACACACCTTCTGGGATCAATTCGGCGAACACAGCTGTCGTTCGAAGTTCGGCTTCTCCAGGGTTTAGGGTCTTATGTAGGGTTTGGGGCAAGGTTTAGAGTGTTCAGGGTGCACAAGGCGCAGAGGTGCTGAGGGTTCGGGGTTTGGGGTGGAGGGTTTTGTGGGGTTTGGGTCGGCCATAAGATTTCGTGTGACGTCGTGATGGGGCTTGATTAGACACATGCTGCTGCCACCAAAGCCCATCGAGTTGCTGGAACTTCTACTTACTTGCGAGGGCGCACATCTTTTTGACAGGGCAGTAGGATTACGACGTGAGGCCCTGACCCCCACCCCCTACACCGCCTACACCCCCAACCCCCAACGACGTGCGGCCCTGACCCTAAAACCCTGAACCCGAGCATGTCGCTGGCGATCCAGTAGCCTGGGAAGAACCGGAGACTGTGGGTTTAGGGTTTAGGGTTTAGGGTTTAGGGTTTAGGGTTCAGGGTGTGCAGCCAGGTTTGTGGCAAGTCGCATGGCCACGTGCGACGAGCACGACACATACAGCATTTCTTGCACCTGGGCCCTCTGCGTCCGAGGGTTTGTTTGGTTTTAGGGTTTGAGGTGTAGAAGTGGTAGCTCTCTTCTTTCGTCATTTTTTGTTGGGGGTGGGGGGTGGGGGTGGGGGATGGGTCATGTTATGCTGTTCTACTTGTACAGAGATTATAGAATTAGTCGTTCAGGGCCTCGGCTCTCCAGCATCGTTGGCTATGTGGAGCTTAGTCGCCGGCTATGTTTACCCTCACTACCACTCGTCGTGTCAGATGCTTTCTTGGCAGGTCTGAGTGTTAGGAGGCATGACTATTTGGCTTGGAACAGGCTCCTGGGGTCACCCCGCGACATGACGATTTCTATATTTTACCAGTTTAAGAGTTACTATTGTTAGTGGGTTGGGTCCCAATCACCTTCTTTTCTAGCAATACTCCTTCATGAAGGTGTATCGGAGCCTTGGGGAAACCAGCCCCTGAACCCTAAACCCTAAACCCTAAACCCTAAACCCTAAACCCTAAACCCTAAACCCTAAACCCTAAACCCTAAACCCTAAACCCTAAACCTAGGCATGCAGTTCAACCACATGGCCCTGATTCTCTTTGCCGCGCCCTGAGTCGCGGGTTCTTGCTTGGGGTTTGTTGCTAGAGGCTTGAGCGCCTGCTTGAGGATTTAGGGGGGTTTCGGGTTTAGGGTTTCAGGTTTCAGGTTAGTTTAGGGTTTAGGGTTTAGGGTCAAGTTGATTTTTGGCTGGTTAGGGTTAGGGTTCAGGGTTGCTCCGCAAAAGTGCGAGCCGAGAATGGCGCAGCTCACTATGTCTTGGAACTACACGCTTCAGAAACAAGGTCAGGTTTAGGGGTTTGGGGTTTAGGGTGTAGGGTTTAGGGATGAGGGTGCCTGAAGCCATGAAGAGACTCTTTCACCAAACCCTAGATCCCGAAACCACTCCCTCTAAGCCCCCAAACCCTTGATCCTCCACGTCCCCGAAACATCCTAAGACCCTGAGAAAAAAACCGCGATACCCTAAACGCTAAACCCTAAACCCCCAAGCACCTGAAGCCTTGTCAAGGCCCTGGCCGCCGTCGTCACCATCGCGGTGAGTCTGGTCACTCAGCCTCCCGCGCCGAGCCAGCTGCAAGGGACCACGTGGTGGAGGCACGCGGCCGGGGGTCTACGTCTCAAGGTTTATGGGAGGCATAGATATACTTTTTGGGGTTTAGGGTTTAGGGTTTATATAGATCTGTTGAAGGTGTGCCCGATCTGTTTTTGAATTCTTTTTTTAGAAGACATCGGTTTTGACGGTTCATCGCCAAAACAGCAGGGTGTGAATTTTGGGCTTACGATTGGGTTTTATCGGTTCTTGTTAAGGAACTTAATTGCTTAATCTACGACAAGAAGGGCAGTGTACAATTTGTCCATTCATATCTTCAGGCCCTAAACCGATACGCCCTTTACAAGCCCCATAATCTCCTAATCCTTATATTCCCTACAAGCCCTGAAAACCCTTTATAAACCCTAAACTTAAACGCGCCTATCAAGCCTTTATAGCCCTCAAACCCTATACAAGCCCTACAAAGCCTAAACTTAGACCCTAAACCCTCTAAGCCTATGAAACCTTGAAAGCCCCACAAAGCCCTATGCCCAAGTTCAGGTCTGCGGATGAAGACGTCAAGACAGAGGCGCCACATCTCACGGGGCAGCTTAGGTCTTAGGGCCCCAAGCCCCGGAAACCTAAACCCTTCAAACCCGAAACCTCCAACCCCAGCGGTCTTTGTTCTTTGTTGGGGGGGGGGGGTGGAGTTGGGTGGAGTTACCCCTGTTTCAGGGCTTCAAGCTGCTTGCAGTTGAGTCAAGGGAAGCTGACCCCGGGCCCATGATTCGATCCAGGATTTGATGTTTAGGGTTTAGGGTTTAGGGCTTCAGGAAGCAGGGTTTAAGCTTTAGGGTTGAGTCTGCTAGGGTTTCAAAACCCTGCCACATCCACAACACATTACAACCCTAAATCCCAACCCCTTATTGACCCTTTAACCCTACATCCTAAGCTCTGTTCAGGCCCTCAACCAAAGCCACAAGTTCATAAATTGGAGGCTCCGAAGCCCTTCAACACTCAAATGCAAGCCTAAACTCTGAGCCTTAAACCGCCAGAAGGTTCAGGGTTTATTGGGCATAGGTTCATTATGTGTTTTAGGGTCTTGTTTTTCTAGGGTAACACTCTAGGGATTTAGGCCAAAGAAGCAGGCGAGCCACCCAGCTAGCCTCGGTACTCTCGTGGCAGCCGGCCTTCTGCTGGCCACGATGACTGGTGCGCCGGCGCGTTTTGAAGGGGTTCCAGGGTTTTGGGGCTTTTCGGGTCCGGGTTCCAGACTTCAAGGACACCCGAAACCATCAATCCTACACCCTAAACCCTAAACCCTAAACCCTACACCCTAAACCCTACACCCTAAACCCTAAACCCTAAACCCTAAACCCTACACAACTCGATACTTTCTGCTGATGTAAGAGGTTTTCTTGAAAGACCCCGGCATGCGCTTTTGGCGAGCTTAGTCGGCAGTGCGCTTTAGGCCCTGAACACCAAAACCCCTAAACCCGGTTTGGGGTTTAGGGTTAGGGTTTAGGGTTTAGGGTTTAGGGTTTAGGGTTTAGGGTTTAGGGTTAGGGTTCAGGATCTAGGGTTTAAAGACCCCTACGTGATTTTCCTGGGGTCTTCTAAGCAGCGGTTTCATGGTTTCCTGTGTTCATCCTGACGGTCTTTCCGGCGGCTTGTTGGGTCAAGGGATTTAGTATTTATTGTTTAGGTTCTTAGGGTTTAGGGTTTACGGCTTAGGGTTTAATTCGGGTTTGGGGTTTGGGGTTTAGGGTTTAGGGTTATAGCATGCAACTGGCATAGTGAAACCTCCTAAAGCGGACCACCATCTAGAAGATTTGAGCCATGATGCGCCTCTGCTTGCGGATCACGCTCTGCGTGCTGCTCCTACCCCTCACCTTCCTTGCCTACCTTGTGGCGCCCTTCTTCTTCTTGAGGTACGACCGGCCCCTTTGGGGAAGCTACCTGCGGGATGGGTTCTTGGGTCGATGGGACGGCCGGAGGCCACTGAAGTTCCTGTTTCTGACCTGGGGAAGCCGCGGTGATCTCCAGCCGAACGTTGCCTTGGGCCTGGAGCTTGCCAGAAGAGGTCACAAGGTCACTGTCATGGGCTCCGCAGACTATTCTGAGATGGTGGTACGTCACGCTGAGCTGAAGTTCGAGCTCTTCGACGACCCATATTTGTGGCAACTTGCCGTGGCTTTCGGGAGCTCGAAGGGTGACGATTTCCTGAGCCTGGTGTCTGGCTACATTCAGAATGGGAGTGCGGCGCAGATTCAGCAATACATGCGGGCGGGCCGCGAAGCGGATGTTCTGTTCGGAAACCACGCCGCCATGATGATGCTTCAGCATGTCACAGTGGCAGAAGCTCTGAACAAGCCCCTGCTGCCGGGCATTATTGTTTTGGAAGCTCGTCTTGCGCTGTTGCTGGGATATCTGGGCCCTATGTGAACTTAAAACCTCAAACCCCCTGGGTCCGAAAGACCTGGAGGAACCCACTAAGTACTTAACTACTAAACCCTTGCCACCCCATCCTTAACCCTAACCGCCCCTAAACGAGGTTCCTGCTGACCCACGACCTTACTCTGCCCACTGCAGACTACTCCTTCAACCCGTCTGAAAGCCGCGTTACGGACTATGGAAACGTGGCCACGCGCTCAGATCGATGGCTCCACAACCACCCTCCTCCTCCTCCTCCTCCTCCTCCCGCCGCAAAAGCACTTGAAATTCACAAGCCCTTACACTGCCATACACCTCACATCCCAGAAGTCCGAACTTGCCAAATGCCCTTGAGGCCCAAAGCCCTAGGGATTTTGGTTCAGGGTCAGCATCCAACTCTAAACCCTGTACCGTGTTAATCCCCAAACACCACACCCTCTGCTGGCTAAACCTTTCAACCATCTGCGGAATTTATGGACAGCGCCAAGTTTGCCTATACCTATATGAGGAAGGCGAACTTTGAAACTTGTTCCAAATTTGGTGCCCAAACTACGACCTTCCCAGGTCAACATGCTGAACCACCGACTCTTTAGCTTGCTTTTGGGGGCGGTCACCACTGGACCTGGCTCAGAGATTCGCAAGCTGAGGTGGCAAGGGCTGAGTGATGCAGAGGGTTTATAGGGTTTAGGTTGAAAGCTTTTTCATGTAAGGTAAGCCCTCACTGCCCCCTGAACGCTGAAACCCCTCAGGAGCCTCTTAAGGAAGACGGAAGCCCTCAACCTTCCGAACACATCGAGGCCCTAAGCCCTAAGCCCTAAACCATAAACCCGAAACCCTAAACCCTAAACCCTGAACCTTCCTAACCCCCTCCGTGAGGCAGTCGTTAGGCTTGGACACTTCTTGGCCATTCCTAGAGCTGCTGCATCCTCTGCACCTGGCCGAATTCCCGCGCTCCTGGTCGCAGAAGAACTTAACTTTGCGCTTGCAGGCCTTATAGCGTGCTAGGCCTTAGAGTGCTCGAAGCCCTAGACACCCTAAAGCTCTATGTCCCAACACCCTACAAACCCTAAACCATAAAAAATCCTATGACCCCAAGCCCTATAGACCATATAAACCCAAAAACCCTCCACACCATAAACCCTAAGCCATGTAAACCCTACAAATCTGTACATCAAACGACCTTGCGAAGTTCCAAGGATCGTGTGGACCGCCGACCCATTCCTGTGGAAGCCCGGCAGGCCAATGCCTTCTCGTTTTTTGTCTTGGGAGGGTTCTGGGAGGGTTTTGGGGTGTTTTTTTTTTTGGGGGGGGGGGGGGGGGGTTGGGAGGGTTTTGGGAGGGTTTTGGGGCGGTTTAGGATTTAGGGTTCAGGTTTTAGGGTTTAAAGTTTAGGGTAACCCTAAACCCTAAACCCTAAATCTTAACCACCTGCCTCAGGGATCACCCACAGCACTGGGTCGCCACTGGCTTCCTCACCACGGATGCCAAAGCTGAGGGGGAGAACCAGGCTCTCGAGGACCGCTTTTGGGGTTTAGGGGTTTTGGGGTTTTGGGGTGTTGGGTTTTGGGGTTTGGGGTGTTGGGTTTTGGGGTGTAGGGTTTAGGGGTTTGGGGTTAGGGTTTGGGCTTTCGGGTTTAGGGGGTCATGTCTCAATTGGTGTCCATGTGAAGACACCTCGCCCAGGGCTGTCCCTGTAGGGCTATGGGTTCAGGCTTAGGGCTCTTCTGGTTCTTTAGAGTTGAGGTTTGAGGGCTCCCCTAAACCCTAAACCCTACCTGGAACCCCGACAACCCAATTATTTTTGGCCGTTGGGTTTTTTACGGGTTTTTACGGGCGTTTAGGGGGAATTACGGGCGTTTAGGAAATTTATGGGCGTTCTGCTTTGGGCTCTTGAAATTACGGATAATTATGGGCGTTTAGTGGTTTGTGAGGATTGGTGCAGAATTATGGGCGTTTAGGGGTTTTATGGGCGTTTAGGGGTTTCCGGGTTCATCCAAACAAACAGGGCTGAATATGCCAAAAACAACAAGCCCTGAGCCCCTCAAAACCTTATCATCCCAAAGCCCTATATAAGCCCTTCACCCGAAGCCTGCAGGTATTTTGCTAACCCAAGCTTCCTAAAAGGCCCCTGGGACCCCACCCTGCTCAAAACCTCAAGCATTTTGGGACACCATTTTGGCCATTGAGGTTTTTTGGGGATTTGCTTTGAAAGGTTTTTTTGGAATTTCCTGGGCCGGCCTGGCCAGACAGCCTGCAGGTTTTGTAGGGTTTTATAGGGTGTTAGGGTTCTTGCAAGGGTTTTAGGCTTCTAGGGTTTTAAGGCCTTTTTGGGTTTAGGGCTTGATGGGCTTAGGGTTTGAGGGCTTTAGAGTTTAGGGGTCCTCTGGATTGTAGGTCAAGCTTCAGTTTCAGGGGTTTGGGGATTTCAGGCGGCTTTCCGTAGATTTCAGGGGTTTGCCGTAGATTTCGGGTTTTTCGTAGGGAGTTCACAGCTTTCCGTGGAATTATGGGTTCTATGTTTCGAGGGGTGGGCTGCATGAGTTGGACCTGAAGGTTTTTTCAAGGCATCACAGAGCCCAAAGCCTTTCCGTGACCTTTCCGCGCCAGTCCCAATTATGGATCGTTACCGTTTTTTAGCGGTTTTTTATAGGCTTTTTTATGCGTGGATTCTTTCCGTAGGGGCCCACGGAAACAGGGGGCTTTCCGTAGACTTCAGGGGGTTTTCCGTAGATTTCGTGTTTACCGTAGGGAGTTCACAGCTTTCCGTGGAATTATGGGTTCTATGTTTCGAAGGGTGGGCTGAGCTGTTGGATCTGAGAGTTTTTCAAGGCATCACAGAGCCTTCCGCGCCAGTCCCAATTATGGATTTTTACGGTTTTTTACGGTTTTTTACGGTTTTTACGGCTTTTTTTACGGTTTTTTATGGGCGTTTTTGCGTGGATTCTTTCCGTAAGGGCCCACGGAAACCCCACGGAAAGCCTAAATCAACAAGTTTACGGGCGAATTACGGGTTTTTACGGGCGTTTAATAAAGATTACGGGCGTCTGGGCTGCTATTGCCGATCCTAGCGATCCTAGCAGCTGGAAAAAACAGTCCAACTTCGCAACTGTCGTGGCAAGGGAACGAAAAATGAGGTTAACAAATCCGGTCCAATTCAACCCACACCTATACCCCAAACCCCTCGGAAGTCCTGGCTGGAGCTTATATGGTGAATAGGGCTTATATGGGTTTGTCTACAGGGTCTCCTCATATACGGTCGTGTGGCAGAACCGTTATACCCCAACCCCACCCCAACCTATAAACCCTGCAAGTCCTGAGGCTTAGGGTCTGGGGTTTGTTTCGTCTTCTCATAATAAGTGTCGCTTGTGCTTGGGGGTCGGCAGGGTTGGTGTTAAAGACTCAGAATAACCTATATTGTTGTGCTATACAGGGCTTCGAGAAAGGTTGGCTGAGGCTTAGGGTCTCTGGGGTCCGCTGTTATCAAGTCTCCTGATAAGTGTCGCTTGGGCAGGTCCATATATCGTTGGTCTATACAGGGCTTCGGGAAAGGTTTGAGAAGGATTGTGGGTCGGATTTTACAGTTGGGTTCGCCGGAGCATTCCTGTGTTCCCTCTCTAAACCCCTAAACCCTTCAACCTTGCAGGAGCTGGAAGGGGACAGGGTTCAGGCTTCACTATAAGCTTGGTGCTTGGTGGGTTGTATTGGTACATTTTATTATGCCGAATTCTCATTTCCCGGATTTTGCAAGTACGGGCGTTTCCGGTAAAATCCTAATTCTCGCCGATCTCGGAATTACGGGCGTTTCCCGTAAAATCCTAATCCTCCCCGGTCTCGGAATTACGGGCGTTTCCCGTAAAATCCTAATCCTCCCCGAGCTCGGAATTACGGGCGTTTCCCGAATTACGGGCGTTTGTTTTTTTTACGGGCGTTTCCTAAAAAACCCGGTTTTTTCCAAACAACCAAAAGTAATAGGGTCTTTTGGAGACCCAGGTAAACCCTAAACCCTAAACCCTAGTAGGATTCGAGGTGACATAGAGGTTTCGGCTCTGGCGGCGCCGGGGGGGGGGGGGGGGGGGGGGGGGGGGGGCGGTGAAAGTCTGGACTTAAGTCTGGATTTCGCGTTTCAAGCTTGGGCTTCAAAGGCTTATGCACTCCTCCCGAAGCGAACCATCCTCCCTTAGCCTCAAACACCCGTTTAGATCCTAAGCTGTTCAACTCCGGAGCCTGCAAGCTACACCCACAACCCTAAACGCCCTTAACCTTAAGCCAAGACCCTGAACCCTCACCTCCCCCCAAAGCTTTCGTTTTCAGGATTGGCTGAATGAGAGGGAT
The DNA here is from genome assembly GCA_905221605.1 of Symbiodinium natans. Taxonomy (NCBI): domain Eukaryota; class Dinophyceae; order Suessiales; family Symbiodiniaceae; genus Symbiodinium; species Symbiodinium natans. The sequence continues at coordinate 188,304 of CAJNDS010000846.1, read as the reverse complement.
CGCCCCGTGGTCTACTTCGGCCAGGGCCCCTTGGCCGAAGTTTTGGGGTTTCAGGGTGGGGGAATACGGACTTTGATGGAAACCCTAAACCCTAAACCCTAAATCCTAAACCCTAAACCCTAAACCCTAAGCCCTAAACCCTAAACCCTAAACCCACAGCCTTTCAGTCAGCCGCCTGGTGTCCATCCCGGCAGTGCCCTGACTACCCCCACTTTTTTCAGCTCCCTTCAGGACCCTAAACCCTAAACCCTAAACCCTAAACCCTAAACCCTAAACCCTAAACCCTAAACCCTATGTCTATTTCAAATCATGGTTTGGCTGGATTTAGGGTTTAGGGTCTGGGGTTTAGGGGTTGTTGTGTTTCTTTTTGTCCACTGGACTTTAGAAGCCTGAGGCTGCAAACTCAGTGCTTTGTGAAGTTGTGCATTTGCTGCTTAGAGGAAGCTTCTGCAGTTGCTCTTGGGCCGCGGATTCTGGACCTTCAAGCTTCCGCACCCTGCGCCATTCACCCGAACCAAAAGCTCCAAAGTGCTATAAGCTCTGTGCAGGCACCAAAGCCCTATAGACCACAGTGACCCCCCAAACCGAATAGGCATGCGACCCCCAAGCCAATCATCAGCGCCTAGACCCGTTAGACCCCAAGCCGCAAGAGCCAGGGTCCTTCGACCACCACGACCGCCCCACTCTGACGGACATCATCCTCGATGCTCTCAAGGAGTTGCACATGGATGGCGTGGCACTGTCCAGGACATGGAGCTCGCCGGGATGCTTGTGGTTGTGTCCTAGGATCTCTCTCTCTCCCTCTGTCTGTCTCTGTCTGTCGGATAGCATACCTGCTTTCTATTCCGCCGTTTGATGGAGAGTCCCTGAACCCTAAACCCTGAAGTTCGTGTGAACCCTGAACCCTGAATGTTTGTGTGTTTGGGTCTGGTACCCTAAACCCTAAACCCTGAACCCTGAGCCCTGAACCCTAAACCCTAAACCCTAACCCTAAACCCTAAACCCTACATGTACATAACATTTCAGCTCTCAGGCCCAAGGCTTAAGGCTTGGGACACTGGAGAGTCACGAGGATGCTCAAGGCCCATGCTGTGCCCAAGCAGGGCTGGCAGCTACCCTACCGCACCCCTAAAGCCGAAACCCTAAACCCTAAACCCTAAGCCTAAACCCTAAACCCTAAACCCTGAACCCTAAACCCTAAACCCTAAACCCTAAACCCTAAACCCTAGCCCTAAACCCTACACCCTAGAGAAGAGGTTTAGGGCTTAGGGCTTTACAGGGCTCAGGGTTTCGGGTTTAGGGGTTAGCACAGGCATCATACCTTTTTCGCAGGGTCCATGAATTTCTCTAGGTACACGCTAGGCCGAAGAAAAAAAAAAAAACACAAAGCAAGTTCGACGAGAGGACCCTGGATGGTCGGGACCTGGCGCCCTACCCGCTCCGTGGTGGCGTTAGGCTAGACCGGCTGGCTGGTTCTTAGTAGGGAATGAGGGAATGAGGTACCCTATATCCCCCTACATACCCTGTGGATTATGTAGGATACCTCATTCCCCCAAATCCCCCATTCCCTTCTAAGAACCGGGGGACTGGGGGGCTCCGAAGTCTTCCCACAGTTGGCACTTCCTATTCATCACAGAAACTGTCTCCGAGCGGTAGAAGCGGTGGAATCGCCGGCGTCCCTGAAACCATCGGCACCAGAGCCCAAAAGACGTTCTCATCCTGCCTGGCACGAATGCGATTCAAGATTTGCACGAGCCCGCTGCTGGGGTGATTACCGCATTCTTGTACTAAGATCCATGACCTAAGCCAGCAGACCACTGAACACCAACCAACTGACTTGCTGAACACCAACAAACCCGACACACCCAGGAAACCCTAAACCCTAAACCCAGGTTCCTAAAGGCTGTGGCGGAGGTCCACCAGGACACGCTTTTCCCGCGCTGCGAGGCGGGGTGCTGATTTTAGAGCCTCTGCGCGAATTTTTGGAGGCTTGGATTGTCTTTGCATTTGTAGGGGTCAGGGTTTAGGGCTTATATAGGGTTTAGGGGTTATGGCTTTAGGGTTTCTGGGCTTTGGGGTTTAGCGTTTGGCCTCAGGGCCGTAGGGCTGTTTGGGGGTTTTTGAATTTCGTGCTTCGGGGTTTAGGGCTATAGGGCTTCAGGCAGCCAGCATTCACGGCTCAGGGGCTTTGGGGCTTCTTCTTCTACAATGAGAGTCTTTCTTACATGCGAGAATGTGCGGTTTGAGCTATATGATGTGAAGTCTGTGCTGGCACCCCACTCCCTCAACATAGGGCAGTCTAGGATTCAGGGTGGGCTTGCTTCGAGAGTCTCAGGGCTAAAGAATCGTACATGCGGGGGTTATTCCCGCCATCCTTTCCGGGCTTCTTCTCTGTCTCGTGCTACTCAATGTTCCTGTCCTCTCGTGTGAGTATGCTTAGCTCTGCCTCTGGCTCTTTCCCTAGACCTGAAACCCGAAACCGTAAAGCCCAAAATCCCTAAATCTTGGCTTTCTTATCCTTGAAACCCTCAACCCTAAACCCTCAACCCTAAACCCTAAACCCTCAACACGCTGCAGCCCTTTCTCTGCAGGTGGTGGTGCACCACGGGGGCGCAGGAACGGCTTCTCAGTGCATCCGCAGCGGACGCCCCGGCGTCTGTATGCCGTCCATGCCCTTTCAGGCGGGGCTGTGGCATCTGCTTTGTTCTACACCCCCACCACCTACCCACCCCCCCCCCCCCCACCCACCTCATCATGGCCCGCACGATTCCCGCTAACCCTAAACCCTAAACCCTAAACCCTTATAAACCCTTATAAACCCTTATTAATAAACCCTTATAAACCCTTATAAACCCTTATAAACCCTTATAAACCCTTATAAACCCTTATAAACCCTTATAAACCCTTATAAACCCTAATAAACCCTAATAAACCCTAATAAACCCTAATAAACCCTAATAAACCCTAATAAACCCTAATCAACCCTAATCAACCCTAAACCCTAAACCCTAAACCCTAAAACCTAAACCCTAAACCCTATGTTTGGGGTCGCAGAAGACCCCCCAATGCCCTGAGCAGGGCAACTCTTGATCCTCAGCCTTCAAATCCCATGTTCAACTCATCACCTTATGCGCCCTTCGAAACACCTAAACCCTGTGGTAAACCCTAAATCCTTGCGTAGAACCCAAAGCCCTAAACGCCTTGTTGAGTTCAAGTCCAAGGACAGGGCAAGTTTCGACTTCAGCTGGGCTGTTTCCCCCGAAGTGCCCGCGATCCTAGTCCTTAGGAAGCCCGGCCAAAAACC
>CAJNDS010000846.1:172500-180000 GCA_905221605.1 Symbiodinium natans | reverse complement strand
CTCCTGCAGCGACTGCGTACCTCGAGGCGACCAGGGGGAGGGGGCCCTGATTGAGTTCGGGTTCAGGGTTCAGGGTTCAGGGTATAGGGTATCAAGGTTTAGGCTTTATAGGCGGTTTAGGGTCGTTTAGGGTTAGAGCGTAGGGCTTAGGGTTAGGGGGGGTTCAGACATTCAAGAATCGGCGCTTCTTTAGGACACCCTGATTGATGCCCCGGGGCTTCCAAGGCAGAATCCCAAGCGACGCAGCGTGAGCAGCTGAGAGCAAGTTCAAGAGTTCAAGCTCTCCCGAAATACACTGCTACTACACCCCCCCCCTCCCCATAAAAAAATAAAAGATCATCGAAACCCCAGCGCAGAACCTTAAGCCGCCTAAACCCCAATCCCTAATCCCCCGAACCCTCACTGACACCCCTAACTCCTAAACCGGTAACCCCTAAGACCCTAAACCCTAAACCCTAAACCCTAAACCCTAAACCCTAAACCCTAAACAGGAATGCTGCCTCCAAGCAACTCACGGGCCTGCAGCCACAGAACTCCGATGGGGATCCTAAGGCGCCACCCACTGGTTGTTTAGGGTTTAGGGTTTAGGGTTTAGGGTTTAGGGTTTTAGGGTTGGGGTGGGGGGGGGGGGGGGGGGGAGGAGGAGGGGAGGGGGGGTTATGGGGCTGTTACAGGGTTCCCGAAGGTTTGTTTACCGGGTTGTATAGAGGTTTTATAAGGGCTTTAGGGTGTTGGAGCTTTTTGCTGAAGATTGTACAACTTGTTTTTTAAGGGCCTCATAGGGGTATTCAGTTCTGAATTCAGGACCCGGTGTTTAGGGTTTCGGGCGTAGGTTATGAGGGATTTGGGTCGAAGTCCCCCACCCAGCGATTTTTTAAGGGGGAGGGAGTGGAGGCAGGGTATCCCTGAAGGGGACGCTAGAACAACCACCCACATACCTGCTCTTCCGGACGGGGAGGTAAGTGCCGCATTGTGGAGTCAGTGCAAGTTTTTGCGCTGCAATGAAGACGAAAAATGCACAAAGCAACAGCTCTCTCACACCCCAAGTCCTACACACTCGCTGGATTCCCCCTGAACTTCTAATCCTGGACCCCTAGCCAGACACTAAACCCCAAACCTGTACCCCAAGCCGCGCAACATGAAAATGTCCAATCAATCCAGAAAAAAAGAGCCCTTTTAACATCCGAAAGAATGCCGAAACTAATCCCACCCGAATGATACCTAAATTACCTCCCTAAGGCGTGCAGACTCTGAACCCCAGAAGCCGAACCCAACTTTGAACCCTGTGAACGCAAGGAGCCCTGTGAGCCCGAACCCAACATGCGCCCCCCAAAAGGTACTCATTTCGAGAGTTGGCATGATTTCTTCAGAGTCCTGCGCTTTTGAGGTTGAGCTTCCACCGGCGAAGGACGAAGGAGTCATCGAGATGTAGTCACAGCGCCACCGGCGTCCATGCCTCAGAAGGAGGTCTTCAAGGGCCCCCATGCCCGAAAGCCTACACATAAGCCCTAAGCCCTAAACCCTAAACCCTAAACCCTAAACCCTAAACCCTAAACCCTAAACCCTAAACCCTAAACCCTAAACCCTAAACCCTAAACCCTAAACCCTAAACCCTAAACCTTTGCCTAAATGTCGTCTGCACACTCGGACTCGCGGTTCGGACTTAGGCATTTTGATTAGTGGAAGCCCGGAAAGGAGGGGCGACTCCTGGAAAGACAAGGTTTCGGCTTTAGTCCTCCAGCTTAGGGCAGATTGTATAATTAGGGTTCAGGGTTCTCGGGCCCAGAGCTTCGGGTTCAGAGTTTCAGGGCTCATGGAATGGGGTGGAGTAGGTGTTGTTTTTGTTGCTTTTCCGTTTCCAGGTGTTGCGGGTTGCGTGGCGCAGCTCTGCCCTGAATTTGCAAGTGCTGGACCCTCACAGCATTCGCTAAAGCCAAACATCCCAGACACAAAAGACCTACAGCGAATCCTAACATTCCTCAGGGACCCGACTCTTATTGCGGGGGGGGGGGGGGGGGGGGGGGGGGGGGGGGTGAAAGCACGGGTGTGCAGAGGAGCATACCACTGTTAAGTCCTAAGGTCAGCGCGAAAGCGCGCGGCCACATGTGCAATTCAAAAGCTGTAAAGAAGCAGGCCCACAGGAGGCCCCCGCTTGCTTGCATGGTTTTTTATAGCTTGTTGAAGCCAACTTTTCCCGCAAGGTTCGCAAGCACGAAGACTTGCTGCCTAGGAATTCAGATGCCCAAGTCTGCTTGCACAGACACTGTGTGGCCCATCTTGTTCTATGGTGCATGCGCCAGGCCCCGATGCACGCAGACTGCAGATTGTAGCTGAGATTGCCATGAGCTGAGCCAAGCCAGATCAGGCATCTCAGATTGCATGCACATAGACCGGGACCGAGGATGAGCTGAGATTCGATTAAGGCAGCACTCAGAGCCTCATTGTGCCATCAGCCCTGAACCATAAACTCCTCTAACTCCTAACCCCTCCGCTCTCTGGTGACTCTAAGGCGGGCAATGAGAGGTCCTTCATGTCTTGAATGCCCTGGCCTTGATTGAATGTTTTCCTTCCATGGTCCAAGAAGCACAGATAGGGCTAAGCGCACCAAGGAAGCCTTCCATCGAGCCGACCCATGCACTGGTGCGCAAACTGGGCACTCTCAACCCCAACAAACCTACAACTAGCAGGGGATGAGGTACCCTGAGTAATGATTCCCTTAAAGGGCCGGGTATATATATATATATATATATGTTAATTTTTAATGCCTATATATATGTATATAATCGGAACACTTCCGCATCGCCATGGCAAACTCCACGGGCATCGATGTAGACGACCCGGCGTTGCAGCAGGACCTGACATGCCCAAGGTGAGGTGGTGACGAGAGTTATATGGGAGTTAGGGGCCCTCTTGGGTTCACATGCCGTTCACTCCTTGCATTGCATCTTTCTAGGTTCGGGGTTAAGGGTTTAGGGTACTTCGGGCTTCGGATACAATCCCTGAACCCTCAACGATCAGACTGCAAGGAATCCCAAAACCGAGGGCGGAGCGCCTGAGTGGGCGCAGACAACTTGGGCGCCCGGATGCGAACCCTAAATCCTACGCGCCCGCTCCCCTTGCTCAGGGGTTTAGGGTTTATAGGGTTTATAGGGTTTTTAGGGTTTAGGGTTTAGGGTTTAGGGTTTAGACCCTGAGCCCCAAACCTCCTTCCATACATCCCCAACGCCAAACCCCAACTCCAAGGCCCCCTAAATCCCAATTTTGCAGACACCAACTCCGGAGCCGTGAGCTCATGTAGAGTGGCCTTCAAGTGGCCAAAGCAGCGAACCCTAAACCCTAGCCCTAAACCCTAAACCCTAAACCCTTGAGGACAAATTTTGGGAGAAGGTCACCGTGGACGAGGGCACCCGCATGCGTTCCTTGAGTTTATTCGCAAGGCACGATGATCCTATCAATGTAGAGTTGGATGTGAGAAGCCAAAATGAATCCTGAATGTTTGAGCAAGATTGTAGTATCTTGTTTTGTTTCGACTTGTTGCTGAATCATCTTTAGCTTAGAGACTCTTGCAAGGAACTGGAAAGCTCATACATCAGTTGCAGACTGCACGCTTCCACGAAATCCCTCCCTCGTTTGCGGGGTGGTAATTGGCATTTCTCTGAAAGACGACAACCAAGACACATGACCCACACCAGTACGGAGAGTCAAGACGATCCCAGTCACAATTTGATCGCAGAATCTCACAAAAACAAGTTGCCATGTGAGATTCATGTCGCAGGAGTCAGCTAAGCCTCTTCCGTCTCAGAACCTGTTTCTCTGACAGCCGATTGTGCTTTCCTGCAAAGAAGGAGCTCTATCTCCCAACCCTTGGAGACCGAGTCTTGTAACTTGTACTCCAATCGAGAGTCCATAGAAGCCTCCGCTTGTCTCTGGACCCCCAAGTTCAAGTTTTAAGAACAACCCTGCAGCTTGCAACCGTGGTTACCCCTGCGTGGCCCATGTCCCCACAGCATGACCCCTAAAACATAAGAACACCCACAGAGCTCTACTGCATTGTATCCATACAAACATTAGAGCAACAAACCTAAACCCTAAACCCTAAACCCTAAACCCTAAACCCTAAACCCTAAACCCTAAACCCTAAACCCCAAACCACACCTTGAGGCTTAAATGGCGAGAGCGCTGCGTGCATGGCCCACGTCCGAGCAATCAAGAAAGCTGGAGGCGAACCAAAACGGCTCTTGCTTGAGGGGTTTAGGGTTCAGCGTTTGGGGTTTAGGGTTTAGGGTTTAATTAGGGTTTAGGGTTTAGGGTTTAATTAGGGTTTAATTAGGGTTATGGGTTTAGGGTTTAATTAGGGTTTAGGGTTTAATTAGGGTTTATGGATGCAGTGTTTCCTTGTAGGGTCTCGCTTGTTCAACTTCTGGGCCTGGGGGGGGGGGTGGGGGGGGGGGGGGGGGGGCAGATCTTTGCGAGTGCTTGGAGGTGTCTACATAGAACGATGTGAATCGTTCTAAGTGGCTGCAAAAACCAATGAGGTATGGATATACTGAGACGCCCCCCTCGAACTGAGCTGCCATCCTAAAGACTCCTGCTAAGCCCTCCTTAAAGGTTCATTGGTCGTTGTAAGTATAGTTTAGACTCTGGGGTCTCCAACTTGTGGGTGGCTTGGACCGGTTCATCATTACTGAATCATTACCCTACTCATCATGGCCATCTATAACTTTAGTTACCCTAAACCCTAAACCCTAAACCCCAAGTCCTAAACCCTAAAACCCACCCTACTACTTGGCCCCAGGTAGAAGCCGAAACGCAAGCTTGGTTCCAGTGGCTCTCAAGAATCTTCCGAGGATCACTGGTTCTTAGAAGGGAATGAGGGAATTCTAGAGGGCCCTAGAGATACCCTTTAAGGGATTGTGTAGGGTACTCATTTCCCCTCATTCCCTACTAAGAGCCAGCCAGTCCCATGAACCTCCAAGTAGCCCTCAACCCTAAACTTTAAGACCCTAAACCCTAAACCCTACACCCTAAGCCCTAAAACCTAAACCCTAAACCCTAAACCCTAAACCCTAAACCCTAAACCCATCTCTCCAGGAGTTAGCCTGGATCCCTCAGATGGCGATGACACCAGTCGCGATCAGACCTGGGCCTTCGACGCAGGGGCTGCACTCAGAAGATGCCACGGGTTTAGGGTTTAGGGTTTTAGGGTTTAAGGGTTTAGGATTTAGGGTTTAGGGTTTGGGGTTTGGGGTTTGGGGTTTGGGGTTTACCTGCTAAACCTGAAAGGTGTGAAAAGAGGGTCCGATCCTGAAATGTGTAAGAAAAGATATCCAGGGTTAGGAATTCGTGGATCCCGTTCAAGAAGTCCTTGAAATCCCGTTCGGCCCGTTCGGGGGTGTTAGGGCTGTAAAGGTTATAAGGGGCAAGAAAGCCGGAGCCTGAATGTGCCTTGGAGAAGCCCTTCGCCGTGCCCGCTCGCTGCTTCTTCCAGGTGCTGGGAGACTGTACAACTCATGGGTTTGACGAGGCAGTGAAACTCACGCAAGACTTCTAATCTACAGATATGTCTTCTCTATACACCCCTATCCCTATAAGCTAATATAAACCCTGAACCCTAAACCCCAAACCCTAAACCCGAAACCCTATAAAACACCCTATAAACCCTAAAAAACTCGAAGCCCTGAACCCTATATAGACACAAACCATAAACTCTAAACCATAGACCCGGACATCTATACGCAAGCTTGTCTGATGGTGCACCCCTGGCTGGCGGTCTTACGTCTTGTGGTCACGCTGGCTACGCGTGACAGAACCGGTCACACCTGCCTGTTTCAGCTTCTTATGCCTGGCGACTTTGGAAGTATGCACGTGTGTATTGTAGTTCTGCAGATGACTACACATGCAGTCGTGAGCATTCACATCGCTGCAGCTGCAGGCCCAGGGACGGGCCGTCTGCAGCGCAGGGGTTGAAGCCTCGCTTTTGCACAGTGCAATCTATCGCCTTCGCTTCTATACATCCTTCCGAAGTTGCACACAGCCATGGATTCTTCTAGCGGACCTCTGGTCGAGGACCCTGCTGGGATGAACGAATCGGAAAAGGACCATGTCAGAGACTATTCCATTTCAGGGCTTGCGTTGACGTGGGACAACCACCCAGAAATCAGACAACGCTTCCGGCAAAAGAACAACCTCCTTATGCATTTCTGTCCAAAACTGAAAAGGAACCTGAATGCAACGGTGAGCAAGAATGTGGCCAACGTGCGACTGAATGCTCCGGTTCTGTCGCCGGTCTTGCAGATTATTCGTGCCCGTGGTTCTCTTCCGACTGTAGACAGATTGGAGGCGGAAATTTGGGCGCTGTACAATCTACACTCTCGACCGATGTTCAACCCAAATTCTCAAGCCTGGGCAATTCGACACCTCATACAAGTAATCAAGAAGAACGCCAAGAAAGCCGCTTGGTGGAAGGACATGAGTTCTGAACAACGTTATAGTTTATATCACATCTTCATACACCTGTGAAGTGTTGCGTTTCGAAAACAAGCATGGTTCCAATCTCATTGCCCCTGTCGCAGGATGACGTGACGCGGTCTCTCCTCGTGGATCTCGGAGTGCTGGAGGTGCAGGCACGCTCCTGAGTTGGCGAACTATTTTGGGCAACATATCTAAACCCTGTAAAACCCATAGATACATACAAGTACATGTGCATATATACCAAAAATATAACATTAAAACCCTATATCTATAGAGCCATATATTTTTGTATACATATATATTTAAACCCTAAACCCTGAACCCTTTATATGGTGCACCCCTGTGGGGTGGTGTGGTTGGGGTTTGGGTTGAGGGTTTATAGGGTTTAGGGTTGAGGGTTTAGGGTTGAGGGTTTGGGCCCCCCTGTGGGTTGAGGGTTGAGGTTATAGGGTTTAGGGTTTAGGGGTTTAGGAGTTTAGGGTTATATAGGGTTTAGGGGGGGGGTGGGGTACCGACACGGGACACGGAACCATATACACCCTGAATACGTGGCAGGCTGATGGAACTGTGTCGCTTTTCAAGACGAAGGACAGTGGATCTGCGAGTGTCACTGTCCCACACGACATTGCTGAAACTTTTCGGGGGATTCCTGATGCACGGTTGTCGGGCAGGACACAGACAAATCTGGTGCTGGCCCACCCGAGAGCCTTCCAAGCCAGCCACCCCCCCAAAGCGAGCCTACGCAAAGCCAGGCCACGCCTGAGAGCCTTCCCATGGCAAGCCAGGTCGCTGCACCCCCTCAAAGCGATCCCACGCAAGGCCAGCACGAGGCCCCAGCCCTGGAACGCCATGAGTCTTTGGACAGCCAGGCCCTAGCTTCGGAGGGCAACAGCTCCCAACCTCCAAGCACAGAGGCGGCGTCTCCCGTCTCATCCTTTCCAGAGCCGACCCTGGCGCTGCCCCCGGCGCCGCCAGCTGTATCGGCTCATGTGTCTGCGAAGGACACTCTGTGCTTTAGAGTGCGTGAGT
>CAJNDS010000846.1:125000-167500 GCA_905221605.1 Symbiodinium natans | reverse complement strand
TAGATAGTACCTCTATAAGATAATATATCTATACACATATAATATATATATAAACCTATATCACATATTATATATATAATATATCATAACACTATAAAACCCTTTATCTTCAAGCTATAATATATATAATATAATAACCCCCAAGCCAGGTGATCTTCATCGATTTCCAAAGCGACGTCGAGGGGAGGGGTCCCAGGTACAAGTTGGCCGCCAGCCTGCCTCGTTTGGTGAACGGTTTTAAAACCCTAAACCCTGCAAACCGCATAACCGAAAGACTGAAGGACTTCCGTTTGATGTCGGAGCAGGTGTGAAGGGCTTTGTTCAGGTCCTCGCTTACACTTTGTGGCCCTGACAGATTTTTTCCGGTTTGAGGTTTCCCATATATATATATATATAGGGTTCACATTGACATATATTTTCCTATATTTATTTAATTTATGCTTTATATATTTTACAATCTACATATAGGTTTTAATATAGGGGTTGGATAGGGTTAGAGGGTTTACGTGTTTACCAAAGCATTTTTGCATTTTTTTTGAGTGCCAGTGCTGCAGACACGAGCGGTCGAGCGCACAGCGCACACAACCCCGAAAATGTGAAACGCTGCCAAATGTAGGCCTAACCTGGTTTGATTTGCGACAATCTACAAAAGCAAGGGTCAGTCTACGTACGATTTCTTGGGGTTGCTGGCGCCACAATTGGCTGTGAACCATGATGAGCTTACCTACAAATGCTCCGGCGCTGGGGGCACCCAAAGCAAACCTGACAGCAAGCAAGGCACGCATCCCTTGCAATTTCAAGCCCTCCTCGGCCCATCTCAGCCCCTCTTTTACGCGAGAGGCTTCGGTGCAAGAGCCGAGGTCTTTGTGGGCGTTGGTCGTGCTGGTGTTCCACACGAAGAAACTGGGCTCACATCAAATCGACGCTGCTTCTACAAACATGTCCACGCATGTGGGGTCTGCAGTGTGTACATCTCACAGTTACCGTTTCCTTTCCTTTCGCAAAGATTGATCTAGCAACGGGAATGTGCGTCCAGCAGGAACTTCAATATGTCGAGCTTTTTGTCTGGACGAGCCAACGTGTGGGAGAGCTGTGAGAACTCGCTACGCAGCGACCAGGTGATCTGTCTTACAGTTTCCCTGATGCTGGCATTGAACCCACTTACAACCTGTTCCTGAAAAGAAATGCTTCAAAACAGTATGGACATCCCTCACAGATGCTGGCTTTGCGAATCTCTGGCTGCATTAAACATATGTGGTCAGCTCGGTCTTTTGCCTCTATCACAATTCTGCATTCCGGATGTCTTCGCCGATAAACCCATGTAAGGATCGCTTGTGTGGCTGCTTTGACAAACTTGTCCTGGCGTTCTACGTCCTTGTGCTGCACCGGTGTGCTCATCCTGGGTGCTTATCAACAGAGCCACATCAACGCGCACGGCTTGCGTTTCCATCCGGGCGACGTGACCGGTGCATACATCAGGGAGGCCAACTCCATGTTGCGAGGACCCTTTCTTGCAACAAGTTTGCTGAAGCTTGTTTTTATGTATAAAACGCTGAGGCGTGGTCTAGATGAATGGTGTACACCTAGCCTTCTAGGTTCATTTCTTCTTTGTCTCCTCACTGCCGCCTTGGCGGCACATTCTTCTTTGCTTGAACAGCCGGGGTCACGTCTGATGGAATGCATGACAAAATTGTTTTTTGGCACGGTCGGTGCCCGCGACTTGCAAGCATCTACGTGGGAGTTTGAGGGGGTGGGGTCAAGGTGTTAGGGTTGTTGGGTTTGGTTGGGGGGTTGGGGGGTTGGAGGGTTGGGGGGGGGAGGGGGGGGGGGTGAGGGGGGGGGGGGGGGGGGGCGGGGGGGTGGGAGGGGGGGGGGGGTTGGGGGGGGGGGGGGGGAGGGTGGTGGGTGGGGGGGGGGGGTGGTGCAAGCAAAAATTCTAGGTCCGGTTGACTGTTTTCTCACCTTCCCCTCCTCCCACATGCGCCAGGTGTTCAAGATTGGGTGGTGGATGGGCCACTACAACAAGGGCACAATGAAGAGGAGCAAGGGTTTCAGCAACAACCCGTGGACTTTGAAATATGATCGAGGGCGCATGGATCGTGCCAAGTTCAAGAAAGTCGCTGCCCACAACAAGACTGCCACGTATGCCGTGAACCGACACGGCAAACGCACTTTTACGGGTTCCCGGGCTTTGAAGAACTCGCAGACTCATGGCTTGCCTTGTGTGTCTGTGTGTGCGAACACAGTCCTCTGTCTATAGGAATCCATTTTCCCCCAACATAAGCCCTGTGTACGCAAGGATATACCCACGAGCTTTCGGACAACAAACTTTGGCAATGATGCCGAAGCTCCTTACCAATGCCAGAGGAACTCCGCGACTGCCCCAGGAGGTGATCGATGGTCCCAGCATCCTGAAGGACATGTGCTGGGAATGCACAACGTGGGATTGGAGTGACGCTGCCCTGGGTTCTTGCTTGGTTTATTTGCGAGGCAACAAACACTTGCATCTTCCAGACGCATGGAAAGCTGCGTTCCCCCGTCACTTACATGTGTAAAGAACCATGTGCCTGGGTAATGGGTTGTGTGTATAAAGGAATACAGGTTTGTTACAGTGTAAGATATATAGTGTGGAGCCCTATGTAGTTGATTTTTCGATGGGGTTCTTGTCGTGTGTTTTACGTAGAGTGAAGGCCTCTCTTCATGTCCAGAGCCAAAAGGTGGGTGTGTCTGCTCGCCTGTACCCGTTCTGAAGCTCCAGGCAAACCGTTTGCAACCATTCAGGGCGTTTTTGAAGTTTTTTTGTGGTTGCGCGCCTTTTTTTTAGACTTCGGAGGGTCGCCCGTTCGAACCCGTTCGAACCCGTTCAGACCCGTGCGAACCCGTTCGAACCCGTGCCCCGAATACGTCTTTTAGATGACTTTGACCCGTACGCGTTCGAAAGGTGTTCGAAAAGCGTTCGAAAGGCGTTCGAATGGCGTTCGGTACCCGTTCGGAAAGGCGTCTTTTAGATGACTTTTACCCGTTCGGCGACGCCGCCCCCTGGGAACGATTCACGGTCATGTCTTCGTAGATCCAGGTCCCCTTCGGCAGCTTTTGCTCTGGTAATGTACCCGATCGGACGGTTATTCCCTGAAATTGATCGCTGTTGGGGTCTGCTTTTCACATACCATGTTGAAGTCTACGGGGTCTTACATCAAAAACACATGTGGCGGGTCCAGCTTTGCACACTACATAGCGTCTTGCGCACGTGCAAAGCACGATGTTTTGTGTTCGTGAACACAGACAGGAGCTGCTGACAAGGAAAACATTGCGTGCGCACTGGTTTAAGGATCGATCGGTTCATGGCAAGCTCATCTGCGCAGCATCGGTGTGTGTCGGTGCGTGCACTCGCTTCTGGGGCTGGCAGGGTTTTGGGGGCCTTTTAGGGTGAAGCGTGCCTCCTGCTCTCGATCTAACTTGATCGTGGCAATGGATGCCTCTTTGTCGCTTCGCAGCAAGCAGTGGAGTTGCGCCGAACTCCAAAAGGGGGCCCTTGCGTGTGCGGACCTGGCTGGTTTGGAGCTGGCCCTGGATCCTACATTGCTCACAAAGGAGGCTCTTCTCCAAGCCATTCAGGACGGACTGTGCCACTTAAATATGTGCGCATGGACACATGATGTCTTTCCTTCGCGCAGCACGTGCCCCATCAGGAAGCCAAAGCTGTTCTGCACACTGGCAAGGCGCCGTGTAACCCTTCCAACCCCCAACAATATAGATATAAGTGCAAAATATAAAAGCTGGCCTACGTACCTGTTCAGGCTGTTTCGTCTGCTCTGCTTGTGGTGAAGACCGAGCCAGTGAAGAAGGAGCCCGACATCGACGACACACAGCCGGCTGAGTCCAGACTACATTCAGTTGTGCAGCGTTAAATGAAATAGACAGGGTCTCTTCAGCAAAAAGTACACCGTGCATTTAAACTTATTCTCATCAACGAACGCAAAGGACACACAGGAGATACAGGCCTTGCTCGCCAAGCCAGTGGGGCCACCAGCATCTCCTCAGCTGCGCACGAGTTCCAGTGGTTCCAGTGTGACAAACGACAAGGATTGTCCAAGTGTTCCATGAAAAGAAACCCTTGGGGGTTTGAGGATTGGAGGAGGTTACAGGGTTTACATATAGGGTTTATATAAAGGCCGGGTTTATAAATAGGGTTTAGGGTTATTATATAGGGTTGATATAGGGTTTAGGGTTATAGGGTTTAGGGTTTAGGGTTTATCTAGGGTTTAGGGTTTAGGGCTTATATATATAGGGTTGATATATATATATATATATATGGTTTATAGGGTTTATTAGGGTTTTGGGGTTAATAAGTATAAACCCGAAATATATTAACCGTACAAATTATATAGTTCATATATGGCAGGTAAGTTTTAAAGGGTGTCCTTTGTGGTTTTCGACGACAAAACTTCATATCTATGTAAGTTTTCTCTGTGATCCAGGGATGTTCCTCCTGTGGTGGGGGTCTGGGCTGAAATACGGCTTTGTTTATGTTTAGATCGAGGTATACAACGGCTTGTTTTTTCTACGTTTTTATCTTGTACAGGGGTTTGGATGAAGGGTTTCTGATTCTGTGCACCTCCTACAGGACCGCCCCATGCTCTCGCCAAGTGCTTCGATGTCCACGCTCACCGCCGAAACTCCTAAGACCCCGGCCCCGAGTAGGCAGAGCAGCCCTTCCAAGTGCGCCGCAAAACCCCCAGCAGAAACAGGCCCGGCCACGGAAGGCACTTGCCAGGAGTCTCCCAAAGCAAGGCCCGTAGTGGAACACGGCGCAGACAAGGCCGAGCCTTCACCGAAGGTCAACACAGCGTGCCAGGCACTGGCACTGGCCCCTACGCCGTCTTCTTGGTCTACGCCAAGGAGGTCACACCAGAGCAAGCTTAACTTCAACCTGTCCCCCAAGCCAGGCGGGCAGCAGACTGAGTCCAGCCAGATCTCTGCGCTTCAGGCCCAAGTGCAAAACTTGCAAGCACAACTCCAGCAAGTGCAAAGCTCCCAGACCAGCCGCTCTCCGGCCACACCAACCGCCTCCAGAGAACGCGGCGGCGACGACAGCGACGGTGAAGCGGAGAACATGGACGAAGCCGGCTCGGGCACGGTCTTTGTCGTGTCTCCAGATGGCACCATTGCAACTCAGCGTGCCCGGTATGTGTAGACACATGGTGCAACATAACATGTCTTTTCTGAGTTGTGTAACTCATGCTGGTCTACAACTCAGAAGCTCTCACACGATGCTCTTCGTATGCGACTCAAGCGGCTCTGTGAGAAGAAGCCCAAGAGCCAAAAGTGCCATGTGGACGAGGAAACCCACAAGCAGTACAATCAAGGAGGGCCAGGGCGTGAATGGCTGGAGATGGCTTTGCTAGAGGCTTTGCAGAAAGTCGGAAACACCGAGTTGAAAGGCACAAGGGGCCACCACAAGCGAATGGTGGCCGCTCGCCTTATATACGCCTGTGTGAAGTGCATGCGTGCGTGATAACCTGACAAAGCCCGGCCACGCACCAACTAAATGTCTTGCGGCAGTTCAGGCCACCTTCGCAACGCAGGTAAAAGTGATTCGCGAGCGCATGGACCTCAAGGAGAAGGAAGTGAACGGCGAGTGGCTCACCGAAGAGCGGATGGTCAAGAGCGGCGAGTACAGCAGGTCTGCCGGCATATGCATCAGCGTGTGTCATGTGCACATTCATATGGATGAACATGATCACCGCCAGCCCTGAACTTGCGCCTACAGGCCGACCATCCGTTCCATCATCTCGTACTGCGAGAAATTTCCACAGGTGCTCATGAGGCTCCTCATCCCTAACTCGTGAGTTCTTGCGTTTGATCGCTGAAACTTGATCTACACAGGATCTGCAACGTGTGACCCAGGCGATGGAAGTATAACCAAAGTATTCCCGAATTTTTCGTGGAGGTGTCCACGAAGGAGAGCATAAAACAGTCGGAACTCGTGCGCCAGAGGGAGGAAACAGACATGGGGGAACCATGGCTGCAAATCGCATCATGAATCGCAGCATCTCTCCGACTTCCCTCGTGTTGGATTCTTTTTCTGTAGATGCTTATAGGTGGCAGAGAGCGCGACGGCGCCGGAAGGCCCACGGCTTCTGGAGCTGACGGACGAAAGCAACCAAACCCCAAAGCCGGAACAAGTGGGCCAGAAGGCCAGGTAAAAATGCCATCCCTGCATGGTTTCTGTTTCGACAACCCCTAACAAAAATCCAATAGATGTGTTTAAAACCTTTTATAAGCCCTAAACCCTGCAAGCCCACAAACAAACCTTCTCTTCTCCAGGCTCTGCCGGAGCTCATCAGGTTCATGGATGCTGTGCATAACTACATGTGCACTATCAACAAGCACAAGAATGCAATCAAAGATTCCGAAGAAGGAGATCTCCCGCCGCCGAAGGCTGAGTCCCTTGTCCTGAGATGCCCTAAACCCTATATATCAAGCCTAAACCCTATACGCCCAAGAGCCCTAACCCTAAACCCTATAGAAACCCTATAAAAGGTGCAGCGTCGCTGCCCCCGCCCAGCCCCCCAAATTCGGGCCCCTCTGTGGGGTGGTGTGGTTGGGGTTTGGTTGAGGGCTGAGGGCTGAGGGTTGAGGGTTTAGGGTTTAGGGTTTAAGGCTTAGGGTCCCCGCCCTGCCCCTGTGGTTTGGGTGGTGTGGTGGTGTGGTTGGGGTTTGGGTTGAGGGTTTGGAGGGGGGGGGGGGGGTACCGACACGGGACAAGGAACCATATATGAACCCGATAAACACATGTCAACCCCAATATTCAAGCCCTATATATGAAAATGTATATATTTAGTATATATGTATAGTGTCCCATGTATACATATAGAAATGTACGATATACACAAACTTTATACACCCTATAAACTCGTCGTTTTTGTAAGGGTTTGTTACGTGGCTGAGGGTTCAGAGGTTTGTGCGGAGCCTTCTAATACACACCCCCAAATCCAAACATCCAGGTTGATCAAGGATTTGGACAAGCTCGACGCCAACTTCCAAGCCTGCTATCGCGATCTGTCTGCCCTCAAAGCCGACTTCTCTTTGCGGGAGGATGATGCGGTCACTACCAAGCTTCTTTGGCGCAAATGATTAGCACATGTCAGTATACTTGTGCGGTTTCAGATAGGTGCGTGTGCAGCCATCAGCAGTTCTTTTGCACCGGTTCCTCCCCAACCTTGATTCCTTTACAATTCCCGGGGTTGAGTGTGAAGTGAATGGCTGTGATATCTGGCACTCGTCGCGACGACGAGACAGACGATGAAGAGATGTGGTTGAAAGAACTCTTGCGTTACAACAGAGAGCCTCGGCTTTGTGGAGGTTCGACTTCGGTTTAGGGTTCAGGGTTTTAGGTTGTAAAGGGTTATATACAAAGATATTATGTATAAATAGGGTATACATAGAAAGGGTTCGAGGTTTAGGGCAAACCCCATAGGGTTTTAAACAGAGTTCAGGGTTTAGGGTTTCAGGCTCTTCGGGTTGTTTCTATATAGAATTAGATTGTGTTTTCAATACACCCGAAAAGGGTTCTTAAGGGAGAGGCTCCAAGGGGGGCAGAAAACCCAAGTCCCCGAATACTCCGCACTGCTCCCTAAGGCTCCCTATGAAGTTCCACCCCGCTTGAACACCCCTGAAAAACCCGAAACACCCCAAGTGGACAAACCTTGAAACGCTAAAGTCGGTCTTCGATTTAAGTTTTTTGGTGTCTGGTACCAGGGCTAGAACGAAAACCGCCAATTTTCAACTCCCATAAAGCAACCGAAGCCCTTTAGTTATAAAACCTTCAGGAGCAGTCCGGAGGATCGCCATCCTTGTCGACGTCGCCCAAGCCAGTGCCTTGGTTTCAATACTTATGCCGACCAACACTATATGAAACCGGCTGAACCACACCTCCACCCTAAACCCTCAACCGGACTCAACCCTATACATAGACCCTATATATAAACTCTCAACCCTATAACCTCCAGGTGTCATGTGCGCTTCTCCCTGAGCGCCTACGTTATCTACATCGGGACATGGTTGCTCTGGAAAGAACTGCCGAATGCTTCGCAAAGATAGACAACGCTGGGGCCATCATCGAATGTGATTTACCGAAACCAGATGCCCTCCCTGGCTCAATCCTAGTACATTGCTTCGCAGTGCTCAGCAAAACCTTGACCAGACATGGCCCTATGGTCTACAAGTTCGGGTTCACACATTGTCCCTCCACTCGTTTTTTCAATCGACGGTTCGGATATGTCACTGACCGGCACCAGAAGTGGCAACGCATGGTGGTGGTTTACGCTTCATGCGAACATGTTGGCCCGTCTTTTGTGGAAGCTGCCATGATACAACGTTACAAAGGAGTCTTGCTTTAATAGCCTGTGGGATACAATGTAGCACAGTGTCAACCCTAAACCCACCCTAAACCCAAAACAACCTTATGGGGTTTATAGGGTTTATAGGGTTTAGGGTTTATATAGGGTTTTTTGTGTTTAGGGTTATGTAGGGTTTCTTGGGTTTATAGGGTTTAGGGTTCAGGGTTTAGGGTAAACCCCTAAACCCTAAACCCTGAACCCTAAACCCTAAACCCTAAACCCCTTCTGCCAAGGTGAGCCAGGATGCCGCAATGAGCGTGATGGCGGAGAGACGGTGCACGCCTGCCTGGGCGGGCCATATTTTACTTACTTCGTATACCAATCGTTCCGAAAGCCTAGCAATGCTTCAAAGACTTTGAACCCTTAACCTTAACCCTATACACCAAAAAGCCTACAAACCCCATATTGAACCCTTAACCTTAACCCTATACACAAACCATTTAACGGACTACATAGCGCGTTGTGGAGCCGGCCGGGGTGCAGTGTCGTGCCAAAAGAACTGATTCCAAAGTCCAAAGTCTTGGGGGTGAGGGTGGGGAGGTACAGCGGTTCATCTGAAGCATCCAAGGTTCCAAGAGAGCCTGGATTCGGCCAGAGAGATGGTGAAGAAGCCGCGGCTTGCCTCGATCCTTTGTACATGTTGCTGTCTAACGCTGTTGAAAGTTTTCGGGCACAGGGACTGTTTGTAAGTCTAAATATGTGTTGTTAAAGACCTCTATACCCATGCTGCCCACAAGGTGCGCTGAGCTTATTGCCCTGGACTCCCGCATCAGGCTTCTCGGCGCCCAACCCCCGAGACGCAAAGCCCCAAGCGACAACAACTCCCGAAGCCCCAAAAACCACAGTGGTGCTGAGCCCCAAATTGCCCCAAATCCTATAAACCCGATGTAATCCCTTAGGACGGATCTAGAAGGGAAAATCTTTTCAATCTACATAGTCAATCTCCACGCAGCCTCTACAAAGCTTCGACCCCACACAGAAATCACGCGTGGCTCAGGCTTGTCCTTCCAGATCGACGAGGCAAGCGGCCACGAGAAGAAAAGCCAGAGCTCGACGAGGAGGATTCGAAGCCGCCTGCAAAGGCTCCAAAGCCAAAGGCAAAAACCAAAGCTGCCCCGAAGAAAGGTTCCAAGCAGCCCAAGAAGTAGCATGCTGCAACAAAGTTGCATCGTGGGGCTGGGTTGTTTCTACATGTGCTTCAGCGTGCGTATGCGCATGCTGAAGGCCTATGAAGGCCTCTTGCTGAGTATCCCAACAGCTGCCACAACTACCCCGATGTCAACAACCAGAATCTGTTACCGACGGCTGTTGTGCTTCAGCTAGATACTGCTTTATCTGTGCAATCTGCAAGTGACGACGACAAGTGTGCCTTCGCAGCGAAGATGGCAAGGCAAAAAAACAGTCTTGACGTTTTCGCAAATGCCAACCCATACTTTGCATTATTCTCCTGCCCCAAGCAGTTTGTGACTAAACCCCTTTGCTCGCCAGGTGTCTCAGATGCTGCCGTGAGATTGGCGTGGAGCTATGCCAAAGGAGCCCCGCTGAAGCATTGCTCGCAGTGGTGTAGGGCTTCGTTGGAACTTGAAGAGGATGTATGGTCGAAGGATTACAGTTACATGGAGTGTCACCTAAAATGCGAGGTACAGATTGTAAATTGGGTCTGACAGGGAAGTTTAAAGGTTCCATTGGGTTTGCCAGGGTTTGCCTCTGTATAGGTTTCTACGTGGTGTCTTGTTAGTATGCAGTTTAGAGAGGGTGTTACTTTTAGGGTGAGGGTTAAACTATATAGACTTTGCGCGCGTAGGATTTATGGGCTTTTGCTGCTTTCGATCAGGCTTCGTGCGTGGACATCATCAAGCAGGCCACGTCAACGGTGGATTATGACATGCGTGAAAAGTCTGAGCCTTTCAATCCTGCCAACTGCACGATCTGCCCGGTACTTTGGGAACTGTATGGCGCACCTGAAACCAAATCTGAGCCTCGACCCTGACCTTGGGATTTCTCTGCTTCGGTCTGGCGGTTTAGGGTTTAGGGGGTTTTGTAGAAGACCCTCTAGCAGCCTTTTTGTCAAAGGGTATATATTCGTAAGGGTATATGTATATATATATATATAGGTTTTATTAAGTTTACATATATAGGGTCTATATATAGTGGGCCTATTTTCAGGGTGAAAACACGGTTTAGGGCCTATAGGGCTTTCGTTGGAGTCTGTGTGGTTCCGTCCCGACTTTTTAGAAATATAGTTCCTTGAAACTGAATGGTGTTTCTGAATTCGCGTATCGAGGAACACATCGTGGCCCGGGCCTTTGCAAAGCATGGGCTGCGATTCAAAGTCGAGTTGGCTTTTGGGCACGTGGGGCGGCAACGGGACTTCCCGTACATTCCTGTGTCTGAGTGGATCCGCTGCTTGGACAAAGCCGGGCAGCTGGACAGACTGGTTGGTTGCAAAGGTGATTTTTCATCGTCCCTGCGACAATATTGGGACAGGTTCGAGAAGGCACATCCGAGCCACCAAGTGTTTGAACTGGCGAAGGCTGGCCTGGTGAGTCTTCACCAGGCCGTGCCGGTTTATCTGCACGGGGATGAAGGCACGACGCTGAAGAAAGACGGGGCACTAGTGATATCTTTCCAATCGCCGTTGGGCAAAGGAACTTCAAGCAGCAAGATGGGTGACCTCGAGGGCGGCCCACACCACTTGAACTTTCTCGGCCACGCTTTTGAAACTAGGTTCTTGATCATTGCGGCCCTCAAGGACCGATCTCACTCCATAATAACGATCTCTATACATGTATGCCCACCTCTTTAAGATGTTCCATTTTCCACGACAAACTCCCTGACAGGAAGATTATCGCGACAGCCAGCACACCTACAACCAAGTCCTGGAGCTGGCAGTTCGATCCTTGGACAAAGCGAGCCGCGATGGGGTTACTCTTCAGAATGGGCAGCGTCTGCACCCGATTCCCATTGGTCAGAAAGGAGACTGGTCGTATCTGGTCCCCAGCTACAATTTGTTTTATAAGTTCCGGATTGATGTGCAGGTTTGGCCATGTGTAGGAGGGTTCTCTATTTGCCGTTGATTGCATCGAGCATCTCTGTTTCGATGTGTGTTTGTTGAACACATACCGGGTTTCCAGCCTTTGCACGGTTGAGGCGACCTCTGCTGGGATGGAGCGCAGTTACAAAAATGGGCCCAAGGCTGCAAACAGCAAGAAGCCCTGCACGGGCATTTGCCACCTCTGCCTTGCGGGGAGACCTAACCTCGACTTCGAGAACGTGTAGCTTGTTGAATCTTGAGTACACACAGTGATTTGGCGCGCTCATGTGTTTTCAAAGCTTTCTATATGCATTCACAAAAAAGGGGCATCTACAGGTCAGCCGATGCTGCCTACGCCAAGACTTTTGGTGCCGAGCCTCCTTGGGTCGAGGAGCCCATCTTTACCAAGGTTCTACTGCACGAACCAGACAAGAAGGAGACGTTCCACAAAGTGGATGTTTTTCACACTATCAACCTTGGGATTGGCAAACCTTTCTGCGCGAGCGCACTCGTCATCTTGCTTCGATATTGCCAGGGCGACTCTATCGATGCAAAGTTTGAGGAGCTGACAGGCTTTTATCTGGAGTACTGCAAGGATACTTGCCTTATCTCGTCAGTCTCTGTTTGGCTATACTTGCGATTTCACGGGGTGCCTTTTACTTTGCACAAACTGCCATCTACATAGGAGAATCGCAAGACAAACTATATCCAGAAGCTGACCCGCGATACAATGGGCTGGGGGAGCTCGACGCAGGATGCATCTGGCAGTTGGAACAAGGGATCTCTCACCACGTCTTTGTGTCAGTTTATCGAACACTTCTGCAAGTTCCACTCTCTGGAAGAGAGCGAGGATGAGAGGGATCGGCTCATTGACCTTTGGCGTGCAAAATGCATGCTTTTCAGGTTTCTACATCGAGTTTATGGAGGCTTTGTTTCTCTTTTGTGCTCTACGTAGCAGGTTGGGTTTGAAGCTGCAATGTGTGTACATTTAAGGCTTCCTCCAGCCGCGCTTTGAACTTCTGGATGCGGTCGCTCTACGCTGCCGATGTGTGGATCCATCCAGCCGAAGCTGAGCGTATCAACGCTGCAGGCTGGCACTTCCTGGGCGCTTACAGCCGCTTGGCTGGGCTGTCGCTTGCTGCAGCAGAACTACGTTTCGCGATGCTCCCAAAAATCCACATGCTGTGGCACGTGGTATACGCGATGGCGGTGCAAACGGCAGCTGGCCAATATGTAGAGAACGCGATGGTGGAAGCGTGCCCAGTTGACGAGGATTTTATAGGCCGATTTTGTGCCTTGACAAGGTCAGTTTCACCTCGGCTTCGGATTCAACGTGCCCTCGAGAGGTATCTCACACATGTGCAGCTACTGTTTATGCGTGCCGCCGAACGAGAGTGAAAAGGTGCTCTTTTCAGCTTGTTCAACCCCCATCATGGCTTCAAGCTCTGGGCGAAAGGAAAACCCGATCGAGCCTTGAATACCCGTTCGAGGTCTTAAAGAAGCGTTCGCTCTTCAACAAAATTAAACATTTCAGATCTAGGCTGCCTTTTTCAGGCTTTAGGGTTTAGCAGGTAGTGTTAGGGTTTAGGGTTATGGACAGATGGGTGTGTCCGAAATTAGCGGTACCTTATGGGGGTCCTTGTCATAAGGGTATCCCATACTATGTGGGAGTGTATATTCGGGGCCCGCTATTGTCGTAAACTCCCAAATAGGGTGTCCCAAGCCCGAAAACTCCAAAATCTAATCCTTATAGCCCTAGAAGCCCTAAACCTTCTGCAAGATCCGAAAGCCCGAACCCTGAAGCTATGAACGCCCAGATGCCAAAGCCATCCAGGCAGATCCCAAAAGGCGGTTTCGGGGTTAGTGTAAATGGGTGGGGGAGTGGGGAGGGGCTGTTGTGAAGTTTAGGTCCCGTTTAGCTGGCATTGCCAGTGGCTCCTCATGGCAAGGTCCATAGAAGGGGTACCCCCGAACCCTAGCCCTAAACCCCAAATCCTAAACCCTGAGCCTCAATTTACAACACCCAGCCCCTTGAATGAAAGGACCGGTCTGGCTTGGCAATATGCTCCGATCGCTATGTCATTGGACCCTGTGGCAGCACTTGGCAACGCCAAACCCCTCAACGACTCTTCACGCTGATATAGCCTTCGGACACCAGCCCCCTTCGCAGCATCAGAGCCTTAAGGTTTCTAGTGGGTTTAGGATGTAGCGTTTTGGGGTTTAGGGTTTGGGGCTTTAGGGTTTACAGTATGTTTCCGACAATTTGAGGAGATCAAATGGAAGCCTAGCCGTAAAAAATCTGCAAACCTCAAAGCCTTGGAGCCTAAACCCTAAACTTTAAACCCTAAGCTGACCACCGCCAGGGTACCCCCGAAGATTCGCCGCAAAGCCAAACCCACCCAGCCCCCCCCCCTCCCAAGAACAGCAAAAGCAAGCGACGTATACACCTTCTGAACCCATCGGGGGGAGGGTGGGGGGGGAAAGGCACACGACGTTGCTATCTGCTTTTGCTTTGTTGAAGCGGAATTTGGGGGTCCTGATACCTAAACGCCCGCCACCCCTACGGCTGCCAAGTCACCTCCATCCTTTGGATGCTGCCCAAGATGCTGGCCTTCTTTATCCCATCCCTGCTCCTGCAGCTGCCAGGGCCGTGTTTGAGAAGATCTTCTGTTAGGCTTTTTTTGGGGGAGTTGGGAGGGGTTAAGGCCGAGTGCTGGCTGTAAACAAAGCCTGTTTTTCGTGTTTTAGAAGATCTTCGCTAGGGGTGTTGAGGGTTTAAGGCCTAGCTATGGGGAGTGTTAAGGTTCAGGGGGGCAAGGGGGGAAGGCGGGGTGGGGGCGGGGGGTGGGGTCTTTCTTTGAGTTTATATAAGGCCAACGGTGTCTAGATTGGGAGATGGGGATTTCAGAGTATGCCCCAAAATATTATAAAATCCTGTTAAAGGACACCCAGAAAGGGTACCCCTTATTCTCGGTTCCCCCATGTGTGTTCTGCGAAGAGATGTTGCTGTTCATTCCAGAGATGCAGCTCTGAAGGTTCAGTTTTCAGACGCAGGAATCAGGGTGTACATGGGGTTTAGGGTTTGGGCTTAGGGCTTAGGGTTTAGGGTTTAGGGTTCTCATGGAAATGCCCAGGTTTCCGGCCATGATGGTTGTCGGCTGCTACGCGTGCCCCGACCTGCATGGAGTCCCAAACTGAAACCGTTTCGGGCATAGGGTTTAGGGTTTAGGGTTTGGGGTTTAGGGTTTAGGGTTTAGGGTACTTAAGCTCAATAAAGAATAGAAATTTTGATTTTACATACTATCCCAACCATGAAGTGGACGGAATCTAGCGGTTGGTGTTCTGTCAAACCCTACTAATCCACCCACCCCCTCAAATTAAATACCCCCCCCCCCCCCCCCCGCATATACCATAATATAACTAGAACGGGTGGTACTTAATATTAGGGGGGTAGGGGGGATAATATTAGAGGGAGGGATTAGCTCCGAAAACCCAAACATTCGTGCTTCAATGCTTCGGGTGGTCGAGTCGGTGGATTTCGGGTTCAGGGTAATTTTTAATTAGGGTTTAGGACTTCGGGTTAGCACTTCGGGGCCAACCCTAGACCCTAGACCCTAAACCCTAAAACCTAAACCCAAAACCCTAAAACCCTAAAATTGCCCTAAAACCCTAAAACCCTAAACCCTAAAGCCCTAAAGCCCTAAAACCCTAAAACCCTAAAACCCTAAACCTAGAGTTCAGGAACTTCAGGTTGAGGGTTGAGTCCAGGCTTTGCTTTCTCAGTCAGAGTCTCGCACCCCGGTCTGTTGAGGTGATGTGCACCTGCGGCTCGCTCTCATGCATGTCAAAGCCCTCACAAAACTTTAGGGTTTGGGGTTTAGGGTTTTCCAAGTAGTTTTTAGGGTTGAGGGATTAGGCTTTAGGGTTTAGGGTTTAGGTTTAGGGTTTAGGGTTTAGGGTTTAGGGTTTAGGGTTTAGGGTTTAGGGGTTAGGGTAGCACTGCGAAGCCTCGGCCGGCGCCTAAATGTTGTATCCATCTTCCCGATATCTGCAAGCTTGGGCAACGCAGACGGCCGCGGCTAAAAGTTCATTGGCATCCAGGGTTAGGGTTTAGGGTTTAGGGTTTAGGGTTTAGGGTTTGGGGTTTGGGGTTTGGGGTTTGGGGTTTGGGGTTTGGGGTTTGGGGTTTGGGGTTGAGGGTTTAGGGTTTAGGGTACAGCCCTCGAATGAAAACAATCGTGAGTTCCTCGTGACCCTAAACCGCGAGCCCCAAACCTTAGTTGGTTACGCCTTGGCAGGTGCTCTTTGAAGGAGGGTACTGAGAGCATCGAGCGCACAGCGGGCAACCAAGCGGCAGAGGTCCTAACCCGAACGCCCTCAACAGGTTTCTGGTTCTTTGTTTAAGATTAGGGTTCGCTGATTAGAGTCCCTCAGCCATCCCCCACTCCCCAAGCCTTACAGTAATGAAATCCGAAACCATCCCCAGGGGTCGCTCAGAATCCATGCAGTCGTCCTGGTATCGACCCAACCCGAAACCCTAAATCCTAAGGTTGAAGCTTTGGGATTGAGGGTTTAGGCCTCTTTTTTTGGCTTGCGGTTTAGGGTTAATTGTAGGTGGCATATTATATGGTCAGTTTATGTCAGTTTTTCAATTGTTATCCTCCCTTTGAGGGGTGCCTTTTGATAACAAGATCCCCGGTTTACAACAATAGGGGGCCCCCCCGATATAGATCCCCAAATAGTCGTATCCCCTTATAATCAGGACCCCAATAAGGCACCCCTAATTTCGGAACCTCCCCATCTGGGACTTGGGCTACGAGGTTAATCACAAAGACAAAGGGGCGTTCGGTTTACGGATTTGGCGTTGTGTGTGGCTATGTGGAGTAGAAGTTGCCCAGGCCCGTATGCTTAGGGTTTAGGTTCTGCAGGGCTACACTATAAGAAATGGCTGGTCCCGAGTATGGATTGTTGACTCTTGCACCCCTTAGCGCCCCTTAAAGCGCGCTAAAGCCCCTTAAAGCCCAAGCCGTAAACTGTAAACCCTAACCCCAGAGCCGCTACTGTAAGGATTTTGGGTCTGCTTCGTCTTGGCCTTCTTCCTGTACCTCCCGATGGCGATTCTGGCGGTGGTTATGCTTATGCCCCCTTGGCCCAAGAATGATTGCGTGGTTTGGGGTTCAGGTTTCAGGGTTAAAGATCTGAGTACCTCAGCCCCAAGTAGGTTTTAGGGCTTGGGGTTTATCGTTTCGGGTTAGAGCGTTGTAGGATTTAGGGCTCGGGTTGAATTATTCAGGTTGCACAGGTCCTCAGTGCAGCGGCTCGCCTGGTTCTGGGCTCTGAAAATCTAAACCCAAAACCGCTGTGTGGGTTCAACGCGTTCGGCTTTCAACACAAAAACGCTCCCACTCAAGGCTGTAAGGCCGTGAGCCCTGCAAGCGCGCGGAACAAGTCCTTAAGACCCCTAAACCCCTAATCCTAGGTAGGATAAGGGGGACCCTTGAACGGGAACCCTTCTTAACCCTCTTCTGGCTCTCTTAAGCAGGGACCTTATTCAGAGGGTCTATATCACCAAGGGTCCCCCTAATCTTATCCCCTACCTAAGATCCCTAAGACCCCTCAACCGCTCACCCCCTCAACCCTAGACCCTGAACAGACCGAGACGTGTCCTGACATGTGACCCCCAAACCCCTAAGCCCTCAACCCTTAACCCCTTATAACCCTTATAACCCCCTAAACCCCTCAACCCTTAACCCCTTATAACCCTTATAACCCTTATAACCCTGAAAACCCTTATAACCCCTAAACCCTGAAGCCCTCAAGCCCTTGCAACCAACAGGCTGGACTACATCTTCTACTGGATCTTCGGGATCATCTTCTGCACTGCCACCTGCCGCTCCTGGGCCACACAAGGAGGGTTTAGGGGTTGGAGGGTTGGAGGCTTGGAGGTTGGAGGGTTCTAGACTTTGAGGGTTTGAGGTTTGAGAGTTTTGAGCGTTTGAGGGCTTGAGGGTTTGATGGTTTGAGGGTTTAGGGTTTGAGAGCTGAGGGCCGAGGGTCGGGGACCCCAATCAGAGACCCCAATCAGACTCAAGGGGAACACCCCCAAGATAGCGTAAGAGGTTCTTTGCATTTGTTTTTCGAGGTTATTTGGCTTTATATGCGCATATATGGTCCGTAGAGGTAGCAAATGTTGGGCATGAAGCCTTTCTAGCAGACTGAACCCGAGTCCTCCCGGCTCAGTCTCGGTCCTAAACCCCCCCCCCCCAAGTCCTTAAAGTAACAAAAAACTGGGCCCTGAACCCCAAAAAAAACTAACCCCTGAACCTGAAACGCCTAGCCCTTATACCCTAAATCATGGGGAGGGGGGAACCCCTGAAGCTGAAACGCCTAGCCCTCATACCCTAAATCATGGGGAGGGGGGGGGGGGTGATCTCAGCCTCCTGGGGTCTCTGCGATGGTCGAGTCTTTGCTTGAGGGGGGTTTAGGGTTGCTGTAGTCGTGGACTCCTCAAAGTGAGGGGTGCCAAATCGGGTCCGGGACTTCGAAAAGCTCTTAAAAGCCTCAAGCGGAAATTGGCTTGAAATCCCCAAACCCTCAAGAACACCCAAAGCCTACAGCAACGCCTAGAATGTCCTAAATTCGTGCCCCTCAATCCTCTGCCACTGGGGTGGGGAACGGCTCGCCGTGTCTTTATCCTCCTCCTCCCTAAACCCTAAACCTAGCCAAAATCCTCAACGTAGCTGCCTCAACCTCAAAACTACAAGTGCTGTAGGTTGGATGGGCGTCTGGCGGAGTATGCGCGCCATTGACCCCTACCGGAATGGGCCCTGGGTGCCTTGGCCTGTGGGATGTTCGGGTTTCGGGCTTACGGGTTCGGGGCTTTTAGGGGTTCAGTGTTTTGGGTTTTTTTTTGGCTCGCACGGTTTCAAGCTCAGGGGTTTCGGGGTTGAGGTATCCTGATAATTCTGTGGGACTCAGGGTGTCGCGGAAGAGCTATACCGCCCCTTCCGATGAAGCCAGAAGCATTCAAGCGACTGAAAACCCTAAATCCTAAACCCGAATTGTACCTCTTAGCTCTATTCGCATGTAATTATCCTCCATGAACCCGCGACCGAAACTTTACACTGAAGCCGAACCCTGATAAACCCTATACGCCTTAAACCCTTCCACTCCACCGGTCCCTTGAGGCTTTTGCACCTACGTAGCATGCTCACGAAGCTTGACACACATTGCATGTTTACATTTTGCCCATCGGTCTTCACGCTGCCCTCAGAAGTGGGATGCGCCATCTGTTTGGGCCAAGATCTCTGTCAATGTCATTCTCGGCTGTTGCGTGCGGAATCTGCCATTCTTTAGGGGGGCAGAAGAGGGGGTAGGATTCAGAGCTTATACTAGGATGCCCAGCAGCCCAGCCTTTGTTTAGGAATTACGTTGCCTCACAGGCCCCAATTAGTCAAACAAGGGTCTTCATACTTGAGCGGCTCCTTTGGAACCTAGACCTTAGTCCCTAAACCAAAGCCCCCAACTTGTACACCTCCAACCCCAAAACCCTGAAACTCTAAACGCAAGCCTGCCAGCCCCTAAAGCCTAAACGCGTAAACCTCGAAACCCTGAACAACCCGAAACCCACACGGGACCTTCAGCCCTGCGAAAAAGGGCACTGCCGCCAATGGAGACCCTGTAGAGCCACTCAGGTCATCCTCCATCTGCCTGACTTCTTTGTGACCACCATTGGCCAGACCTGTCCCTTGAACTGGCTTTTCGGGCTACGGTTAAGGGTTTAGTGTCAGGGTTTCGGGTTTAGGGTGTAGGTGTTAGGGGATAGAAGTTGAGGGTTTTTCGCAGTTGTCCTAAGCATGAGTCACATGATTTCGGGTTTAGGGTTTAGGGTTTAGGGTTTGAGGCTCAACCCTGACTATGAGGCCGACATGGTGTCCTGCAGATGGCTTGCCAGCTGACGATGATGTGGGTCGTCGCTCGGTGGCCTTGTGGGCTGACGGTTCATGGGTCGTTCTGCGTCGGGGCACAAGGGGTTTAGGGTTTAGGGGTTGGGGTTGGAGTTTGTAGGGCTAGGGGGCTTAGGGTTAAGGGACAAGCGCTACAAACCATGTGGGGGGGGGGGGGGGGGGGGGGTCCTCTAAATTTGCGATTCCTTTTTTTGCGGGCGGATCCTGTGAGACTACGGAACCTTGTATATGAAGGGGACCCAAAAGGGCTCAGAATTTTGAGAGCTGCCCATCTTCCCTGCTTCGCAGGTATGTATCTACACTTCAAGAGACCAGCCCCTGATTGCCTTTGCGTGCTACGCGCATGGATCTGGGAATATCAGTAGAGAAACCCGAAACCCTAAGCCCTATAGAGCCTATAAACCCTAAAAACCCTAAACCCTAAACCCTAAACCTTTTGGGCCAAAGCGGCTGTGATCGGAGTTTCATCCCAAGGGGTGTGAGTCGACACCGTAGACACTGCAGCCCTACAGGGCCAAACACATGACCTATGAGCATCGCCAGCCCCGAGCCCTAAACACGGTCAGAGACCCTATGTCTTGCAACTAAACCCTAAACCCTAAACCCTAACCCTAAACCCTAAACCCTAAACCCTAAACCCTAAACCCTAAACCCTAAACCCTAAACCCTAAACCCTAAACCCGAAGCAAGGCAATTCCCTGGGTCAAGTACTACGTGAACTGCAATCCGTGGATTTACAAACTGGAGCACCGGCTCGTCACGCAGCTCTCCACAGAGCTGAAGGTGCCTTCTGGTGGTTTTGGGTTTAGGGTTTTTAGGGTTTAGGAGTTTAGGAGTTTAGGAGTTTAGGAGTTTAGGAGTTTAGGAGTTTAGGAGTTTAGGAGTTTAGGAGTTTAGGAGTTTAGGAGTTTAGGAGTTTAGGAGTTTAGGAGTTTAGGGTTTAGGGTTTAGCGGTTTAGGGTTTAGGGGTTTAGGTGTTCAGAGGGTTTAGGGATTTAGGGTTCAGGGCTTTTTGGGGCTTCGGTTTAGAGATTTTTTGGGGGGTTTAGGGATTAGGAGTTTAGGGTCCAGGGGTGTGGGGGTTTCGTGTTAGGGCTAGTGGTTTATGGGTTTAGGATTTGAGGGTTTAGAGGTTTAGGGTTCAGGGGTAATAGGTTTTAGGTGTTTAAGGGGGGTTTAGGGTTGAAGGGTTTAAGGGTTTAGGGCTTCAGGGTTTGGGGTTTGAGGTTGCTCAGTCTTATACTCTGGGCACCCTATATTGGGATGTGCTATGATAGTGGCCCAGGGCCGACAACCCGAAGCCCTGAACCTTGAGCCGAGAGGCCTGCACCCTGAACTGCGCTTGCACATGTCGGGGGTCTCCGAAAATAGGGGACCCCCAATCTTTGTCCCCAAATACTAGGATTCCCTTCTAGTAAGAACCCCAAAAAGCTGCATGCCGGACCTGACACTTAAGCTTCCTAAGCCTGAAGCGCTTAGGACCCTAAGCCGAAGCTTACAGCCACAACCCTCGACCGGAGCTTGGGGGAGTGTGTGAAACCTAACCGCTAGTTTAGAGCCTGAAAAACCCCATAATCCCGAAACCGAGTGTGAATCAAAACCGCAAGTTTGGAGCCTGAAAAAACCCAATAAGCCCTAAACCCTAAACTCTAAACCCTAAACCCTAAACCTGCCAGGAGGTGCAGCCCATGACGCAGTGCGTGGAAGTCATCCGCGGCATCATCAACCGAGCGAAACAGTTTGCCGGACGGGTGCCTTTGAGAGCCATCATCTCAGTCTAGTTTAGGGTTTAGGGTTTAGGGTTTAGGGTTTAGGGTTTAGGGTTTAGGGTTTAGGGTTTAGGGTTTAGGGTTTAGGGTTTAGGGTTTAGGGTTTAGGGTTTAGGGTTTAGGGTTTAATTTTCTGCAAGCCCTTATAGGCCCTATCGTAGATAAACCCCAATAAACCCTTTAAGCCCGAAAGCCCCAGATATTGTTATACCGAAACGCTGAGATTCATGGCTTCGGGCGAGAGTTTTATTGTTACGGTTGGCTGCTGGCAGCTCCAGGACCCCCCTGACGTCATAGGAGTTCCCTAAACCCCTCCCCTCCCCCGCAAGAAATCCACCCTTGTTTGGGCACTACTCCTTCAATCATATGTAGGATTGCTATTGCGATTTCAGGAATGCTCTCTAACCAAGTCTCTTGGCACGTTAGAACGCTTAACAAGTGGCTGGATCTCACGGACTAAGCAACCTTCAACCCTAAACCCTAAACCCACAACAATACGCTCGTCGGTTCTTGACTCCAATTGTGGAGCAAGGAGGCTTGAAATCTTGTTATACCTACACATATGTATTTATATATATATGCATTATATATATATATATATATATATTGTTTTCAAAAAATCTGAATATATAGACATATTTGTACACACCTGCAAGTAAAATACACATTAGGGTTTAGGGCTTCGGGCTTGGGGTTTAGGGTTTAGTAGCAGTTAAGGGTCCTGTGTTGAAGGGGGGTTCGGGCCAACAGCAGGGGTTTAGGCTTGTTCCCGAGCGCCCACACGCTAAACCTTTGGACCAGGTGAAGAAGGTGGACATGTGGTGGTTCGTACCATTCTACCCATATCCTCCGCCGGGCAGGCCGGCACAGTTGTTACCCTAGAATCTCGAGGGAGGTCTACCGTACACCGAAAGCTCAACCCTCAGTTGCTTGAACCTGAGTTTAGGGTTTAGGGCTTACAAAGTGGCATGGCTGTAAATCATACCTAAACCCTAAACCCTAAACCCTCAGCTCCCCCAAGGCCGAACCCACCCAGATCCTTCGGAGACACGGGGGCTCGACAGCCCACACTTGCTTTATCCACGCAAACAATACAAGCACATGCATAAGCAGACGTGAAGGGGTTCATCTGAATCACGCGCCCTGGCTGGGTCTCACATAGTTATTGCACATCGCTGAGGGTTCAGGGTTGCGTTTTAAGGGTTTAGGGATTCGGGTTTAGGGTGCCCGAAAAGGAGGTCGGTCATATATGGATCAAGCCAGTATTGTGGACAAGCAAGTCTGCTATACTTCACTATACACATGCTTGAATATGGATGCTGGTACTAGCAACATTCAGGGATACTGTAGCATCAGAAGCCTCGAGCTGCGTTCAGGCGCTATGCCCTTGGCCTACAAGTGGCCGGGCGCCTCGATCAGCGAGGGTTGTGTAGTTGGGAGGTTTCTGTAAGTCAGGTTCCCTGTTCGGATCTCCTTTCTCGTGTTCTGATTTAGCATCTCGTTTGCAGCATCTTCCTTATCGTGAAAAGTTTCAAGAGAACGGAGCTTCTCAGGCTGAGGCACCACATGTGTGCGCTTCTTAGGCTTAGGCTGTGCTTGTAAGGCCTGCTTGCGCAGGAAGTTGGAGCACGAGTTGAAGGTTTGAACCCCCCAAACCATTATCCGGAGACGAGCACTGTTCATCCCAGGACCTTCAAGACCTTTCCAACGCTCTTCTGCCTCATCGTCCACACGACGCATGCTCTTCGATCGGTCCCTGGGCTGCCAAACGGAAAGGAGCTGTCGCAAAACATGGTAAACGGTATGTAAAGTCGGGGTTCTACGTTAGGGCCCCCTGAAAGGGATCCGTATATATTTTATGCCCATCCCCTCATAGGTATCCGCAAGGGCCGATCTTTTTGTGACTACTACCACAAAAAAACGTAAGACTATGAAGAAGAGGTGGACTCAAGCGATGCTTCCCTGTCATTTGGGGGTGGGGTGGGGAGGTGTTCCCATTTCGTGTGGCGGACCAGATCAGATTTCGAAGGTATGTCGCACGAAGGAACCGCGGAGCCTGAAGCCTCAGCTACCGCCAAGCCCAAAACCCTTAGCCCTTGGCTAGGGCAGTGCATGCTGTGGCCTGATGCTGGGTATTCGAGCTTCCGTCTGCAATAGCAGTAAATCATCGCAACGATCGTAATCGCAAAGATAGTAGCAATCATCGTCGCAGCAGCGGCAGCACTAATCGTAAGGGAAAGAGACGAGCCAGACCGAGAAAAGGACGGCGGCAGCCGAGAACAACTGGTCTTGTCCAACTCGTGCAAGATGCCCGTGTGGCGAGCGCCGTGGCCTGTACTGGGTTTAGGGTTCAGGGGGTTAAGGGGGTTGATAAGTTCGAGGCTCAGGGGGTTCGTGGGAGTGTACCCCATAATTGCATCTTCGCATGAAGGCGCACGTCAGAGTTTGGTCACTCACAAGCATGGGCGAGTTGTTTGAGAGGATGAAACGATGCTGACCTGATAGTTGTAAAGCAACCCTAAGCAATCATACGTGCATTTCCCGAAGTAGGATACATTCACACGCCCTCTCAAACTGGGTATAATCTCGTTATGGGAAGCCCCAACAAAGGGATTTCAGACCCCCCCATATACCTAAAGAAGTTGATCTGCGGGTTTCGGGCCTTGGGGCACGGCAAAGCGGCTTCTGCAGCAGCAAGAACAAAAGTGGGACCAAGTTGAGGTTTCGAACAAACTGGGGCTTCTTCCACCCTAAACCCTGAGCTCTGAGCCCTGAACCCTATTTTGAGAACTGCCACCAGTCGTCCGCTCAGGTCATGCTGTGGTACAACAATCCATACCACTTCTTGACCGGCTTCGTTGAGGCAATCCGACGCCACCAAAGTGCCACAGCCTATACTCCAAAGCCACAGAGTCCTCATGATGAGGGTGATCACATGAGTGATCATGATGAGCAATACGCTACATTTCCGAAATCGTAAGAAGCATCAAAAGTAAGTATAGGGGCCGAGCCTTCAAAACTAGAACAGGGTCTTGCGGGGGGGGGGGGGGGGGGGGGGGGGGTGACGGACCAAAGAAGATAATGTTCGTACTTATTCCGACCCCTATGTTAGACTCATCAACTGGCTTGTGTGTTTCTTGTATAGACATTCTGAGAGCCCGGCCCTGTCACGAGAGCTTCTTTGGTTTCAGAACCAGGGCGAAGCTCCGAACCCCCTGAACCTTAAACCCCAAACCGCGGTTTCGCAATTTAGGGTTTGGGGTTTCGAGTTTAGGGTTTCCGGGTTTTGGGTTTAGGGTTTGGGGTTGTTTAGGGTTTAGGGTTTCTTAGGGTGTAGGCTTTGCAAGAGTTCGGGATTAACGAATCATCTGCAGAGCTCTAGAGTCTTGAGACACCAACAAGCCTTTGCACAAAGTTCTGAATCCTCGGACGCAGAATCCCAATTTTAAATGAATCCTTTTTACCCCTGAAACCCTGTTCAGGGCATAGAACCCTACATCCCGAACTCTGAGCTCTGGCCCCAGAAACGCAAAGTGCGCAGGCCCAGATTACGAATGGCGGCAAGTCGCAACCCCAGAAGGCGCAGCCTGTGTCCGGGACGTGTACTCCCCTCTGGGATTAGAGGTTTAGGGTTTAGGGTTTAGGGCCCGGAGATCTTTAGGGTTTGGGGGGCTCGGGGTTTCCAAGCACACCTCAGTTTTTGCTCTGCACCCCCGAGAAAGTCAAGCAGCAGTGCTTAGAGGCATAAGTAAGATGCATTCTGCGAGCGCTTGGAGGTTCATGGGTACGCATAACTCCAACTATACGTCGACCTAGAACCTACCAAGTGGACTTCGGGGACTTAGAAGAACAGATATGATTGGGGTTACAAGTACCCTGCTCCAAGTAGTGATCTCATGAATGTACTTCGCATGCTGAAAGGTTGTGGCCGATCAAATGGCTGGCGTAGTCCACAGTGTACAGAGTCCACGGGCTAGAGTACAGAGGGCCAGGGTTGAGGGCTTCGGGTTTAGAAGTTTAGGGTTTTTTTCGGGTAAAAGGGTTGGGAGGTGTAAAGTTTGGGTTTCAAAGCCTGGGGTTCAGAGGAGTTCGGCTTTCGGCTTTACAGGGCCCTAAACCCTGAGCCCTAAGCCCTCAGGTTTTGTCCTCGCAGCTGAAGCCATGGGAGCCCCACCTTGTGCGTTCAGGGTTTAGGTTTTGGGGCTAAGAGAGTGCAGGGTTTAGGGTTTAGGGTGTAGGGTTTAGGGTTTAGGGTTTAGGGTCTAGGGTTTAGGGTTTTAGGGTTTAGGGTTTAGGGCTACAACATTGTCTAGCTGAGCATCGGCCCTGATTGTTGAGGATTTCGTTCCCGGAGGTTGCAGGTTCAGGGGTCCGCTTGATTTATGGGCAGTTCTCACTGGGCTTCTACTGTTTGTCTCAGAACCCCCCCAAAAATGAAGAGATATTCTTCCTCATAAGAGTAATATAGGACTTTGTTTTTGGGTGGTTCTGAAGCAAATATTTGGTTGATAAGTAGGGTATCTGTAGCTCCAAATCGTTAGATAGCCCACTTGTAACTAGTCACGAACCCTCAAGTGTCAACAGTCAGATTCCGTTCCGCAAAGACATGTTTTTCAGAATGCCAACTGACTCAACATGCACTCGCGCAGGACACAGGGGGTGAACATCCTATGTGGCTGGTCACATCCAGGACGCGCCATGTGCCCGAGAGCACGTGACACGATTTTATTTTTCAGGTTGAGTCCCCGTCCATGAGAAGACATACAGACTCGAAGAGCCAGCCATGTATAAACCCAAGCCCCCCCAAGCAAAAACCTTTACGCCACAAAGCCCAACGGATTATTCCCACTAGATCTATGTCCACTGGATCCTAAGCCGAAAGACCTACCACGACAGTCTCTTTCGGATGAACTTTTCTGTTTCTTGAAATCCACGGAAATGTGCGAAGCATTCTTGTAAACATGGCCTTTGCTTTTTGAATTCCCTATATTAAGCCCAAGCACTTTTTCAACTAGTGTTTGCATTGTGCTTCGAAGGGCAAGAACAGAATCGCCACAACACAACAGGGCCCATGTGGGTATTCTCTACAACATTGGTGCCCCTTCTTCTTCCCCAATCAAAGACGAATCACCTTTTCTAGGGGACCTCCAAACGGAGTTCCGGATGTTGGGAACTCCCTGGATTTCCGAAGGACACCGCTGCTGGCGAGTCGAATCATTGGCGAGGGGGTGGGCAGTGGCTTCATCGACGCGCGCTTGAGGGAGTTGCGGGGGAAGTTCTCGAAGTACAGTCTAAACCGTAGCCCTCACCTGAAAAGCAACACACTCATCGCAACGTAGGCCGCGAAAAGGCAAACACACGCACACACGCGCACGCACGCACGCACGCACGCACGCACGCACGCACGCACGCGCGCGCGCGCGCGCGCGCGCGCGCGCGCACGCACGCGCACACACACACACACAGATCCAATCAAACTCCTACACCCTACAAACCCTACCAAACCCTCTGAACCCTATAAACTTCAAACCTACAAACCCTCTAAACCCTATAAACACCAACCCTACAAACCCTCTAAACCCTATAAACTTTAACCCTACAAACCCTGTAAACCCCAAAAGCAGCCCTATAAACCCTACAAGCCCTCTAACAACCCTGCTGAGCCCTATCAGCCCTGTAAGCCCTCAAAGCAGCCCAGGATTGAACTTCAAACCCTACAATTACAAACCCTCTAAGCCCTATAATTCCTACAAAGCCTAGAATAAACTCTAACAGCAGGCCAGGATCCTCTAAGCCCCATGAGCAAACCCCAAACCCCAAACCCTAAACCGAATAAACCCCAAACCCCAAACCCCAAACCCTAAACCCTAATAAACCCTAATAAACCTTAAACCCTACAAAAGCAGCCCAGGATTGGTTCTTCGACTTCTGGTTCCCCGTGTGCCTTCGACGCCGCTGGTGGGGTTGGCTGCGGCCTTCACTTCTCGTGTGCTTGGGGGTTCCAGGTAGGGTTTAGGGTTTAGGGTTTAGGGTTTAGGGTTTAGGGTTTAGGGTTTAGGATTTAAGGTTTAGGGTTGAGGGTTGAGGGTTGAGGGTTGAGGGTTGCGGGAGGTGTTTACACGTATACCTAGGACTTCAACTGTAGGAAGAAGACGTACTTTGCGGCTATGGGCTGTAAACTATATCTGCGGGGGCCATTTGGGGGTTGTCATATATATATATATATATATACATATCCCAAGCTTAAGCCAGTTAGGGGGTTCACTTCCCAGTGGTGCCACAACTATAACCATAAGCATACGGAACCCCAGACCAGTAAGGTCGGACTGCCTGCTCGGCTTGGAGGAAAACCCTAGGCCCTAAACCCGAAACCCGAAACCCTGAACCCTGAACTCTAACCCTAAACCCTAAACCCTAAACCCTAAACCCTAAACCCTAAACCCTAAACCCTAAACCCTAAACCCTAAACCCTATAAACCCTAAGCCCTAAACCCTAAACCCAGTCCCATTTGTTCTGCCAATATGCGAGGTTCATCCACGAGGTGCGCTACTCGTACCACCGTGCCGTGGGTCGAAGCCATGAGGAGGCCCGGATTCGGCCAGGGAGGATAATAGGGTTTAGGATTTAGGGTTTATGAAACCCGAAACCCTAAACCCTAAACCCTAAACCCTAAACTGAGCGTTGGAGTACTATACTTTAACGCGTCTTTGGGGTTCTGTGTTCCGATTATAGCTGCTTATGCCTAAATTATACATTCTTTTTTCCAGGGTCTCTCCAAAGTAGGGTTATGTCCTTTCGAGGTTTCGCCATCGGCTCCTCGTACTCAGCCATGCAGCCCTATACACCTCAACTGCGCGTATGTTTCGTGTAGGGGTCTACACTCGCTTGTGGCGTTATGTTGCTCTGCTTGTGACTTCCCCCTAATCCCTAAACCCTAAACCCTAAACCCTAAACCCTAAACCCTAAACCCTAAATGGACGTATTTTGGACGTGTGGCAGGCATGCCTTCGCGAGCGCTCTGATTCCCGAAAAGCCTACCCTTAGCCCTAGAAACCCTAAACCTTGAAGCCGAAGACAGTAAAACCCGAATCTGAAACTCTGAAACCTAAACCCTAAACCCTAAGCCATCCTCTTCGTCGACCCCAATCAAGCCCTGAGCCCAAAGTAAGCCGCGAGGCCAGAAAAACCCTCAACCCTAAACCCTAAACCCTAAACCCCAAACCCCAAACCCTAAATTCTAAACCCTAAACCCTAAACCCTAAACCTAAACCCTAAACTTTAAAGAAAAAACGCAATCGCAGGTGAGTCTGCTTGTTGGAAGTTTCTGGTTGGGGGTGGGTTAGCAGTCTCGCCCCAGCCACAAGCCTGTCCGGCCATCAGACGGGCCAGTCTAGGATGCCCAGTAGTGCCCTTATGCCCTTTTTTGGGGGGTTAGGTTCCCTTATAAACCCCTTTACGCAAAAAGGGTACCCTTTTTTAATATTGGGTTACTGAGCATCCTGGCAGTATAGCCACAAGTGTCGCCGACTTATACTCGCAGGCGAGCACATGATATATTCACAGCTGAGGGTTTGTTCGTCTCAATTGAGCCAAAGTCGTAGTCACAAGTGAGTGGTGTGAGCTTCGCGCAGTTAATCTCAATTTAGCTGGGAGGTTCTGATGCTTTAGTTGACAGGGTCTGATGCTTGATGGAACCTTGTTCCACGAGATCGAGCCAGAATGCTATTTTTTGTGAAAGGATTTGCGGTCCACAGTAGTCGAACAACTTACGCTTCAGCTCTCTGAGCATAGCATAGCCCCTCCATGGTCTCAAAGGTTAGCCGCTAAACTGTTGATTCCCTTCTTGTCCACATTTTTAATTTCCTTAGTCCAACGTTGCTTTCGGGGAGTAGAAACAGCCATAGTTCGACAGGAACCTAAGATGTTTCTTACTGCCGATGCAGACACCCTGAACCCCGCACGCTGAATCTAACCCTAAGCTCTAAATCTTAAACCCCACACCCTAAGCCATTGAACCCGAAACCCTGAATGTTGCACCCCACAGCCTCAACACGGCTTTATTCCTGAGCCCAGACTTCAGGCCATGAACATTGCGAACAGCCGCTACCAGGAGGTCGTATCTGCGGACGGCATCTCCAAGCCGAAGCAGGAGGGCGTCTAGGGTGCTTGGAGGTTCAAGGGTCTGTTTGTGGGTAGATGGAAACTAGTACTTGGAGGTACATGCAAGTTAGACTGCAACATTAGGCAGGTACCGGCTGTGGGAGCTGTAGTTGGCCGTCGTCGCCCCGCTTGTCACCTAGAAGCCTAAGGCCAGTTTCGGGTGGGGGGTTGCTTTGGTGTGTGTGTGTGTGTGTGTGTGTGTGTGTGTCTCTGTGTGTGTCTCTGTGTGTGTGTGTGTGTGTCTCTGTGTGTGTCTCTGTGTGTGTGTCTCTGTGTGTGTGTCTCTGTGTGTGTGTGTCTCTGTGTGTGTCTCTGTGTGTGTCTCTGTGTGTGTGTGTGGGCGGGTCGAGGTTGCCGTCTTAGAGTTTAAGCCACAGTCAAGTCAACTCTTGAAACCCTAAGCCCTGAACCCTAAACCCTGAACCCTAAACCCTAAACCCTAAACCCTAAACCCTAAACCCTAAGCCCTAAGCCCTAAACCCTAAACCCTAAAACCCTAAACCCTAAGCCGGCGATGCAGGAGGTCGGCCTCGACAAGTACGATGAGCCCACCATCCAAGAGATGGGCCTAGTCGAAGCCGAGGCTGGCGAATGCGGTTTGGGGTTTGGGGTTTGGGGTTTAGGGTTTAGGGGTTAGGGTTTAGGGTTTAGGGTTTTGAGTAGTACAGTACTTTATATAGATACAAAAAAGAATCTACTATACATATACATACGTATTTGCTAGTCGTATCTATATACATACATTACACATATGTGTGTATGCACATGTCTGTTTATGTAGTTGCTTGTTTTTTGTTGCTTGAGCTTGAATTAGGTCTTTAGGGTTTAGTAGTTTTCGGGCGAGTATTTTCTCATGTTTGTATTTTCATGGTTGCTTTCTGATGTTGTGCGGGTGGTTACGGTTCGTTGTGTGTGCGTTTGGGGCTTTAGCGCGCGATGGGGACACGCATCCTGTAAGATCGCCGTTGTAAGGGACCCTGGGCGGATATCATAGCATGCATTTGGTAGGTTTAATGGTCT
Organism: Symbiodinium natans; assembly: GCA_905221605.1. Lineage (NCBI taxonomy): Eukaryota > Dinophyceae > Suessiales > Symbiodiniaceae > Symbiodinium > Symbiodinium natans. Next base: position 137,147 of record CAJNDS010000846.1, on the reverse strand, counting down.
TTTCAAGGGGCTGCCTCTTTTCGCACCCCAAACAACCCTGGGCCACCATGAGCCCCTAAGTTTGTAACACATCCGTAGATTTAGGGTTTCGGGTTTAGGGTTTTCGAGTTTAGTGTTTTAGGAGAAAATATAAACCCAGCACCCGGAACCTTACACCCTCATAGCAGCCCAAGCCGAGCCCAGGTCCTTCTAAACCCCGGAACTCGTAAGTCCAGGTTTAGGGTTTCGGGTTTGGGGTTTGGGGTTTGGGGTTTGTGGTTTGGGGTTTGGGGTTTGGGGTTTCTAAACGCTTAAGGCTTCAGACGCAACGCCGGCGGGCTCCTAAAACCCTTAACGCAAAACACCCCTTAAGCCCGGACCTGGACCTGTACAAACCCCCTAAGCCCCTCTAACTCCCGTGAAAAGCCCCGAGACCCTTAGAACCTCCTAAAACCCTATAAGCCTGCAAGGTGGACGACCCCAAAAGGCTAGACCCTGAACCCCAAAAATCTCCAACCCCGAAGGTCGACAAGTCCTCAAACCCTCAAACCCTCAAACCCTCAAACCCTCAAACCCTCAAACCCTCAAACCCCTCAAACCCCTCAAACCCTCAAACCCTCAAACCCCTCAAACCCCTCAAACCCCTCAAACCCCTCAAACCCCTCAAACCCTCAAACCCTCAAACCCCTCAAACCCTCAAACCCTCAAACCCTCAAACCCTCAAACCCTCAAACCCTCAAACCCTCAAACCCCTCAAACCCCTCAAACCCCTCAACCCCTCAAACCCCTCAAACCCTCAAACCCTCAAACCCCTCAAGCCCTCAAACCCCTCAAACCCTCAAACCCTGAAACCCTCAAACCCTCAAACTCTCAAACCCTCCACTCTTGGTCGTTTTTGAGGCCGCGCCAGAGGCTGCGCCTGCGAAAGAAGAGGAAGCCGCGCTTCCCGGAGCCGTGCAGGGCGGAGATCCCTAAGAACCTGATGGGGTCGAATAGAGCCTTAATAATTGGTTGGAAGTTTAGGGTTTAGGGTTTAGGGTTTAGGGTTCTTCACCCCCGGGTTTAAGTTTAGGGGCATTCGGGCTTAAAATACCCCTTAACCCTAAACCCTAGGGTTTAGCTTCCCACGTTCTCTCGCTCTCTCTCCCAGCATAGCCAATCTTGAGCTCTGAAACGGCTGGCGCCCAAGGCGCATTGAAAGCGAGCCAACGAGCAAGCGAGCACTCACGTTTCAGTGCTCAAGCCTCGAGCATTGTCGAGGTCCAGGGCTTTAGGGTTTAGGGTTTGGGTGTAGGGTTTAGGGTTTAGGGTTTAGGGTTTATAGGGTTTAGGGTTTAGGCTTTAGGCTTTAGGGTTTAGGGACCTATAGAACAGGGAGTTTTCTTGCCGGGAGCTGTGTGCTTCAGTTCAAAGGTAGCTGCAAGGTGACGCGAATGCCGATCCAGACTGATAGGATGCCGTTTGCTGTCTGGCCGGGCTGAGCAGAATTTGGGAGAAAAAGAGAGACGCTGGGCTTCCTGTTCAGGTGCATGGGCCCATAACTATGTAAGGGGCCCTGTTATGAGACCACTTGCTCTGAGATTGTGAGCGTCGAGCATGCGGTATGTTTCCCTCAACCTTTTGAAGCCTGAACCCCAGACCCTAAACCCTAAACCCCCCCACCCGCCTAACTCTGATTTGCCCCGAAGCACGAAGAGTTCCCAATAGGCCTTCCTGGAACATTCTGGGTTCTCCTACCTTAGGTTTGTTTAGGCTTTGTGCTGGGCTTAGGGTGAGGCGTCCGCGCAGTCTTTTCGGCAAGATGTCGAGTTCTTCCCGGGTAGTTACATCCATCATCAGAAGGCCGCTGAAGTTGTCCAAGTCACACCCCCAGGTCTCTACCCCGGCCCTGACCCGCAGGCTCAGAATATCCCCCAAGACCTTAGAAGTTAGGATTGTGAGTAGTGCCCTTGCCCCTCCCCTGTGCTTGTTAAACCCCCTTTAAACCAAAAGCTACTGGGCAACCTGGTGGAGTGCGGTCTTTGGGAAGCCCTATAACACAAAAATGTCAGCTCTTAGAGCCTCAGGGCAAGCCTCCCCCCCTCCCCCCGCAGGCCAGTGATCGTGACAACGCCCAAGGCACGAGGCTGGAACCTAAGAGCACAGGTACAGGGTGTAGGATTTTGGGTTGAGGGTTTGAGGATTTAGGATTGGGGGTTGAGGACAAAAGTTGAGGGTTTAATTAATGGTTTAGGGCTTAGGGTTTAGTGTTGATGATTGAAGGGTTTCGGATTTAGGGTTGAGGGTTTAGGGTTGAGTGTTTGAGGGTTAGGGTTGAAGGCTGAGGATTTCGGCTGCACTGGGGCGCGCCGCGCTACAAAATCGAGGGCCTTCGGGGTTTTAGGGCTTCTTCAGGTTTGACGGTTCAGGGTTCTTTGGGGCTTTAGGGCTTTACGGGGTTCGTGGGCTTTAGGGCTTTGGGGCTGTTGCGCTTGGCTCTCCACGGGAGGTTCGGCGGCATTGCTCGTGTCAGGCTCTAGCACATGCATGTGAGTTTTCAGTCTCACGACCTTGATAACCTTCAAACGACTCCAACACCTAAACCCCAAACCTTATGCCCCGAAGCCTCGACACCCTAAACCCGAAGCGTAAGTATGTTAATGGTATATGTGTTTAGTTGGCGGGCTTATGGTTTGCGGAGGAGGGCAAATGATGGGAATGTTCGCCTCCATTTTTGAAGGGTTAGGGTCGTGGCGTTAACTGAACACCAAACCCTTTAAACCCGCTGAACCCTAAACCTATTTTGGGGGAGGTCGTTCAGGATTCTGTTCGGCTTTAGGCATTGAGATGTTCGGTTTCTGGCATTGCAGTCCAAGCCCTACAGCAAGGACCGAAAATAACCTATCATCATTATGCATCTCTTATCCGATTCTCTGGAAACCTACAACCTTGTTGGCTTTGGGTTCCTAACCATAGGCCCCCAACCGTTTTGAATCCTAGCCTGGTTTTGCCGTACAGGGCCCTGATTGCAAGCTGTCTCGGATAAACGGCTTTCCGGCATCATAAGCCCGAAACTCTAAACACAACCCTGTATGTGGATTGTAGGATGCTCGAAGGATGTAGGGCCTTCCGAAAAGCGTCTGCGCGACGCTCCTTTAGCTCAGATTTTCAGGATCCCATAACGCTACGTCCCCGGCCCCCGGGCCTCCAACACGGTTTCTTTCAGACTTTCGGGTTATATAGGGCTCCTGAACCCTAACCCTACACCCTAAACCCTAAACCCTAAACCCCAAACCTTAAACCCTAAACCCTAAACCCTATAAACCTTGTAAGCCAGTGACCCTCAGACAGTCAGAGCCTCGCATCAGATTGGCTCCAGTGAGCTCCCGGAGCCATGTTTCCTGGTGCCTCAGAGCAATTGCCAACCTCATACCCTCATAATTCCCAGAAAGCCTAAAGCCTAAACGGGTTTAGGGTTTAGGGTTTAGGGTTTAGGGTTTAGGGTTTAGGGGTTTACCTCAACCCCAAGCTGCGCAATATACCCACTCATGCCCATCCTAATTTCTCATGTGGCCCACATGCTAGATGTGATGGAGGTTTCTGTGCTGAGCAGGACCCAACTACCCCCGCCTCTGAAACCTATATAGAATAGATCCCGCACCCTACACCGCTTTCAGTTTTGGCGCTGCAATGGAGGACCAAGCGACTTTTGCTGCGTATGCAAAGGCTTGCGTATGGAGTCCTGAACAGTTTTGGGGCAGAGGGGGATAAGGTTCAGGGTTACTAGGGTTTAGTGTCATCCCTCCTCCTCAATTTGAACGTGAAACGAAAGCTTCCAGCCCGCGAATATCAAATTCACCAAAACTGCACCACTGATGCAATCTGAAGGGAAGCTTTACCAAGACCCCTGAGCAGGATCCAAAAAGCAGAGCCCCCAAAAGTACCCCATACTACTTTTGGGTCATTCTTAGGAACCCTTAAGGAGTTCTACTGTTTGGCTCCTTTCGGGGGTCTGAGGTTAGGCTGTGGGAAGATTAGGGCATTACAGGTTTGCTACTGTAAGTTTTTAACTTTATGGCAGATGCTGGCAGCCGAATCGATATATCGATATGGACCGGTGGCCGTAGCTAAGGAAACAGAGTAAGTTAGGGGTCGGAATAAATACTAATCAATAGTATTCCCTTAGGGTCCCTTTACATTCTTTATAGTATAAATAACCCCCAAAACCTTATTCTAATCATTCAGGCCCCTAAATTACCTCCAGCGTGTAAGGGTTCAGAGATCTCCCCTGAACGCTACAACCTAAAGCCGAATAGATTCTGGAGAGAGCCCCTATGAAGCTGCGCGATACTGACCAGGGGGCCCTGTTGACTTTACCCTAAACCCTGGCACCTCAAACCCTAAACCCTAAACCCATAAACCCTAACGCTAAAACCATAAACCCTAAACCCTAAAACCATAAACCCTAAACCTGAATTAAACCTTAAACCCCCAACCCTAAACCCTAAACCCGAAACCCTAAACCAGGCGCAGTTGCAGCTCGCGGCCCGGTCGTTAAGCTATTCCTTCGACTCACAGCTCTCGCAACACTTGTGCCTTGGCATGCTTAGGGTTTAGGGTTTAGGGTTTAGGGTTTAGGGTTTAGGGTTTAGGGTTTAGGGTGTAGGGTTTAGGATTTAGGGTTTAGGGTTTAGGCTTTCCCAAACCGTCATAGTAGCTATCTTGGGGGCTTCAGGTTTTGGGGTTAAGGGTTCAGGGTGCGGGGTTTGGCTTCAGAGCCCCAAACCTACTTGTGTGGAGGTTCTGCTTTGTTTAGGACTCTTAGGTAACCTGCCAGAAAGTAGCGCTTTTGGGGCATTAGTTCACTGAAGCCCCTAGACTTGCTTGCTTTACAGGCTGCTGGGGTCCCGAGGGGCCCAATACTTGAGTAACTGCAAGCACCCTAAACCCTAAACCCTAAACCCGAAACCCGAAACCCGAAACCCGAAACCCGAAACCCTAAACCCTAAACCCTAAACCCTTAACCCTTAACCCTTAACCCTAAACCCTAAACCCTAAACCTAAACCCACACACGCCCTCAATGCCCTCGTGAGGCGTGAGCTCGGTGATCGGCTGGCCTCATATGGCAAGGCGTGGTGCGAGAAGAGCCCAGTCAAGACCTGCTGAGTCCCAAACCCCAGGGTTTTGATTTTCGGGTTTAGGGTTTAGGGTTTAGGCCTAACCCCAAAGCACTCCGAGCTTGCCTCTTGGAGAGGTCGAGGATGCTTTGGCTGAGGGCTTAGGGCCGTTGGACCCACTGTGGACTCGGGGTGTAGGGTTTAGGGTTGAGAGGAGATCTGCGGTACAAAGGGGGTTTAGGGTTTAGGGTCTAGGGTTTAGGGTTTAGGGTTGAGGGTTGAGGGTTGAGGGTTCAGGGATTTGTGATTTCCCTTATCTGAAGGGAAGAACGACCAGAGGTGACGTTTCGCTGCTTCTGATGGACCTCCTTTCGGGTTTGGGGGTTAAGCAGGCTTTGGCTGATGGCTTAGGGCTTTTGGACCCAAGATAAATCCTTATTGCCCTGTTTCTTTGGGGGGTTTTCGGGGTGTAGGGGTTTACAGGGTTCTGCCGCCCGACAGGATCCTGGTCAACCAGCGGGGCAGCTTGTACGGGAGACATCCAACAAGGAGCGGAGGGCTTCGAAACCTTACTGAACTCGTTAGGGTTTAGTTAGGGTGCTAGGGTGCTAGGAGTGCTAGGGTGCTAGGGTGCTAGACCTGGGGTTCTAGTACCCTTATCCTTTTCTTTACGGCCGGGATCCGGCTATCAACCCAATTGAGCCTTTAAGAGGGTGCCGTTGTCCTCCCAGGCTGGGGCCCTAAACCCGGCCCTACACCCCAAGCCCGCACGCAGCCTTGTGGCTTCATCTTATTGCTGGGTTTAGGGTTTACGGTTTAGGGTTTAGGGTTTGGGGGTTTGGGGTTTTGGGGTTTTGGGTTTGGGGTTTTGGGTTTAGGGCTTCAGAGGAGTGTGGGGTGGGGGGGGGGGGGGGGGGGCAGGGCAGTGGACTAAGGGTTTAGGGTCGAGGATAGATATATTTTTGCATAGAGGTATTCTCAGGGCTCCAACAAGTTTGATTACTGTAGAGGTTCTGGGCTCCTTTGAAAAAAGCCTATCAACCCACCCTGGTATTGAAGCAGGGTTGCTGGTCCACCTATAGCTAGTCTCATTGTCAAACTCCACCCTCCAGCCATTGTCTGCTGGATTCCTGTGAAGTCACCCCTGAGACAGGCGCTGAAGTTTTCCGCTTCCACTGAGGGCATGGGCTCCTGGGCAGTTCAAATTGTTTAGGGTTTAGGGTTAACGCTTCAACCCCTAAACCCCAACCCATACATGCCTAAACCCTAACACAAAACATTTCAGAGCACCCTAAAACCCTAGGCCCTAAACCCGAAAAAAAACTCTTTCGTTTAGGGGTTAGCCTCTATCTCTCTCAAAACCAATCTACTCTTCTCTCTCTCTCTCTCTCTCGCTATCTCTATATCTCATCTCTGTTCGCGCTGAAACTTGATGTGTTGGGATCTTACGGTCTGTGAATCCCTCTCTCTCTCTCTCTCTTTCTCTCGCGCGCCTCTCTCTCTCTCTTTAAACTCTCTCTTTCTTCTACCTCCTCTCATCTCTCCCTCTCTCTCTTTCTCTCTATCTGTTTCCGCGCTCTCTCTGACTTGATGACTCCCTCTCTATCCGATTACTCTCTCTCCCTCTCTCCCTCTCTCCCTCTCTCCCTCTCTCCCTAGGGGTCTCTGGGGGGGGGGGAGGAGGGAAAGGGAGAGGAGGGTGGAGGGGAGAAGGGAAGAGGGAAAGAGCTCCCTCCTCCCTCTCTCCCACCCTCCATCCCTCCCTCCCTCTCATCTCTCTCTCTCTCTCTCTCGAGCCTCATCTCTTCTCTCTTTCTCCTCCATACATGTTTAGGGTTTAGGGTGTAGGGTTTAGAGTTCAGGCTTTAGTTCGTGGGTTTCGGGGGTTAGGGGCCCGTAAGGAAAACGTACATGGTACCACCGCGGCTATCACATGCCGAACATGCCACGCGTAAGCTAATCCCCCTCCCCCAACGACCCACAACCAACCAACGACCCCCACTCCACGCCGCCCCACTTTGACGCTTTATCACTTAACCGCTCCCCACGCATACCTCCGTGCCCTGTAAGCAACAAACGAACATTCCTTTTTTTCAACCCCGCGCCCACGTGCGTAAGCAACAAAACGAACATATTTCGTGCAAGCAGCAGCTTCCGCAAAGAGTCCACTCGTGGATTTCATCGCCCATCTACGCCCAAACCCTAAACCCTAAGAACTGCAGAAACTCAGCAGAAGAGCCTCGGGTGGGTGACCTATCACTCACTCTTAACAGCTGGAGCGCGCAAAGCACTTCCCTGACCTCTACCCCACCTCACCCTGCACTTTGGCTGCCTCGTGCCTTTGAACCTTAGCAGTTTAGGGTTTAGGGTTTAGGGTTTAGGGTTTAGGGTTTAGGGTTTAGGGTTTAGGGTTTAGGGTGCTTGAACCTTAGCAGTGTGGGGCCAGAAGCTTTTTGGGTCTCTATGACAGTACTGCGGCGATATTTGGATGAACCCCAGGCGGATTTTTTTTGTGGGATGCTTGGGGGAGCTACAACACCTATGGAAGTGCTTTTGGGTAGTCTAGGGTTAAGGGTCTAGGGTTTAGGGAGAGGGTGTGGGGTTTAGCCAAGGGGCTTGGAAGCCGACTTGGCAAACAGCGCATTCTGTCCAAGTTGCTGATTACTGCTGGAACGAAACAGAGTACACCAGCTTACCTAAACCCTAAACCCTGATGAACCCCAAACCTCCTCCCAACGCTGAGCCTCGCCCTCGTCCTCGTCATTTCCATGAAACATATTCCTTGCTCTTTGAATCATAGGGCCTTAAATGCCAAGCCCGCGTTTGTCTTATGCGATGTTTGGCTTACACCGGTTAGGGTCTAGGATCTAGGGTTTAGGGTTTGGGGTTTAGGGTTTAGGGTTTAGGGTGTGGGGTTTGGGGTTTAGGGTTTAGGGTCTAGGGTTTATGGGTGCGCATGTCTTCTCGTACGAGAAGCGCAGAGTGCCTCGCAAGGCTCGGCCGAGGTGGTGCGCCATGGTCCTGGCGAGGCCGATTCGAGACGGATGCTGGAAGTTTAGGGGTTTAGGGTTTTCGGGTTTAGGGGTTTAGGGTTTAGGGGTTTAGGGGTTTGGGGGTTTAGGGGTTTAGGGGTTTAGGGTTTAGGGGTTTCGGGTTTAGGGGTTCGGAACTTAGGATGTAGGGTTTTTAGGGTTTGGGGGTCTGGGGTTGAGTGTTTAGGGGTTAGGAGCTTAGGGTTCGGGGTTTTTAGGGGTTTAGGGGTTCAGGGTTGAGGGTTTAGGGGTTTAGGGTTTAGGGGTTTCCGGTTGGGCGCGGCGCGGGGAAGGTGTTGGGCGAGGTGTGCTTCAAGGTTCATAGTCCTACGCAATTTGGTTTTTGATCCCTCCTACACGATGCAGAACTCCAGCGAAAACCCATGAACCTGCAAGTATTAGGCTCAGGGTTGACGGTGTTTCTGACCCCTAAGCCCCAAAATTCACCCTGAACTCAATGGAGCCTTGTTCACATGCCCTATGAAACGAAAAATGTGAAAATCAATCACCCCCCCCCCCCCCCCCCCCGCCCCCGGGCTTTGCCACCCCTCCCCCGCTCTGTTTAGACCCTAGCGCTGAATTGTGACCCCAACGAACCCTTATGGAGATTCAGGGCGAAAGGTCTACATGCAGCGTTGCCTTTACAAAGCCCTGCAATCTCACTTCAGGGTTCATAGGGCGCTGGAGGACACCGAGTGGACCATCGAGCAATGGAAGGCTGATGATGCGCTGGAACCCAGTGGGCATCTCCACCGCATCGTGAGGTTTAGGGTTTAGGGTGTTCAGGGTTTAAAGGGTTTAGCGTTTAGGGTTCGGGTTACGTCCAGGGAGGCGCTTAGTTGGTGGAGCTGCGGCTGTCGGAGAGGCCAACCTTTCGCCAATCTGGTGGCTGAGATGTTGAACTTGATTCCTGAGTAGGTCCGAAGTCCTAAACCCTAAACCCTAAACCCTCAACCCTAAACCCTAAACCTTAAGCTGCCAAAGATGGTCACATCTCTGAAAGTATGGCCCCCTTTGGGGTCCCCCGATTGTAAGACGGCCCCGAATATTAATTCGGGTACCCCAAGCAGGGACCATCATATAGAGAACTGACCGTATGGAGAGCTCGGCTGCTCATCCGAACTGCCGATCTGCGCGAGTTGGGGTGCACCACGCTGTGTGTCAGAGCCAGGTTGAAGGTTTATGAGGTGCTAGTTCACTGCTTCGTATTAGGGTTTTTAAAAATGGAACCTTCGTTTCTTGTTGTTGTGGGGTCTGGGGGAGAGCAGTTGGGGGGGAAGGGGAAGGGAAAAGACTCAGCGAGCAAACTTGTGACAAACCATTTGCAGCAGCTGTTCTGTTTGGAGAAGCAGTCTGAAGACCCCGGGTTTAGGGTTTAGGGTTTAGGGTTTAGGGTTTAGGGTTTAGAGTCTAGGGAGACCCCAAGCCCCTAAAGCCTAGGTCCTACAGCCCCAAGAAACGCTCAAAAACCCAAGCTCTGACGTCAAAGCAGAAAAATCCTTAACCAAACCCTAGGGTCTCGACCAGACTCTGTCGGTTTCAGAGTTTGTATTGAGGGTTTTGGGTTTTGGGTTTAGGGTCTAGGGCTCAAGTTACAGGGTTCTTAAGGGAGGGGGGTTCATGGGGGGGTAACTAGGGAGAAGCTTGGGAAGCCTCAGGGAGTTGCGGGGAGTATTCGGAAGTTTTGGGTTTTTCATGATACATGCCCCCCTTGAAGCCCCCAGAACCCTAAACCCTAAACCCTAAACCCTAAACCCTAAACCCTAAACCCTAAACCCTAAACCCTAAACCCTAAACCCTAAACCCTAAACCCTAAACCCTTCATCAAGTTGTCATCTCAGGATGCCTCCCTGTGCTCGGGACGCTTTTCCAGCGGATCCAACCGACAGCTACCCCTTCCTGAGCGCAGCCTGTCTGTGGCGTTGGTATGCCCAACCCTAAGCCTTACTAGTAGTCCCTAATAATAAGAATGATCATAATAAGCCCAACCCTAAGGCTCACTAGCAGTCCCTAATAATAAGCATAATCATCATAATAATCACAAAAAATGAGAATAATGATAATAAGGCCCCATTTGAAGCTCGAAGCCTTGCCAGCATATAGGCTCGTAGTCCCCAAGTCTGCCATGTTATTTTCCCCGTTTTGCTTTGAGGCGTCCTTTCTCTTGTGAAGTTTAGGCTGTTTTTGGCGACTTGCCAGGCGTTTTGAAGGCATGCGCTTTGGGGCTTCATACTGTAGGGTTTAGGGTTCCTTTCGGTCATGACATTTTCTTGGGTTTACGGTTTCGGCCTTGAAAGTATTGCAGGCTGAATGCTGGATCGTGAGCATTGCACGTGTCCTCGTTTGGTTTCAGTGGCTGGTATCGTGTAGTTTATGTTTTTGTTTGGAAAGACCATGTAGATCAAAATTGTATGCTGCGTACCAAAAAAATGAATGTAGGTATGTATTTGCTCTGCTGTATTCATAAAGAGATGTATACAGAGAATACAGATATTCAAGCTTGTGCGGTGGTACGTATTCATTGCTTTAAAGTTGTTTCTGATTTGGCTTGCGCGTGTGCGTTTTTCATTGCTTCCACGCAGGTATTGCAATGTTTCTATGTTGTGTGCCCTAAACCCTACACCCTAAATCCTAAACCCTAAACCCAAGGGTTGTGTACCCTAAACCCTAACCATAAGCCCTAAACCCAAGGGTTGTGTACCCTAAACCCTAAACCCTAAACCCTAAACCCTAAACCCTAAACCCTAAACCCTAAACCCTAAACCCTAAACCCTAAACCCTAAACCCTAAACCCCAAACCCTAAACCCTAAACCCTAAACCCTAAACCCTAAACCCTAAACCCTAAACCCTAAACCCAAGCAATGGTCTTCGTTTAGAGGCTCGTAGGTGCCCACTTACCAGCCCTAGTAGTAGAGCAGGTAACCTTTAACCCTTTTGGGGTAGTATGGCCCCCTTATAATCCCAAAGGTTAACCTTTATTTCCCCCAGGTTACTGGACAACTAAGCAGCCTTGTGCAGAACACAAAGCAGGACCCTGAAAGCGAAACCTCCAAGCTTATGGTTTAGCGTTCAGGGTTCGGGGTTGAGGGTTTTGAGCTCGACCACAGTAAATCCGGGAACCCGGAAGTTATACACCTGAACTACCCGAAACACTAACCTTCCCTGAACCCTAAACCCTAGACCCTAAACTCTAAACCCTAAACCCCATTGTAAACCCTAAGCCCTAAACAGCCCGAACCCGAGGACGACGCAGGTGATTTTACCCCCACACGCAAGATCAGCAACTCAGAGGCGAAAGGGCTGCTTTTGCATTGTGCCAAAGGGGCTTGTGGTGCGGGACCGTGGGGGTTGGGTTTAGGGTTTGGGGTTTGGGGTTTGGGGTTTGGGGTTTGGGGTTTGGGGTCTAGGGTTTAGGGTTTAGGGTTTAGGGTTTAGGGCTTTTGTACAGGTGGGACGCACCACATGCTGGATCCTTGGGGTCGACATGCCCACTTGTGTAGGTAGGCCCGTGGTAGATTCTACAATCCTCCGCAATGAGTCTTAGATTCTACATTCTTCCGCACTGAGTTTTAGAGGATTTACGGTTTGAAGCCCAGGGTCCAGAGCCCTAAACCCTAAACACTTTGGGATTCCTTTGGTTTCGAGGGTTTAAGAGGCCGATCTAGCTTTGCGATCTCTCTAAACACAAACATATAACTATCTCTTTCCCTCTCTCTCTATATATATATAATATAGTTGTTTTTATATGTTATGTGATATATACATATATATATATATATATATGTGTGTGTGTGTGTATGTGTAGATATAGACACAACAAATGTGTGTGTGCAAATACGCGTATGCAAAAACTGTTTCAGGCTATAAAAGAAAAAAAAACATAGGTCGGCGTGGTTGCGCCGCATCATCGTAACAGGAACATTTGCGGGGAGCAGGGTTGAAGACCCGAGGATGCAGAGTGAGGAGGGTTTGGTGTTTGGGGTTTAGGGTGTAGGGTTTTGGGTTTGGGGTTTGGGGTTTAGGGTTTCCGGCCTTGGG